>CM069136.1:22738234-23226122 GCA_035221665.1 Okamejei kenojei | reverse complement strand
TCATGTGCAGTTTGCATAGACATTGGTGAACTCCATTTAAAGATTGTGCTCATTCTGGCATAATTGTTATAGGACAGATATTGTCAAGCTTGAAAGGGTTTCAGAAAATATTTACAATGATGTTTAGGATTAGAGGATAATATGAGCTATAGGCAGATATGAGTAGCTAGTCTCTATTCCATGGAGCCACAGGATGATGAGGGGTTTTTCTTATAAGTAAAAAAAATCATGAGAGAATAGCTTCGGGTAGAATGCACAGTCTCCTTGCCCAGAGTAGTGGAATTGAGACCACAGGGCAGGGTTCAAGGTGAAGGGAAAAGATTTAATAGGAATCCGAGGATCAACTTTCTTCACACAAAGTGTGATGGTGTGTGGAACAAGTTGCCAGACGAGGTAGATGAGGCTGGGACTGTCCATCTTTTAAGATACATTTAACACGTACATGGAGCGGACAGGTTTTGTGGGATCAGGACCAACAACAGTCAAGTGGGACAAGTGTAAGCTGGACAATGTTTGACCGTGTGGGCAAGTTGTGCGAATGCCCTGTTCCGTGGTTGTTTTCACTCTATGACAGTGACTAACCCTGTAACACTCCTTTAGCAATAACCATGTGTTTTGGTGCAGGTGACCAGTGGAAAAGTAACAATAATATATAAACAAAATCAGCCTGTCCTGACAAAGAACCCTTCTACATACTCGACTTTTAAGTTGGGAAGATATAGATGTGTTTTATGGAATCCTGAGTGCAGGCCCCCCCCCCCCTTTTTGTCCAAGATACCACTGCCTTTTATACTTATCTTCTTTCTCATTACAACAGGCAGCACATGGTAGAGCTGCATTCAGCGGTTGGTAGCGACTGTACGGGAGTCTGTACGTCCTCCGCATGACCTGCGTGAGATTTTTCTCCTAGAGGTTTGTAGGTTAATTAGCGGGATTAAAGTATATTGCCCTAGTGTGTGTTAATTTGCAGGATCGCTAGTCGATACGGACCTCGGTGGGCCGAAGGCCTGTTTGCATGCTGTATCTCTTCTTTCTTCTTGCGTATGCAGTGCACAGCCTAAAGTTGTAGACAACTGTTCTATTTGATTTTATTTGATTGTGCACCGCCGTGTTGATTGCATTCGTCGAAACAGGGCGGACCACGTGAAGGTTTGCAATCTTCCAACCCCATGTATATCTCACAAAATAAACCAAACTGTCAAAAACTAATCTGATATGTCCCAACACTGCATTATTGTTGAAGAGCTTGTTTACACGCTACTAATAGAACTACCCCAATAAATGTGTTGTTGGACAGACACAAAAAGCTGAAGTAACTCAGCGGGTCAGACAGCATCTCTGGAGAAAGAATTGTGACATTGGTCCCCTACTTCAGCACCGAAACCTACCTGAAAGCATCTATCCTTTTCTCCAGAGGGCTGTCTGACCCATTGGTTTATTCCAGCTTTTAGTGTCTATCTTCGGTTTCAACCAGCATCTGCAGTTTTTTCTTTTCGAGATACAGGACGGAACAGCTCTTTTCGGCCCACCTGGTCCGAGCCGACCAGCGATCCCCGCACATTAACACTATCCTACACCCCACTAGGCAATTTTTACATTTAACAAGCCAATTAACCTACAAACCTACACATCTTTGGAATGTGGGAGGAAACCGTAGATCTCGCAGTCACGGGGAGAACGTGCAAACTCCGCCTACAGACCGCACCCGCAGACGGGATCGAACCCGGGGCTACGGCGCTGCAATCGCTGTATGGCAGCAACTCGACAGCGATAAGTTCTCTTCCTTCCTTAACATTACTGGTGATGGAAACCGTGCTGGAAAACGTATTCATAATTCCATAATCAATGCAATTGTCCATAACTCTATAATCCACTGTTTTGCAATAAGCCAAGGAGTGAATTTATTTGTGCTGTCTTTCATAATAAAAGACTTTTGGCCTTTGACGACTATTGCTACATCTAAATCCTTCCACCTGGAGATATTAGCTTGCATCAGTTCCACAGGCTCTTCCTCAATTACTACTCTCACAATTGTATTCTCATCTGCAAATAACTCTATTTCTGCTCCCATCGTGGCTTTTCCTCCATCAGCTTTATTTTCTTTAATGACAGTCAATCATTTCTCTTTCCTGAAATTATGTTTGCTTCTCATTTACCATCCAGGAAAAAACACTGCCCTTCACTTCCCTGCCATTAGAATGACCTGACTAAATACCTAACAACCCCACTTGATTCTAATAGCTCATCCGCTATGCGATTCCCATCATTTTTCCTAAAATGTAGGGTTTCACCACCTGGTCAACTACATAAAAAATGACAACGTTTATGTGGTTGATTTTGCAAAATGAAAAAAAAATTCAACATGAACATAGGACCACCCGGAAGGTGGGAGAAAATCCTTAGAGAAAGAATAATACATTGCAGAGACCACCTATGTCTAGTCCATTCCTTCTTTATCCATGAAATACTCAATTTAACTTGTCCATACCTTTTCAAAGGTTTCAAGAGATTTAAGAGCATTTATTGATCACCTGACTTGGTTTTGAACCGTGAAAATGAAAGTCATACTCTCTTGCTGCTTACACGCACATTAGATGTAACAACAGCGACAAATCAATAGACAATACATTATCACATTATTCTAAGTAAACCATGACAGTGCGAACAATCAAAGTACATTGAGTGAATGGATGACACTTTATTGTCAAATGTACTTAGGATACATACAGAAGGTACAGTAGGGTCTGAAGAAGGGTTTTGGCCCGAAACGTTGCCTATTCCTTCGCTCCATAGAAGCTGCCGCACCCGTTTGAGTTTCTCCAGCATTTTTGTCTACCTTCGATTTTCCAGCATCTGCAGTTCTTCTTGAACAGTGAAAAGCTTTGTTGGGTATATGACCTGGGCAGTACACAAGTGCTGATAAAGTTACTAAAGTACCGAACTGTGCTATCTACTGCCTGCCGCCCGCACATGGCAGCTGCCCCCCCCCCCCCCCGTTCCCAGCCCGCCAGATCCCCCTTTGTTACTGGCAACCCCCTAACGTTGGGTCCCCCTCGCCCTCTGTCCCACCTCGCCCTCTTGTCCCCACCTCGCCCTCTCTCCCACCTCTCTGTCCCAACCACGCCCTCTGTCCCACCCATCGCCCTCTGTCCCACCTCGCCCTCTGTCTCGCCGCATTCCTTCTATGCCGGTGGCTTGGGCTGTTTCGAGTACGGGGTGGGTGACCGGACATACCTTGACATCGATCCCGCTGCACACCTTCGTCTGACAAGTCTTCTGTCGTCGGCTGAACAGGTGTGGTTCCTTGCTCCTCCTCAAACGTCTGACTGCGGTGGCAAGTTGGGCCTTGGGCTTGCCAAGAGAACCCATTGAGAAACCATTGCAATCCTGGGTCTTGGTAGACTGTACATTTTCTGATCCACAACCAAGACCTAAGTCTGGGTACACTAGGATGGTCTAGGTAGCAACACATAATATATTTTCCTTACAAGTCAGTAACAACTGTGACTGTTCATTCAAGTGGCACGGTGGCGGAGTGGCAGAGTTTGCTGCCTTTCAGCACCAGAAACCAGGTTCAAAATCCCAACTATGGGTGCTGTCTTCACAGAGTTTGTACGTTTCTCCCTGTAACCGCGTGTGTTTTCTCCAAGATCTTCGAGGTTTCCTCCATCACACTTCAAAGATGTACAGGTTGGTAGGTTTTATTGGCTTGGTAAAAATGTAAAATTGTCCAAGTGTGTAGCAGGATAGCGTGTGGGGATCGCGGGTCTGTGCAGACTTGTTGGGCTGAAGGGGTTGTTTTTCATGCAGTATCTCTAAACTAAACTACATTAAACTAAACATTCAAATTCACTCATCTACCAAGTCCATGGTAGTTGTGACGTTGCTCCTCAGCCTTTCCTGACCCACTCTGTACAATTAAGGGCCCCCTGTCCCACTTGGGCCTCATTTGCGTGTCATTTACGCGACATTCTAAAATTGGTTGGCTCGTCGTGACTCGCGCATGGCGCCTGGTGAGGCATGGTGGGTATGCAGTGATGCGTGGTAACACGCTGCGCCACAGGATTTTGGAATGCTCAAAATCCCGCGTGTCACCTGCGTGACCGTACCCATGTGCACGCTGACGTACTGATGGCGCACGTGTAGCACGTGATGATGCGTGGTGACGGCTGAAAACGCACGACCATTGCCTATGCTAATTTATTTTAGCATCACTGTGCATCAACAACCGTCACCATGCGCCGCCCGTGCGCCGTCGGCGGGGCAATTTGCCGCGTCATTTGAGCGCTGCACCGGCGTGACCACCCAGGTATAAAGCGCGTAGTTTTGAAAAATGTTCACTGGGAAAATCCTTGCCACTGAGATTCGTACTAAGTACGAACAACATCAGCAAATGGCTCCCAAAGAAACGGGGGCGGGCCCTCAAGAACACTTGGCGCGCGACTGTCGTATTGATAGCCGATTTTTGCGCAACAGTCCGCGTAAATGACGCCCAAAAGTGGGACAGGCCCTTTAGTCTAATCACTCTAGCAAATTTGAGGGGGTTACCCACCACTAATTGCAAAATAATTTATTCTATAACAGTACATTCCAGTATGGTCTTCTAAACACCATACTAAAAGTCCCAAAAAACCCTAGCATGGAAAGTGGATATGCAAATTAGCTTCTGCCATTAAGAAAATTCATATTTCATAATTTATTTGATAAATCCAGGAACATGGCAACTTGTCTAACTGGTAGCAGTGGGACTCCACAGTTCAATCCAGAAATAGCCTTCATTAGCATTCAAACAACCTTCAATAGCCTTCTAACTATCGTCCACTATAATTATAGCCTTCAAGAAATTGTCATCAATCTTATAAAAGATTTCAGCTCTCGAGAAGACTACTCGAGGGTTAGAGAGCATTTGAAGGCTGGTATGTCTGCATAACCTGTCATAGTAATTTAAATGAGTATTATGTATTCAAATGCATTAAAGTACTCTGCTTTTGTAGGTGTATAAAGGGAATCTGAATATTGTGTATTTAAGAAAGGTAATTACCCGATTGAACCCTAACCTATCCCCAACCTTAATGTATGAGTATTGTTTCTATTTTGAAATGAACAACAGACAGCCATGGCTAAGTGTGTTTTCTCTGCAAGAAGAGTTTAGAAGATGGCCAGGATACTGTAATACTATGAGAAAAAGAAAGCGAGAGTATCAACAAGGCCAGTGAGCAGCAGGAAATAGTATAAAAAACTCATAAAGGTCACCAAGTGCACACAGAATGCAGATTGGTTTTCCACTCATCCATAGACAATTGCAAAGGCACAGGAAAAATGTGACTGACAAAGATCAGCCTTCACCATGTGCATGATGGTGGTGCACTCTTGCATTGTCTACCATGGTCAAGAGGTCAAACTTTTGAGAGCATTTGTCATATGTATGCCGCATATGTGACAAATCGGTATGGAAAGGCAACCACTGTGTTTGATGGTTCTGATGATGGGCCTGCCATCAAGGATGCTACACACTGCAGACGCACTGGCAGCTCCAAGGGACCAAATATGATATTCACAGGAGAGACTTCGCTGGAGCTGAAGAAAAATTACTTTCTTGTCAACAAAGTTAACAAACAAAGGTTAGTTGACCGAAGAGTCAGTTTCCATGCTGGGATCCTTCCTCGAGAGGGGCAGGCTGCACAACGATTCAATGCCAAAGGAGATGCAGACATCCTGATCATCAAGACAGCAGTGGAGTCAGCGAAGGTTGTTGACACCATTCTCATTGGCGATGATGATACAGATCTGCTAATCCTGTTTGTGCTCTACCATGGAGATGCAATCCAGAAGGAGCTAGTCATGAAACCTGAAACCAAAGAGACACCAAAAAGCACAGGGTAATGGAAACATAAAGATGACAATGAAGATCTTGGGAAATAAAATCTGTTCCAGATTACTCTTCGTACATGCATTGCTTGGATGTGATACAACATCAGGAGTTTTTGGGTGTAGGCAAAGCAGTGGCTTTGTTTAGATGCCATTTTTTGTAACAGACACACAGATGCAAAGATAGCAGACCTTTTTTAATTTCCCTGATTGAAAAAGCTAAATCATGCATGTTAAACATAAATTAACCTGTGAATATGTTCATCATTTTCACAGATCATGAAAACATTGTTTTTGGATACTTATAATTGCTTGCTTATATTACAAAAGTCACTGGAAATTATGAATTTTCTCTAATGGCGGAACCTAATTAGCTATTATGCAAATTACACCACTTTCCCATGCTAAGACTTTTAGTATGGTGTTTTTAGGACCATACTCGAATTCACTACAGTTAAAATAAATTATTTTGCAATTAGTGGTGGTGAAGGTGCTACTTTGACTGGACTAGATCCTCAGTGATGAGAAGCAACAGAATAATGATTAATGGATGTTTAGGTGACCAGGGGACCATTGTGTTTGTTCCACAGGCTCCATATGGGGAGCATTTTGATTGTTGTCCATATTGTTTGTAGACCTCAGTTTAGGGGATATGATTAAATTAACAAATAACCCTAAACATGTTTTATCTGGTTGAAGAGGGTACACAAAAGGCTGGAGTAACTCAGCGGTGCAGCAGCATCTAAGGAGCGAAGGAGATAGGCGACGTTTCGGTCGAGACCCATCTGGTTGAAGACACTGCTGGCTAACCCAAATTAGCTCCTGCGTGTCAAAATGCTAATATATCTTATCCCTCAGAATCCTCTCCATAACCAAATCTAGCAGGGATGGCCAGTGGTCCTAAAGGCTCACCTATTGACACTTCAGTCACCTACTCTAACCAATGTTCTAAGAGAAGGTCAAGCTTGATCTCTCCCTTGCAAGGCGCTCTACCTATTGCCGAAGGAAACTGTCTTGAACATATTTGACAAATTCCACCCCGTCTAAGCCTTTGTCACGAGGACAATCACAGTCTATATTGGCAAAGTTATAATCCCTAACTATGACCACCCTATTATTCTTGCATCGGCCGGCATATTTGTTCTTTAGCTCCCATTGACTATACTGTTCCTAAAGTACAATTCCCAACAAGGTGATCATAATACAATATAATGCAATACAATAATACTTTATTAGCCAAGTATGTTTTGCAATATACGAGGAATTTCATTTGCCAAGTCAGTCATACAAATCACTTTTATTTCTCAATTCCACCCATATATGCTCACTGGACAAACCATCAGTAATGTCAACTCAGACTACCGCTCCGACATTCTCATTAATCAATCAGGTAACTTCCCCTTCCAATAGACAATAGGTGCTGGAGGAGGCCATTTGGCCCTTCAAGCCAGCACCACCATTCAATGTGATCATGGCTGATCATCCACAATCAGTACCCCATTCCTGCCTTCTCCCCATATCCCTTGACTCCGCTATCTTTAAGAGCTCTGTCTAGCTCTCTCTTGAAAGCATCCAGATACCATGCCTCCACCGCCCTCTGAGGCAGAGAATTTCACAGACTCTCAATTCTCTGTGTGAGAAAGTTTTTCCTCATCTACATTCTAAATGGCTTACCCATAATTATTCTTAAAATGTGGCCCCTGGTTCTGGACTCCCCCCCCAACATCTGGAACATGTTTCCTGCCTCTAGCATGTCCAAACCCTTAATAATTTTAAATGTTTCAATAAGATCCCTCTCATCCTTCTAAATTCCAGAGTGTGCGAGCCCAACTGCTCCATTCTATCAACAAATAACAGTCCCGCCATTCCGGGAATTAACCCCTCTTATCCCCATCCCTATCTCATCAGTAGCACATGTATCTTGGGAACATTTAAGCTGCCAGTAACTGTCTCCCTTCTATCATGGCTATAACACCCCAGTTGCATGTTTCTCCACATGCCCTGACTTTATCCACCTAACTTGTCAGGCCTCCGGCATTGAACTAAATGCAACTTAAACCAACAGTCCTGCCTCTCTCTCCGCCATGCTGCTGCCTTACCTATCTGGTGGGCAAATCGGTGGTGCAGCAGTAGAGTTGCTGCCTTGCAGCGCCGGAGACCCAGGTTTGATCCTAACTACGGGTACTGACACATGGAGCTTGCGTGTTCTCCCCGTGACCTGCGTGGGTTTTCTACGAGATCTTTGGTTTCCCTCCCACATGCCAAAGGTGTGCAGGTTTAAATTGGGTTGGTGTGTGTAAACTTGTCCATACTGTGCAGAGGATAGTGTTAAAGTGCGGGGATCGCTGGTCGGCGCAGACTAGGTGGGACAAAGGGTCTGTTTCAGTGCTGTGTCTCTAAACTAAACTAAAACTAAATTAAACTAAACCTTCCCTATCGACTTACAGACGGTCCTTCTGCTAACATAATGCGTAAAAACATATGTGTAAAGTAGTTAATTAAAACTGTATCGTCTACAATAAGGAGTTTCCATGACCCAACTGACTGAAAGATAATGAAATGAATTCCCCATTATGACAGTTCATCTGCTTCTGGCAACACTCCATCACACTGTGGTTAATACAGTACACTGACACTGCACAATCAAATACATTTAAATAATGCAATTCAGACGCGTTATCCATTAGTACTGCACAATCATTTTGGGATCAGGTTCCCCTCATCTTCTTATAAAGTCATGCAAAAAGATGAATAGATCAATTCATTAATATTTATATTCATAATGTCAGCAGGCACCCTCTGTGAGTGTTAAATAAATAATAGATTGAAAATAGTATTTTTGTTTCCATGATTATTAAATAATGCAGGAACAGTTTTATTGACTGGAGTGGGAAAAAGCCTATGCTAACAATCTATCAATTCCTGTTTTGAATGTTTCAAATAGTTGGTACCTGAAAAATCTTCTGGGGAAAGAATTTTAGCTTTTTATTTCCTTTTGCAGAGTGGCATCTTGCTGACACCTAAAGTCTAGGTCTATGTTTAATATATCCCCCCAATTTTTGATATTTCTCACTGTCAATCCAATCAAATCCCTTTACTATCTCAATGTGTCTGTTGTGAACATTTATAATTGGACAGCAGAATCACAATTATACTTTCAATATTTTCTTTACGAATGCATGAGTCTCTTGCCCAGAGAAGGTGAATCAAGGACCAGAGGTCATAGGTTTAAGGTGAAGGGGAAAAGATTTAATAGGAATCTGAGGGGTAACTTTTTCACACAAAGGGTAGTGAATCGTGTCATAAGGAAAAGGAATAGAAATTTAGGCTATTTGGCCCATCAAGCCTACTCCACCATTCAATCATGGCTGATCTATCAATCCTAACCCCATTCTCCTGCCTTCTCCCCATAACCTCTGACCCCATAACCACCCGTACTAATCAAGTATGTATGAACAAGCAGCCAGATGTGGTAGTTGAGGCAGGGACTATCCCAATGTTTAAGAAACAGCTAGACAGGTACATGGATAGACAGGTTTGGACTAACGTGGACTCGTGTCGCTGGGACATGTTGGCCGGTGTGGGCAAGTTGGGCTGAAGGGCCTGTTTCCACTATATGACTCTAAAGTTTACAAGCAATGAAACTAAAGCTATGGCTGAGATATGTGGGGAGTGGGGGGGATGTGGTGGGGGTATGGTCCTATAAATACAAACAATCCTGATACAGTACAGACCAGAACATTGCCCATTTACTCTTGTTAATTTCACTGGTTCGCTGTGCACAGTCATTTGTGTGTATGAAATTACAGCTGATTCCTACACATGGGACTCTCCCACCGGCACACCCCCAATCCCACCCCTCCCATTATAAACAATTTTCAAATCCATTGAATATTTGCTCTAGCATTGAGCAGGCACAATTAATGCAACTTAGTGTGAAAGCTTCTGTTTTCAGCAGTCAGCTTAATGACAAACTGGGAGTTAAGAAACAAAGACTTTGCTATTTTTCCTCGTGAAACTTGGAGAAGGAAATCAACTGTGACAATTGGAGATAGCAATAGGGGCCCAAGCCATGAGTCAACCTCTTGCTTCTATCAGCATTCCAAACTGTATTTAAACCACTGCCACCTCCATAAATTTAGTTCAAACATACAAACGACTATAGCACTAAAACAGCATTATCTGGGCAGTACAAATGAAAGACTCAGATGAAATGCGGTTGTTGTAAGATTTTAAACAGGCCTCCTGAAACAATAGACCACAGATTTCTTCATTCCACAGGTCAACAATACAAAATGTTATGCTAGCTCAAGGTTCAAGGTTACAAGGTCAAGTTTCAAGGTCAGTTTATTGTCACATGGACCAATTAAAGTACAGTGAAATTTCAGTTACCATACAGCCATACTAAGTGAAAAGCAACAATACAGACAACCACATGAAAGTTAACATAAACATCCACCACGGTAGATTCCACATTCCTCACTGTGATGGAAGGCAATAAAGTTCAGTCTTCTCCCTCTTTATTCTCCCGCGTTTGGGGCTATCGAACCATCTGCAGTTGGGGCGATCAATGTTCCCGCAGCCGGCGATCCAAAACCCTCGTGTCGGGGCGATCGAAACTCCTGCTTCGGGACGGTTGAAAGTCTCCACGGCTTGGAGCCCCCGAATCGGTCTCTAACCAGGGACCGCAGGCCTCACGATGATAAAGGCCACAGGCCCGTGGTTGGAGCTCTCCATAGTCGATCCCCGGCAAATGGATCGCAGGCTCTATGATGGTAAGGCCACGCCGCGCCTGCGGTTGAAGATCCGGGTCGGTCTCCAGGAAAGGCTGCGCCACTCCACGATGTTAGGCTGCAGTGGGTCGGAGATACAATACTGAAATAATTTGCATCTCTGTCTATGTAAGAGATTGAAAAGGTTTCTCCAATCCCCCCACCCCCACACATAAAACAAACCAAGGAACACTAAAACATACTCTTTAACACGTACTTAAAATAACAAAAACAGAAGAAAAGACATACAGACTGTTGTCGAGGCAGTCACTTGCTGGCGCCACCTGCTTGAACTACAACGCAAGCAACAGATTCATATTTAATACTGCACATGGTTACTCCTGGTTTATGGAAGCTAACAACAAAGGACTAGAAACTTCCTTATTATAAGTAACTTGACTTGGAAGAATGTGAAAATTATAACTTCTTCACACAAAGGATGGTGGGTGTATGGAACAAGCTGCCGGAGGAGGTAGTTGAAGCGGGGACTATCAAAATGTTTAAGAAACAGTGAGAAGGGTACATGGATAGGACAGGTTTGGAGGGATATGGACTAAATGCGGGCAGGTGGGACATGTTGGGCAAGTTGGGCCGAAGGCTGTATCACTCTAGAGCTAAGTAAAGCTAACAGTGGGCCTGTGGCCTTTCACATCGTGAGGCCCGCGGTCCCTGGTTAGAGACCAATTCGGGAACTCTAGAGTCATAGTCCTGCGAGTCCAGCCATGACTGTTGGTGGGCCATTACAGGGAAGTTGTAACTCCAGGAATATCCACATACTCAATGAGTGCAATGCTCGGCATGAGAGTAACAAGTTAAAACATTTGCAACCAAGTTCAGCTAAAGATACTAAATGGATGATTCCTCTCACCCTAGTTCAGTGAACCTTTCTGCATTGGAAACAAGGCTTCAAACAGTTGGATTAACTTCTTGCAATTTTTTCCCAACAACACGAGGGCGACACGATGGCGCAGCGGTAGAGTTGCTGCCGAGTTCGATCCTGACTACGGGTGCTGTCTACATGGAGTTTGTATGTTCTCCCCATGACCTGTGTGGGTTTTCTCCGAGATCTTCGGTTTCCTCACACACTCAAAAGGCGTGCAGGTTTGTAGGTTAATTGACTTGGTATAAATGTAAATTGTCCCTAGTGTGTGTAGGATAATGTTAATGTGTGATGATCGCTGGTCGGCGCGTACTCGGTGGCTGAGGGGCCTGTTTCAATGCTGCATCTCTAAACTAAACTAAACTATCTGTGTACTTTTACCCAGTAGCATGGTGTCGGCAGTTCAAGAAGGCAGCTCATTAACTTTTTTCTAAGGTAAGTTGGGAAAGCCAGTTAAGTTTAGCTATGTCACTGATGGTGGGATCCTGAAAAATTAATGAATAAAAATATGGTTAAAGATAGAAAAAGTTAAATGCATTTTTTTTTCAAATATAATTTAGAAACTTTTAGAGTCACTGTCTATACTACTGGTAGCTGCTGGGACTACTCTACTACACATCAACAACATAGAAGGCCTCAGTGGAGGTGACTTTTAGACAGGTAGCTCAGAAGGAACATACCACCAAATGTAACCTGCACCATTGTGATTTTCCTGTACTAAAGATATCTGTAATATTTTAACCGGCCTCATTGCTTGCACAAGAAGGAGACCTGGAAGGCCGCATTGAAGTTCAACACAATCCCCGCACAAATAATTAAACTTAACCTGATGAATCAGGAGTGGATTCTGAGATATGAAATGAGTCAGACGGGCAATTGAAGGACAAAAACAGTAACTGATGGGAAGAGTCGGAAACAATGTTTATTGTGTTGTTTTGAGGCAATGGAACATTGTGACATGGAAATTTGCAACCTAGCTGTATTTTCTCTACACTACTGGGCAGCACGTTGGGGCAGTGGTAGAGTTCTGCCTTACAGTGCCGGAGACCCAGCGCCGGAGACCCGGATTCGATCCCGACTACAGCTGCTGTCTGTACGGAGTTTTTATGTTCTCCCCGTGACCTGCGTGGGTTTTCTCCGAGATCTTCAGTTTCCTCCCACACTCCAAGGATATACAAGTTTGTAGGTTAATTGGCTCGGTAAATGTAACAATTGACTCCAGTGTGTGTAGGATAGTGTTAGTGTGCGGGGATCACTGGTCGGAGCGGACTCGGTGGGTCGAAGGGCCTGTTTCCGTGCTGTATCTCTAAACTAAACTACTAATGATGCATTTCTTCATATTGTTCATTCTTCATAATGATATATTTCTTCATGCAGTTTACTGCACAGACAAACCTGTAAACCGACGCGGAGATGGATGGTAAAAATGTATGAAAGCACCATCGTTCTTTAAATAATATCAATATTTCCTTCCATATGCATGGGATCCTGAGGAACATACTCTTATTTTGCACAAAGATAGGCACAGAAAGCTGGAGTAACTCAGCAGGTCAGACAGCATCTCTGGAGAAAAGGAATAGGTGACATTTCGGGCCAAGACCCTTCTTCAGACTTTTTTGCATAATTGATACTACATTAAATGAACATGGCTTTTCATATGTATCTGTGTCTCTGTGAATTAGCTGGGGTCCAATATTACTCAGTACAAAGCATGGTATTAAGATAAACAAAATACTACTTCAACGATCCACAAAAGAGCAAACACATGTATTTACTATTCAATTAGTCTCTATTGATAATGGTACACAGACATAGATCTCTAGGAGAATAATACTTTAGTCATACCAGAGTGCAGAGGGGTTTAATCACTTAAAGCACACATCAGCCAAAGAGATTGGTGTTGATATCCAGAGATAAGCAGTTGGAGTCAATGGTGGTTCTGCTCAAGGACCCAAGAAACTGCCACCTGAAATGCATGTCAGTATGAACCCCCCTCAGCATTCACATCATCTTTCTATAGGAAGGAACTGCAGATGCTCATTTACACTGACGATAGACTCAAAATGCTGGAGTAATTCAGCGGGACTGGCAGCATCTCTGGATAGAAGGAATGGGTGACAACAAAGTATTATGCTTGGGCAGCTTACATCCCTGCGATATGAATGTCGACCTCTCTAACATCATAACCATTGTTTTCCCTCTCTCTCCATCCCTCCCCCATCCTAGTTCTCCGGCCAGTCTGACTGTCATCCTGGCTATATGTTGTCTCTGTTTGCTTCATTGTCAACTCCCCCTAGCTAACAATGATCTATTCTACATTTTCTTTGACCTTCGTCCACCTTTGATGTATCGTTTTCACATCTCACCATTGCATATCTCTGTGTCACCCTCTCCCCTGACTCTCAGTCTGAAGAGGGTCTCAGCCCGAAACATCACCCATTTCTTTGAACCAGAGATGCTGCCTCTCCCGCTGAGTCACATAATCCTTGTCCCTGATTCTCACCCACCCTCTGATTCTCAGCCCTGACCCGAGCCCTCAAATATCCACTCCTTGTAATCTGCAGTCTGGGCCCAGGACAGAAGTTGTGAGTGTGTGGTATTCTCTGCCTCAGAGGGCGGTGGAGGCCAGTTCTCTGGATGCTTTCAAGAGAGAGTGAGATAGAGCTCGTAAAGATAGTGGAGTCAATGGATATGTGGAGAAAGCAGGAATGGGGTACTGATTGTGGATGATCACCAATGATCACATTGAATGACAGTGCTGGCTTGAAGGGCCACATGGCCTACTCCTGCACCTATTTTCTATGTTTCTATGTTCCTCTGTCACGCTGAGTTACACCAGCATTTTGTGTTTAAAATAAATCTTGTTCTAGTTCCCTTAACTACTTGTGCGTGAGGCTTCCTCTTGTACATTTACATTAACGCTTTAACCTTAAAGTCCAATTTCTTTTCACCTTCTGCATCTATTTGCAATCTTTATCAGTTTATTTAAGTAATTAGGAGAGTTAAAGTTAACAGCATAGTTGTAATTACTAGTTGAGACAAAGTACGTGCTTCATTTAACGTAACCATTGTCCCTTTGGTTTTCACAGGAAGCTATTAATGTAAAAGGCTCTAAACAAATTAAGGTATTAACTCATACAGGAAGGAGACTAATTTAGAAGAGCCACCCTGATAAGAAGTACAATATCTGTAAAGCCTTAAATTAAACCTAAACAAAAGATGAACATCTTTCATCGTTCTTTGATACACTAACTCCTACTTATTAAACCTGCTGACAAAACACTCTAATGGAGAATTGTTTTTAGGAAAATGCCAGAGTGACAGGAATGCAATTGGAGGAAAAAGCTTTTAAGCATTTTTCAGCTATCTGAGACTCCATTATCATCTTGTCAGGGTGTGCAAGTTGGCGTCTCCTGTCTCTGAGGCAGAATAATGCCTTCAATGTGATGGCTGCAAGATGATCCCAGGCAAAGCCTGCTCCCCTGCTTAACTCCACCGGTGACAAGTAAAGGAATGCTTCTCTGCTGAACCAAATCTGCTCCTTCTCTGCTTCTTCTCTGCTTCTCTTCTCGGATCCGATTCTCTGAAGCTGCAGAATGTTCATGGAACAGGCTGTCGGTGACCAACAAAAGTGATGGAAAGTGAGAGCGAAAGGCACATTCCATAAATACATTACTTTGTGAAAAAAAAAGCTGCTTTTAATGTGATGAAAATCTGTTGTTTAGTTTTGTTCAGTTTAAAGACACAATGTGGAAACAGGCCCTTCGTCCCACTGAGTCCACACCGACCAGCGATCCCCGCACATTAACACTGCCCTACATACACTAGGGACAATTCTGAAGAAGGGTCTCGACCTGAAATGTCTCCCATTCCTTCTCTCCTGAGATGCTGTCTGTCCCGCTGAGTTACTCCAGATTTTTGTGTCTATCTTCAGTTAAAACCAGCATCTGCAGTTCCTTCCGACACAGTGTAGATGGGGAATCTTGTTGGGCATGGGCAAGTTAGGCTGAAGATCCTGTTTCCATGCTGTGTGATTCTATGACACAATGGCTTCACAATATGCTCCAGACACAATTCAATTGCAGTAATTTTCATATTGCAGGGGTATTGCAGAGAATTGTGAACATAGCCCAGACCATCACACAAACCAACCTCCCTTGACTTAATTTACACTTCACGCTGCCTCGGCAAGGCCAGCAGCATAATCAAGGATGAGTCGCACCCTGGCCACTCCCTCTTCACCCCTCTCCCATCAGCAAAAGGTATAGGTGTGAAAACGCACATCTCCGAATTCAGGGACAGTTTCTTCCCAGCTGTTATCAGGCAACTGTATCATCCTACCACAACAAGAGAGCAGTGCTGAACTACTTTCTACCTAATTGGAGACCCTTGGACTATCTTTGATCGGACTTTACTAGACTTCATTTTGCAGTAAATGTTATTCACATTATTCCCTTTATCATGTATCTGTACACTGTGCATGGCTCAATTGTAATCATGTATTGTATTTCCACTGGTTGACATGCAACAAAAACTTTTCACTGTACCTCGATACACATGACAATAAACTAAACTCCAACTCAAACTCATAATCATGATTAATGTATGATCTGTTTCAAAGATGATGGGAATAAAATTAAGAAAGACGATTGGACAGGGATATACATGTATCTCCTTCATTCTCTCCAGAGATGCTGCTTGCCCTTCCGAGTTATTCCAGCATTTTGTCTCTATCTTCAGTGTCAACCAGCATCTTACATATGACTGGTCCCATATCATCTGTCCTCTGCTACTAAATAAGACCAATATCTCGGAAGGAACTGCAGATGCTGGTTTAAAGCGAATAAGGGTCTCGACCCGACTCTCCAGAGATGCTGCCTGTGCTGCTGAGTTACTCCAGCATTTTGCATCTATCTTAAGACCAAGATCTATCCTGAAAGCGCCAGTACAGTAAATCTATGTCAAGTATTTCAGTTTCAAAGTAAGGCAGCTCTGATTATCATTGATTTCCTCTGGGATTTATGTGATGTATTTTCTTTGACTATTAATGTTTTTCAGTTTTTATTTGATCTTCCAATTAATTATTCCTCAATCAAAACAAATAATTTCATTGGGGAGACCATTGGCACTGTGTACAGTCCAGTAATTAGCAAGCATGCAGATTATGGTTCTTTAATATTGGAAGATTACTTCTATGGTAAAATATTAATTCATTTAGGCGATTATGCCACAGGGAAATTTGGGTCATATTTCTGCAATGACAACATCTATTAAATAGCATCTTTTTTATGATCAATATAAGTGCATAGTGACTGAAAACTAGCGCTGAATAATGATCAGTTTTAAATTATGAGTATCTAACCTGTAAAGCACATGCATTTATTTTTGATAAGTGTTAGCAACATAGACTCAACGTTGCACTGATGTTCAGTAAGTTCTTGGCCCAAATGTAGGCACACTAATGTAAAAATGTAAAGGTTGGACTCTGTACTGATCAATGATCCAACTCTGATGTAAATTAAAGATAGTGAGACACAAAATGCTAGAGTAACTCAGCAGGACAGGTAGCATCTCTGGAGAGAAGGAATGGGCGACATTTTGGGTCGAGACCCTTCTTCAAGGCTATATAAATTATATGGTTAGATCATAAAAGTTTTGAGGAGGAGAGAATTAACCTCAGTATCAATGACTGGGATTCAGGTAAGAAGATTGTATGCTTTAGGACTATTCATGATGGGCTAGGCCGGAAGATCGGAGACTTTGGAACTGTTGTCCAGGGTCTGGTGGGAAGTATACAAGGTAATTAGTGTTGATGACAGACACAAAATGCTGTTGTAACTCACAGGACAGGCAGCATCTCTGGATGGAAGGAATGGGTGATGTTTCAGGTCAAGACCCTTCTTCAGACTGAGTCACGGGAGAGGGAGGCATGGAGATACATAGAAACATAGAAAATAGGTGCAGGAGTAGGCCATTCGGACCTTCTAGCCTGCACCACCATTCAATATGATCATGGCTGATCATCCAACTCAGTATCCTGTACCTGCCTTCTCTCCATACCCCCTGATCCCTCTAGCCACAAGGGCCACATCTAACTCCCTCTTAAATACAGCCAATGAACTGACCTCAACTACCTTCTGTGGCAGAGAATTCCAGAGACTCACCACTCTGTGTGAAAAATGTTTTTCTCTTCTTGGTCCTAAAAGATTTCCCCCTTATCCTTAAACTGTGACCCCTTGTTCTGGACTTCCCTGACATCGGTTGCAATCTTCCTGCATCTAGCCTGTCCAACCCCTTAAGAATTTTGTACGTTTCTATAAGATCCCCCCTCAATCTTCTAAATTCTAGCGAGTACAAGCCGAGTCTATCCAGTCTATACGGAAGGTTAAGGTGTGAATACGAGACATCAAAGGGGATGCAGATCAAGGAAAATGTAGAAAAGGTCGTTGTTAGCTAGGGGAAGGTGACAATATAGCAGACAGTGATAAATGTAATCAGGTGGACAGTCAGAGTGGTTGTAGAGCTAGGATGGGGGAGGAATGGAGAGAGAGGAAAAGCAAGGGTTACTTGAAGTTAGAGAAATCAATGTTGTAAACTGCCAAAGCAAAATATGAGATGCTGTTCCTCCAATTTGTGCTGGGCCTCACTCTGACAATGGAGGTCAGGACATTTTCCTTGATCCACATACCCTTTGATGTCTCGTTTTCACACCCTACCCTGTGTCTCTCTCTCTCCCCTAAATCAGTCTGAAGAAGGGTCTTGATTCAAAACCTCACCCATTCCTTCTGCAGTTTCTTCCTACACGTCATTAGTGTTGCTAGTTAATACGAGAGGGTTATTGTCCAGGTAGTGAGAGAATGAAAGGCCAAAGATTCAGGAGTAGTCAAAGAAGGCACGAACAAAACTACTGGATAGTGTCAAACTTTATTTCAACTACATGGTGTGTGGAAACGTCTTTCTGGATCAGTACTGCCACTGACTGTCCCTGAAAACATAAAGAAACAACAAGGATCAAAAACAGAAATTGGGATCTTAATATATAATCACAAATGGCTACTTATTTTTATCCTGAATGTGAGCCAGCGCCTCCAGTTCCTTCCTGCACATGGCTACTCATTTGCTTTGTACAGTATTTGAGTAGCTGATACCTCTTGTTTGTCGTTTGGCACTGTAGTATCAGAAGAATGAACAGAAGAAAGCAATTAACTTGCATCAGATGTTAGTTTTAGCCACAAATAACACGGAGCTCAGCAAGGAGCAGTACAGATCTTAACAGTCCAGTTTGTGATCCCTTGTTCACAAATGATTCCAAACCAACTCCGAACTTTAAAGTAGTCATTATATCCAGATTGCATCTAATTAGAATTTATTTTACAATCTGATTACAGGCAGTGAAAGTCCATTATATGCTTTGACTGTGACTGCAGAGACTTGATATTTGAACTCAAAAGAAAATCTTTTATGTCACTTTTTTTGAAAAATGAGGGTGAAGCCAATGATATGATTGGAGGGCTGGGGACTATTTAAATTACTATTTGCGTAGACCCTGGAGATTGGATTACTCCTGCTTTGGTGAACTAAAGTATGGAGATACAAGAAAGTCCAGATATTGGAAAATATGGATGTGTTTCATACCCATATGTGTCTTCTGAAAAAAAAATTGGTAAAATTTCCAGTGAATTCACAAAAAACATGTTTTATTTCCAGGTACAGGTGCTAAAAAGGAACATGCTCAATATGCGATTGTACCTCACATAATTTGATGTGGTTTCCTGATGTTTTAATGCAAAGTATTAAAAAAAAAAGTTAGCATGCCTTAGAACTAAAAGCATGGCAGTGATCTTTTTTTAAAACGGAGGTACTGCTCTTGAAGAAACATAAATATGCCCTAGGAAGTCACTATCCCTGGAGTAGGTTGGTGCAGGAGATTGAGTATGGAGATGTGAAAGAGAATAGGTTACAGTGAAATACGGTAAGTGTGGGAATAGGGTTGCTCTCTGACCGGCATTGGTTTGATGGGGTTCCACTTGTCTCTGCCAAGTCTTCCCGCTGAGCTATGGCTGTGGAAACAGAGGCTTTTAACAAAGCTCAGTGGCCACGATGTCCACCCAGAAGGTCCTGAAGGCTCGGTGGACGGCTGAACCCGCCCAGAGCTCATTTGAGGCAGAACCGTTGGATGCTCCATCAGAAGGCTGAACGTGCATGGAGACTTCACCAGACGGTTAAACATGGATGGGGGTTTCGGCTCTCAGCCGAAACCAGTGGAGAGGCTTCGACAGGTGGCCAACTTGCTTGGAAGTTCTTCGGACGAGGAACCACTGGAAAGCTCAACGGACGTGGAATGGATGGAATTACTGGAGATATTGGGCGTGGAGAGCAATAATGTTGGCGTGGAGAGCAATAATGTCTCCAGCTCCTTTAGGTAGGCTGTAGGAGGTTGTCCTCGGGGCACAAGATGGCCGGCGAGGAGAGAGACAATGGTTCGTGGGCTGAGTCGGTCACGGGCGATGGAGGGAATCGGGAGCACGCGGGAATCCGGATTTGAACTCAATGAAATGGCGCCACATGTGGTGATGTTGGCATTATATGCAAGATGAATTTCACTGTGCGATATTCAATTGCACATGTGACAATAAATATTAATTGAACCATTAAAGCACCATTTACAGCAAAGATTTATCTAATCACAACAGGATCTAGAAGAACTGGGGAAGCGGGTCAGGAAATGGCAGATGGAATTTAACTCGGACATGTATAAAGTGTTGTATAGACAGGAATTGCACACTAAATGGTGGAGCCCGGGAGTGTGTTAAGGAACAGGTACATCTTTTCTTCAAAGTGATGACTAATGTTGACAGAGTGGGAAAGAAAGCGTTTGGCACGCATGCCTTCATTCATCAAGGCCTGGCAACAGGACATCATGTTGCAACTGTGTAAGTTGTTGGTGAGACCACCACTGTGCACAGTTCTGTTTGTCCAGATACATGGAGGATGTCATTAAGCTGGAGACGGTACAGAAAAGATTCATTAAAGTAAGCCTTGAGCTATAGGTAAGGCTGGATACCTAGGTCTTTTTTCCCTGAAGCGCAAGAGATTGAGGAGTGATCTTAAAGAAGTACATAAAATTTTAAGGGGTATAGATAGGGTGGATTACTCCATGGCTGGAGATTTTAAAACTAGAAGGCATAGATTTAAGGTGAGTGGAGAAGATATTAAAAAGAACTGATGGGCAACTATTTGACACATAGAGTAGAGGGTGTATGTATCGAGTTGCCAGAGGAAGCAGTAGAGGAAAGACAATATCAAGATTTAAAAGATACTTGGACAGGTGCATGGATAGAAAAGGTGTATAGGGATGAGGGCTAAATGAATGGAAAATTAGACCAGATCAGATAGATATCTTGGTTGGCATGGGTGAGTTGAGCCGAAGGACTATTTCAATGCTATAAAATTTGAAATTTCCATATGTTATATTCAGTGTAGATAAACCTGTACAATAAGATTTGAGGACATGTATTGCCCCCAAAATACATTGAATGACTTGTCCCATTCAGGTGACCTAAGCAGCAACCTCTGGTGACCTTGCTATCCACCCAAGGTCTCCATGAGTCCACCAGAGGTTTTGGTCAATCTCCCTAATGGCCGAAAGTGCTTTCCTTGTGGTTGTGGCTTCATCTAGGTTGCTGCTATTTTTTCATCATGATAAAAACCGGCCTTGACTAAAAATAGGTTGTCGTTTAAACATCGATAATTTTTTAGTCGCAGTTCTAAGTTGGTTTTCTTCATAGTCGAGGAAGGTTTTCAACATATGCGTGGGAGGTGGTAGGAGGTTGCAGGTCACCTCCACCTTGATTTCTTTTGGGTGGCGGGCAAAGTCACCAGAGGTTGCTGTTTAGGTCTCCTAAGTGGGACAGGCCCTTTACTCTAATGGCTGATTATTAGTTTAGTTTAGAGACACAGCGCGGAAACAGGCCCTTTGGCCGACGATGTCTGTGCCGATCAGCGATCCCCACATATTAACACTATCCTACACACATTAGGGACAATTTTACATTTATACCAAGCCGATTAACCTAGAGACCTCTACGTCTTTGGAGCGTGAGAGGAAACCGATGATCTCAGATAAAACCCACGCGGTCACAGGGAGAATGTACAAACTCCGTATAGTCAGCACCCATAGTCGGGATCAAACCCGGATCTCAGGCGCTGTAAGTCAGCAACACTGCCAGCAACATGATGGGAATCATGTATTGTCTTTCTGCTGACTGGATAGCAAGCAACAAAAGCATTTCACTGCAACTCGGTCGGTGCACGTGACAATAAACTGGACTGAAATAAAACTAGACTATGGAGTAAAGTGAAATCTACTGAGGAAATTCTGTTGGTGATGAACAGAGGAGGCTCTCTGCTATAAAGATGATTTTCAGAAGAAAACTGCAAAATAAAATTTCCAAATGCAAGCCAAGTGGCTGTGTCCACATTACATTTCTTTACACCAACAATAATGAAAGAAATGGAAGAGCGACACAGCCACCGGGCTTGCGTTTGGAAATTTTATTTTATTTTGCAGGTTTCTTCTGAAAATAATCTTTATATCGGAGTCTGACATATGATGAAAGAATGGATCAACTGGGCTTACATTCACTGGAATTTAGAAGGATGAGAGGGGATCACAGAAACAAAAAAAATCTTAAGGGATTGGACAGATTAGATGAGGAAAAATGTTACTTATGTTGGGAGAGTCCAGACATCAGTTTAAGAATAAGGGGTAGGCCATTTAGGACTGAGATGAGGAAAAACTCTTTCACCCAGAGATTTGTGAATCTGTTGAAATATCTGCCACAGAAGGCAGTGGAGGGCAATTCACTGGATGTTTTCAAGAGAGTCAGATATAACTTTTATGGCTCACAGAATCAATGGATATGGGGAGAAAGCAGGAACGGGGTACTAATTTAAGATGACCAGCCATGATCATATTAAATGGTGGTGCTGACTTGAAGAGCTGCTGCACCTATTTTGGTCTACTGCTGCACCTATGTTCTATGTTTCTACATTTATATAAAGTGCAATAAAGTCCAATTAAAGAAAGTTCAGTCTCCAATGAGGTAAATGGGATGGCAGGACCTAATGAGAGGACATTACAGTTGAGAGATTGGGAAGAAACTGTTCTTGAATCTAGAAGTATGCATTTTCAAACTTCTTTACTTCTTGCCTGATGGGAGGAGGGTGGAAGAGGGTGACGGGGTTAAGACTGGTCCTTGATTATGCTGGTGTACTTGCCGAAGCAGTGTGAAATGTAGATGAAGTCAATGGAAGGGAGTTTGATTTGTGTGATACTCTGGATTACATCCATATGTCTCTGCAATTTCCCGAGATTTTAGATGGAGCTCTTCCCAAACCATGCTGCGATGCATCCCGATAAAATGCTTTCTACGGCACATCTCTGCAAGTAGGTGAAGGCTGTTAGAACAATGCTGAACTTCCTAAGCCTCCTAAGGAAGTAGAGGCATTGGTGTGCTTTCTTGGCCCTTGCTTCAATGAGGATAGTCCAGGACAAATTGCCAGTGATATTTATTCCTAAGAACTTGAAGCTTTCGACCATCTCTACTTCAGCGCTGTCACGTGTACTGGGATGGGAAGTCAATCACAATCTTCGTTATCTTGCTGATATTGCATTGTTATCTTGGCATCAGATTATAAAGTTCACAATTTCCATCCTGTACTCCATCCTGTCATTATTTGACGCCTAGCCGACTACGGTGGTATCACATGCTACATTATAGATTGAGTTGGATTGGGATTTGGCTGCAGAGTCACGACTGTAGAGGGAGTAAGGTAGGGGGTTGAGAATGTATCCTTGTGAAGCACCAGTGTTGAAGATTATTGTAGAGGATGACTTGTCATCTATCCTCACTGATTGTGGTTTGTCATAAGGTCATAAAGAATAGTAGAATTAGGCCATTCGACCCATCTAGTATATTCCGCCATTCAACCACGGCTGATCTATCTCTCCCTCTGAACCCCATCCTCCTGCCTTCTCCCCATAATCTCTGACACACGTACTAATCAAGAATCAATCTATCTCTGCCTTAAAAATATCAACTAACTTGGCCTCCACAGCCTTCTGTGGCAAAGAATTCCACAGATTCACCACCTTCTGACTAAATAAATGTCTTCTCATCTCCTTCCTAAAAGAACGTCCTTTAATTCTGAGGTTACGACCTCCAGTCCTAGACTCGCCCACTAGTGGAAACATCCTCTCCACATCCACTCTATCAAAGCCTTTCACTATTCGGTATGTTTCAATGTTGATTCAGGAACTCCACATGTCTAATCTTAGAAGCTTTTAAATCAAAATGTTTCTTTTAATACATGTAATCAATGCTAAACGGTGAATAATAAGATTGTGCTTGGTTACAAACAATAAAGAACACAGGACATGCAAGTTATTCCAAACGTTTTTTTAAATATAAAATTAGGAAAATGAAATGATTGGTTAAAGGAAAAGAATGGCTAATGTGTGTCATTGTCTTGTGAAAAGCAACTTTTAAGACTATGAAGAGGGACAAAGGAATGTGAAATCTGACATCTGAACATTTTTAAGTATGGACTGAGATCTGTTGAAAAATATACCACGGTATTTGTGGCTGGCCTGGTGTACTGTAACTGATAAGTACAGGGATTTACTCAGAGAAGTCATGCATAGAGAGGCCCAAGGTTAATTCTGATTCTTCCTGGTGCTGTGTGCCCTGTAGCAATTCAATACATCATGACCAACAAGTGAAAGTACAGTCATATAATATTGCATTTTAATTTTTTTTCAATCATCTGCAGGCTTACCCTTTCTTTGGTTAAAGAGGTCAAAAGATGTCAACACTGATCTCCCTAATGATATGTTATTAACATAAAAAAAAAAATACTCATAGAACACAAACAAGAAACAGTGACAATGATTATTCAATGGGGAAATAATTGTGTTTCAAATGAAATTAATTTTCTCCGGTAGTTACTAGCTAATTGCAATAGTATAATTTAAAAAAAATAGTTTGACTAAATAGGTGTATACTTTGGAATTCTCTTCCCAAACCAGTCTGCTTGTCAAAAGATGCAGGACAGAACGCCACAGAAATCCTTCTTCCCTGTGGCTATCAAATGTTACAATTCCTCCCCCTTCTGTCGTGGGGTAGACGGCAACTGAGTCTGACCCCCACCACCTCCTCAATCTTTGCACATCCCCAAATCCTTACCATTCGTCACTTTATTGTCATTTTACATGTATTTTGTGTCTTTTATAACTGTTGGCAAATTAATTAATTATCCTCCTGGGATAAACAAAGTTTTATTGTATCGTATCGTACTCTTTTTTTTAAACAAAAATTCTCTTGATCTATTTCGTTTGACCAATCTTTTGATTACAAATCTTCAAAAGTTCTTCATTGTCTGCAAGGAACTGCAGATGCTGGTTTACATTGAAAATAGACACAAAATGCCGGAGTAACGCAACGGGACAGCACTTCTGGAGAGAAGGAATGGGTGATGTTTCGGTTCGAGACCCTTCTTCAGTCTGAGTTGCTCCAGCATTTTGTGTCTATCTGTTCTTTATTGACACATGCGCAGAGTGAAATTATTTTCCTACATCCAATCCAGTAAGTATGGCCATACCTAAACGGAATCTACGATTTGAACAGTGTACAGAAATAGTCAATGACATGCAAGAGGCGCCAGGTTTTTTCAAAGTCCAGTCCACGCTCTAGGTCTTATGAGTGGTTCCTGATCCAAGCAAGCCCCAGGCTGCTGCAGGGCCCCCAACTATCGCCTTCCTTGGACGTATGGATCAACCAGAGAACCAACGTCCGTCTCCTCACCCATCGACCTTTGTTCCCTGCAGCTGATCTTAAGGACAGTGTAGACCAGACCCCAGTCCCTCTCCTACCAGCCTTGTTCCAACACCATTGCCGACTCCACCGTCCTGGTCTCTGGTCTTTGGGGGATGAACGGGGCCTGCTCGGCGGCTTCCTCCCTCCGCTGTGAGTTTCCACAGTCCCGCGGCCCACTAGCAGTTTCTGCCATCACTCGACCCGCTTGGAGTTTCTCTTGTTTCATATCTTGGCATTTATTGGCTTTGCACTTACATTGTGAAACACATGATAATGATTTTAATGGCATGGATGTGAATTGAACCTGCTGATAGATTTAACATTTACTGTATTTGATATTTCAGCTTTCTGAGGAATAAAGTGATAATTTACAATCCCTTGATAAATAAAATATCACGGCACGGTGGTGCAGCAGTAGAGTTACTGCTTTACAGCGCCAGAGACCCGTGTTCGATCCTGACTACCAGCGGTGTCAGTGCAGAGTTTGTACGTTCTCCCCGTGACTGCATAGATTTTTCCCCGGATAGACAATAGACAATAGACGCACCGGTTTCCTCCTACACTCCAAAGACGTCCAGGTTTGTAGGTTAATTGCCTGTGAATTGGTCCTAGTGTGTTTGATAGTGCGGGGATTGTTGGTTGGCACGGACCCGATGGGCCGTATGCGCCGTGTCTGCGCTGTGTCTCTAAACTAAACTAAACTAAACTAAACAAAACTAAACATTTTTTTTTTAAGAATGGCATGAAGATGGAGCAGAGATATAAATACGTTGTGATCCATGTGTGTTATAGAATGACATGTTACGATAGAAATGTATTTTTCCCAGGAGGAAATTTAATTGGCAACAGTCATAAAACACAAGATCCATGAAAGATGAAATTAAAGTGACGAGTGGAAAGGCTTGGGGATGTGCAAAGATTTGGGGAGTTGGGGGGGGTGGAAGGGGAGTCAGTCTACCTCACGACAGAAGGGGGAGGAGTTGTACACCTTGATAGCCACAGGGAAGGAGGATTTCCCGTGGTGTTCTGTGCTGCATCTTGGTGGAACCAGTCTGTTGCTGAAGGTGCTCCTCAGGTTGACCAGTGTGTCAACGAGGGGGTGAGCTGGATTGTCCAGGACGCTCCACAGTTTGAGGAGCATCCTCCCCTCCAAGACCACCTCCCGTGAATCCATCTCCCACCCCAGGACAGAGCCAGCCATCCTGATGAGTTTGTTGATCCTATTGTTGATCCTATTGGCGACCGCTGCCTTCGCCCTTCTCCCACAGAACACGGCAGCAAAAAAGATGGCAGTGGCTACCACCAATTGGTAGAACATCTTACTGCAGACGTTGAAGGAGTGGAGCCTTCTCAAAAAGTACAGGCGGCTCTGTCCCTTCTTGTACAGAGCCTCAGCGTTCCCGGACCAGCCCAGTTTACTGTTCAGGTACACTCCAAGGTATTTGTACTCCCTGGTAAAAGTACACATTCACACCATTGATACAGGTGATTCAGCCCACACCACTCAACAAATTAGTTGACTACACCTCTGTATTCAGCTTCGCTTCCCTCCCCTCACTGATGCAGCCCACAACCGCAGAGTCATCTGAAAACTTCAGCAGGTGGCAGTAGTCCGAGTTATATCTGAAGACCGAGGTGTAGATGGTGAACAGGAAGGGAGGGGGGACCGTCCCTTGTGGGGGCACTGTGTTGCTCAACACCATGCCCGAGACACAGTTCTGTAGCCTGACATATTGTGGTTGTCTAGTCAAGTAGTTGGTGATCCAAGACACCAATGGAGCATCCACCCGCATCTACGTCAGTTTGCTCCCGAGCAGTGCAGGCTGGATGGTGTTAAAAGCACTGGAGAAGTAAAAAAAATAACTCTCACAATGCTTCCCGGCTTATCCAGGTGAGCAGAGGAACGATGGAGCAGGTGGATGATGGTGTCCGCAACCCCCATCTTTGCTCGGTAAGTGAACTGCAGGGGGTCCGTTTGAGTTTAACCAGGTGTCGCAGGTAAGTGAGCACCAGCCTCTCCAGGGACTTCCTGACGTGTGAATTCAGCGCCACTGGCTGTGGTCATTAGAGAAACCCTCTCCAGGCTCAGGTTGAAGATATGCAGGACTCCGCACAACTGAGTGGCACACGCCTTGAGTACCTTCGGGGTGACACCATAGGACCCATGGCTTTGCCCGGTGGTGCTCAGCTCCTTCCTCACCCGCTCATCCTTGATGGCAAAAAAAGGGCAGAGGAAGTGGACCAGGAGGATTGTGGGGGAGAATCTGTCGGGGGAGCAGGGAGGAGGGTGGGCAGAGGCCTCACCATCAAATCTATTAAAAAGCAGGTTTAGCTTGTTGGCCCTCCCCAGTCAACAGGTCTTCTTGTAGCATGTAACGCTCTTCATACGGCTCCACACATCCCTCATGTTGTTCTGCTGAAGATTCAGCTCCAGCTTCCCTCTGTAGTCATCCTTGCCCTTACCTCAGTCTCGCCTGAAGTCAGGTCTTTCTGCACCCGTTTCACCTCCTCCCTGTCACCATTCCTGCAGGCCCCCTTCTTCTGGTTGAGAAGGGTTTTAATGTCACTAGTGACCGAGGGCTTGTTGTTGGGGAATCAATGTACAGTCACCTCAGGGGCAAGGTTATCCACACAGTATATGCTTAAGGGGTGAAATAATGTGCTTTTGACCTAAGTCTTGTATCATATAGCTTCACTGGTAGTGGATTCATAGAAAATATGAAATTAGAAAAAAATAATTAGGGCCCACCAATCCTAAAATGATTGGTATTGCTCTGGCAATTGGTTTAAAAAAAAAAATTAGGCTTACAATCTCTCCTGTTCTATAGATTTATCTTCATGAAATCAAACAAATCACTTAAAGACTTCTACATCTGATAAACCAATATATAGTTTCAGAGGGAAACTGGAGTGATGAAATGAGTTGGCTCCACAACTGCACCTCTGACCGGTACAGTTTCAGTTTCTCCGAGATTAACGGATAAATGCCCAGAAAGAACTCATTATCCTCGGAAGCAGATCCTTTTCTCATTGATTCGGTAGGTAAGCCCCCTTCCCACCACACAAATGTCAAGAATAGCAGGTTGAACCAAGTGCTCATTTCTACAGAGCCAGGTCAAAGATTGCCCTTCCTCTGACTTGTGTTGGGGAAAATTTCCGAGAATCTTCTCTTCTACCCCTTGATAAATAACATCAGCACTGATAGCAGCCAGATGACCGAAGACAATGCCAAATCTGAAATAACCTTGAATGATAACCACACATTTTAAAACATAATGTTTAAACATTGTTTGTAACTTGTCAGAAACCTATGACCTGATTCCTGTGGTCTGTCAATGTCAATCACTGGCTGTATATTCATATGAATACATTTGTGACATAATTTGTGGCTCAGTTCATGAATTGTTACTGTATTTTATTCTAAGATAGAATCTTAGAGTCATAGAGTGATAGTGTAGAAACAGGCCCTTCAGCCCCAACTCACCCACACCGGCCAACAATGTCCCAGCTGCACCAGTCCCACTTGCCTGCGCTTGGTCCCTATCCCTCCAAGCATGTCCTGTCCATGTACATGTGGTATAGATGAATATGTAATAGTTAATTTAGTGACTTGGGAGTCACGTAAAGAGTGACTACGTGAAGAAGAGCCCGCCTCACGCTGGTAACGGCATGACGTCGACGCTGACGGCAGAAGGTGGAGCTGCAGTAAGGAGCAGCTCCTCGCAGCGGTCGGAAACGGCCCGCAGGTAAGAACAGTAAAGTTGGGATTTCTTAGCGGGCGCTGGGTAGGTCCAGCAGTATAGGAAATATATTAAATCAGGTCAGAGTCATATTAGTGCTGGATAAGCACAGATGATGAAGTAAACTTATATTCGCGGGTTAAATGCTTCCTGGGGTGAAAAATAAATATACGGGAAAGCTAGTGCGGAGCCGGTTTCCGATACCGGTGGCCGCAGATATACCCGTTAGCGAATTAGTTTACAAAATGATAACCACGGAGAGAAATGCTCCCGAATATGAAAAATGGAAAATAAAATAAAATAAAAAATCTGAGAGGCCCGTGGTTCTGATGACTCTGACATTGAAAAGTCCTCCAGAATAAAGTAAACTATGTGGAACTGATTATGGAGCATATGGAGAAAGTTCTCCAAATAATTATGAGACTAGGGTCAAAGTACCCTGAAGGTTCCTAAAATTAGCCCTGAGGGGTTTAATTATTCTGAATATGGCCATGGGCCTAATTGGAAGTTGGAACTCCGGACCCAGGATTTGGGCCGGAAGAAGTCTCATGGGATGAAATCCCAACTGATTTAGGGCTGCAGAAGGCAGACCCTGTTGATGGTGATTTGCATTTTGAAAGCACACCACAAAATAAAAATAAAAATAAAATGAAAAAAAAAAATATGAAAAGAGGCCAAAGATGCCCTGAATAGCAAAAGGTTTTGCTATATATGAAGGAAGTGGTGAGGCTATGGAAGAAATCCTAGCTGCCAACATATATATATGGTATCTCACCAACTTCATGATTTTGTGAGATTGAAAATATTAAAAATTGCACAGCACAGGAAATTGTGCCTCATTGGAAGAGCCTACGGTTTATCCGTTAATATGGGCATCCATGACTCCAAATTGAGAGCGTCAAATAGTGAGGTTTAAAAATCCTCACAAATTATTCTGCTGCTATTATGGCTTTTGGGCAGATGAAAGGAAAACATAAAATAAAGACGCTATTGTGCAATTCTTTCTATGAAAATTTTATATAATATAAATGGCTATTTGGCCCATTTTTTCACCCAAGGTTGCATACCTGTGTCGAGCAAGTGGTGTTTAAGCTCTTGGTTATCTGTTTGGAATAATCTGCCTAACTTATTGAAATTGGATGAAAAGCTAAATATTTTAGCTGCATGAAACCTTCGTCTTTGGACGAAAAGGTATTTTCGCCAGAAGGGGATTTGATATTGGAAATAGAGGCAGAAATATGTCAAGAAGTTTTATTGTATTGCACAACCAATACTTACCCGAATTCAGGGGATAAGGAGACCACCACGCTCATATGCAGAGGAATTAAAGACTTGTTCCCTGCTTAAAGAAACTGCGGATTAATCTCCAGTTTGAGGAGATTACAAAAAGTTTATTAAGACTGGCTTACTATTATTTTTGATCAGTATATTACGAGCAGTTTTCATTAACTACTATTACTTTTAAAAAAAGAGGTTAATCCTCCTGTACAGAATAAACCTGCTTATGTTTCGTGTTTTCTGCAATTGAAAAATCAGAGATTTATGTTCACATTGCCTAATTATCTGGAAAAGAGGTAATGGAAAAGATTTTGAACACAAGCATAAATTTGTCTTTAATGTTAGAAGGCATTACAGATGATGGTTGCAGAAGTATTCTGGACCTTACAGGTCTAAATAAGTTTGTAGAATACAAACATGTTCAAATGGGAGTCATTGAATACTGCAAAATATTTAATTCAGCAGGCTGTTATATGGCTAAGATTGATGAAAAAGACGCCTATTATTCTGTACCTATGCATCAGGTTTCGGTAGTACTTAAATTTTAATTGGTTGTGACAATTATGGCAGTTAAGCTTTGCCAAATGGACTGAGTTCAGCTTTTACTCTTTACGAAACTGGTTGAAACCAGTTTAGCCCAATTAGAGCACAAAATGCACATCATTATGGCTTATCTCAATGACATTCTGGTCATTAGTGATTATCAGGAGTCAGCTGAGGACTCAGTTTCAGTTACTAAAGCTTTGTGGTAAGCTAAGGTTCTTAATTCATCTAATTAAGCCCCAGCTGCAGCCAGCACAAACAATTTACTTTTGGTTTGTAATTAACTCAGTGACTATGTTTAATACCTTTACCAAACAGTTTAAAGTCGAAGATATTTTGGGTAACTTGTCATTATCTCATTCAAAACCTTATCCTTCCATCCGAGAAATGGTGAACAACCATTGGTGAACTGCTAGCAGCATTTCCTGCAGTAGAATTTTGGTTCATTACATTTATTGATATCTTCGAAGGTACAAGATACAAGCTCTCAAAGAGAAGGCAGGCCATTTGACAGGCCCAATGTAATTAACAAAAGAAGCTGTATTGGAATTTACAATGGTGGGTTAAAAAAGGAAAATGTCCCACAAGCTGCTAATAAATATTATGATTAAACAGCCTGAAATGGTTTTACATACAGATGCTAGTGCTCTCGGATGGGGGGCCACAGATTTATCCTCCAGTTGTGGAGGTAGATGGAAAACTGAAGAAAACAAGTGTTTCTCCAAGAGTATGGTATTTAAACTATTTGGAGTTATTGGGGGCCTTTTATGGGCTTAAAGCATATTGTTGTGCTAAACAAGGTCTGCATGTGTTAATACAATTACACAATAAAACAGCTGTGGTTTACATTAATCACATGGGGAGAGTTGGATCAGTATCATGTGATTGTCTGGTCAATGAGATATGGGCAATGGTGTATTGGTCGGCAGATATGGATTGCAGTAAGCTATACTCCAGGTAAAGACATGTGGGTAGCAGATGAAAGGTCCAGGATTTTTAAAGATAATACGGAATGGATATTTAAGCCAGCAATATTTAAGAATATTGTTCGATGTCGATTTGGGTTGCAAGAAATTGATTTGTTTGCATCCAGGCTTAATCATCACTTGCCTCATTATGTGTCTTGGGAACACGATCCGGACGCAGTTGCAGTAGATGCATTTTATTACACTGGGGAAAAATGTTCTTTTATGCTTTTCCACCATTTGCTCTGATCCAGAGATGGCTTGAAGAAAATAGAGCAAGATTCAGCTTCCGGATTGTTGGTAGTGCCAAATTGGCCAACTCAACCTTGGTTCCCAGTTATGCCTGAATATGATTAAAGAACCGTATATGCAGATTCTTAACTGTAGTGATATCTTGACTAATCCAGTAAACAAATGAAGATTACACATTATATGCATATATGAATTTGTTAATCTGCAGGTTTTGACCAGACCACTACAGGAACTGGATTGTCGGACCAAACTTGACAGTTATTGGCGCATCATGGCGAGATAGCACACAGAAACAATATATTTGACACATATTAAGAAATGGGAAGAATTTTGCACACAGTCAAAATATTTCTGATGATTATGTGAATGTTACTCATTGTTTTGGAATTCCTTGCCAATTTACGCTTTGGCCAACATTTAAGTTACAGTGCCATTAACACTGCACGCAGTGCCTTGTCGTCCTATTTAGGACTTATGACTGGTGAAAATCAATTGGGTCGCATCCATTAATATCACGATTCATGAAAGGAATTTTTCACATGAATCCGCCAAAACCTAGATATACAGAGATTTGGGATGTGAGCATAGTACTTGCTCTACTTAGAGAATGGACGCCAATTGAAGGGTTGTCATTGGATAGGTTAACATTGAAATTGGTCATGTTAATGTCACTGGGTCTCAGCCCAAAGAGTGCAAACTTTACAAATGTTGCGTTTAGACTGTATGCATGTGACTACAGATAACGTTGTATCTATGTTTAACGATCTGATCAAACAAAGTAGACCAGGGAGGTCTGGAACAAAGGTAACCTTTCAAGCTTTTCATATTGAGCTTGCTTTGTGTGTGGTTAGACATTTGAACCACTGTATTAAAGTGACGGACACTTTTCGAGGAAACGAAAAGACATTGCTGCTTTACGCACAAAAAGCCACACACAAAAGCTTCAGTTCAAACTATCTCAAAATGGTTGAAACAGGTGTTGGTTTTAGCGGGAGTAGACACTGATGTCTTCAAATCTCACTCCACCAGGGCGGCAGCTACGTCCGCGGCGAAGGGGCGGGACGTACCTCTCGAGCATATTTTTAAAAATCGCAGGGTGGAGTAAAGAAGAAACTTTTTCAAAGTTCTACAACAAACCTGTTCACACTATGACAAGCTTTGGACACGCGGTGTTGGGAGCACTATTAATCACCTGCTTTGTTTGCTATTAATTGCTATAATCAGTTGTGTAGTCACTGATATCTTTTGTCACTTGTAATCATTTTTTCCCTCAAATATAAGGAGGGTTATATATGGTTTTTCAGCCATTAAAAAAACTTAATATGAAAAGATCTAACATTTGTGTGCTTTCTCATGTATGTGTTTACTTAGCCGGACTGTCGTACGGATTAATTCTACGACATAAAAAACACAGAAAGCTTTAAAACTCTTCACGTAGTCACTCACGTGACTCCGAAGTAAAATAGTAAGATTAAACGAGAACTCACCTGTTCGAAGTTTGATCGTTATTTTACGAGGAGTTACGATGAGGATTACTGCCCTCCACTCCCACCCCTCGTAAAATAAATGATCAAATGGTGGTTCTAAGTCTTTTTATGAGCCTTACTATGTTACTCCGGCTTGGTTGTTCTGTGTTTTTCATGCCGTTGCTTTGAAGTAGTGCCGTTACCAGCGTGAGGCGGGCTCTTCTTCACGTAATCCCTCATCGTAACTCCTCGTAAAATAACGATCAAACTTCGAACAGGTGAGTTCTCGTTTAATCTTACTAATTTAGTGACTTGGGATTGGAAATAAAGACTGATCACAGATTACATGCATTGGCCCATTTCTGACCTCGATTCCTTTCAGTCCCACCTCTCACTAAAAGCATTAATTCACTCGGTTAGGAAGGATTGTACCTCTGTGGTGTTTTTCTTTATGAACTTAATGATGATTAAAATGTGGCGACAATTGTATTTCAGGGATGCCCTGTATCTCACATGCATAGGCTCTGTAGGCAGAGAATCATCTGATAATCTGTTTCTGAGCGTGGTGAAATGGATATTGATGAATAGATGTTAAAGAAGGAACTGCAGATGCTGGAGAATCGAGGGTACGCAAAAGGCTGGAGAAACTCAGCGGGTGCAGCAGCATCTAAGGAGCGAAGGAGATAGGCGACGTTTCGGGTCGAGACCCTTCCAGGTCTGACAGAAGTTCACCTGCACCTCCTCCAACCTCATCTACTGCATCCGCTGCTCCAGATGCCAGATGATCTATATCGGTGAGACCAAGCGGAGGCTTGGCGATCGTTTCGCCAAACACCTCCGCTCGGTCTGCATTAACCACCCCGACCTCCCGGTGGCTCAGCACTTCAACTCCCCCTCCCATTCCGTATCCGATCTCTCGGTCCTGGGCCTCCTCCACGGCCAGAGTGAGCAACACCGCAAGTTGGAGGAACAGCTCATATTCCGCTTGGGTAGTCTGCATCCTTCGGGCTTGAACATTGAATTTTCTCTATTCTGTTATCCCTTGCTGTCTCCTCCCCTTCTCACATCTCTCCATCAGCCCTCGGGCCCTGGCATTCCCTCTCTCTCTATCTCCCTCCCCGACCCTAGTCGCACCAGCTTCTCATTTTCACACCACAAACAGCTTACAATGGCTTGTGCCCTTTATCATCGATACTTTTTTGCATATCTTTCATTCATTGTTCTTTATCTCTCCACATCACCGTCTATATCTCTCGTTTCCCTGATCCCTGACCAGTCTGAAGAAGGGTCTCGACCCGAAACGTCGCCTATCTCCTTCGCTCCTTAGATGCTGCTGCACCCGCTGAGTTTCTCCAGCCTTTTGTGTACCATTGATGAATAGATATTGACCAAGAGATTTACCTTTCTCTCAAATAGTGCCACAACGCCTTTTAAAATGCCGAGCTCTCTTGTATCTGTTAGGCAACAAAGCTAAAACTCAAACAAAAATCCAGGTTTTAGAATTCTGACAAAAAAAAACAAAATTGCTGGAAATACTCAGTAGGTCAGCCAGCATCTTCACAGAGAGAGAAACAGTTAATGTTTCAGACTGATAATCCTTCATCGGATACCTGACCTGCCGAGTCATGAGTGGCATAGATCAAGTAGATGCGCAGTCTCTTGCCCAGGGAAGGTGAATCGAGGACCAGAGGGCAGAAGATTAGAGTGAAAGGGAAAAGATTTATGTCATAAGGTCATAAGTCATAGGAGTAGAATTAGGCCATTTGGCCCATCAAGTATACGCCGGCATTCAATCATGGCTGATCTAAGACTACCTGGGCGGTCATGGTGGCGCAGTGGTAGAGTTGCTGCCTTACAGCGAATGCAGCGTCGGAGACCCGGGTTCGATCCCAACTATGGGTGCTGTCTTTATGGAGTTTGTATGTTCTCCCCATGACCTGCGTGGGTTTCCCCCTGAACTCTTCGGTTTTACACTCCAAAGACGTGGAGGTTGGTAGGTTAATTGGCGTGGTAAATGTAAAATTTTCCTTAGTGGGTGTTAATGTGTGGGCATCGCTGGTTGGCGTGGACAAGGAGGGCTGAAGGGCCTGTTTCCGGGCTGTATCTCTAAACTAAGTTAAACTATCGCTCCTTCCTAACCCCATTCTCCTGCCTTCTCCCCATAACCTTTGACACCTGTGCTAATCAAGAATCGATCTATCTCTGCCTTAAAAAATATCCACTGACTTGGCTTCCACAGCCTTCTGGGGCAAAGAATTCCACAGATGCACCACCCTCTGAATAAAGTAAGTTTTCCTCATCTCCTTCCTAAAAGAACGTTCTTTAATTCTGAGGCTTTGACCTCCAGTCCTAGACTCTCCCACGAATGGAAACATCCTCTCCACATCCACTTTATCCAGGCCTCCAGCGAGTACAGGCCCAATGCTGTCAAACACTGATCATAGGTTAACCCACTCATTCCTGGGATCATTCATGCAAACCTCCTCTGGACCCTCTCTAGAGCCAGCACATCATTCCTCAAATATGGTGCCCATAACTGTTCAAAATATTCCAAATGCAGCCTTACCAGTCCCATATAGAGCATGCCCTGTTTTTGTATACAATGTAGGTTGGTTGGGGGCGCTGCTAGTCGGCTGCCCTGTCAGCAGCATGTTCGTAATTTTGACTTTTTTTGTTTTTTTTATTATAGTCCAAATGTTTGTTTTAATGTCTAATGGTGTGTCTTGTGTGGGGGTGATGGGGGGGGGGGGGGGGGGGGGGGGGGGGGGGGGGAAGGGGAAACCATTTTTCAGTCACTTTCTCTATGGAGAGGCGACTTGTTCCATGTCTGGAAAGGCGTGGCAGCTTGGATTGGAGCAGCCTTTCCCGGAGCTTCAGCAGTGGGCGCAGCGTAGACCTTTCCATTGCGGAGGGGGGTCGCCAGAAAGGTGTCTGTTGACTCCTTCACTGGCCATCACTGGCCTGTTGACTGGCATCGTGGGGCTGTGGTCGGCGGAGCTACTAGCCGCAGGCGCGGCGTGGACTTACCATCTGGTGCTTGGGATCCCTTGCCGGGGATTACTGGAGAAGAGCTCTGACCGCCGGCCTGTGGCCTATAACATCCTGAAGCCTCAGCCTCTGGTGGGACGGTGGCCAATTCGGGCAATCCAGGCCGCGGACTGTGTTAGGACATCGGGGCGTAGGTGTTTCGATCATCCCAACGAGAGGGCCTGTACATCCGTCCGTCCGTAGTGGCGACTACGGAGGGTTAATGGCCCCGACCACGGATGAACAAAGGAGGAGGACTGACTGATCTTTGTTGCCTTCCACCAAAGTGGAGAATGCTGTGGTGGATATTTGTGTTGAATTTTACTTCGGAGTCATGTGAGTGACTACGTGAAGAAGCCCGCCAGCCCGCATGCACATCAATACGTCTAACGCATGGCGCACGACTGGCTGGCAGGCGCGTTGCTCCTCCAGCGGTAAGTTTCAAATCCTGCAGGTAAGTTTTCAAACTTCTTTTTCAGGTTGTCCTTTTGCTTGCAGGAATCTCTTTTGCAGAGTTACCTGCTGGATATTGAAATACGGACCGCGGGGAAACCGGCTATGGACTGCGGAAGTGTGGGTAGCCGGCGGCCGTCGGGTTCGCGACTTCTGACTTCAGCAGCCCCAAAAAGGTGGGCAGCCAAACGGAGTCGAAGAGGCCTGGGCTGGGACGAGCCAGGCCAGGAGGGTTCCCCTCCGACATACTTGGGACCCAGATGGAGCATGGATAGCGTCCTCGGGCGTTCATCCCACAAACATGATGCTCCATCCTGATATGCTCCGTGAAACGGGGCCATATCAGCGCAGGTCTCCTCGGGGGCCTGCGGCAGCGCCTGTTTCAGGGCTGCTTACAAACCTCCCTCTCTGTGGTGGGGAGTGCGAGGGGTCAGTGTGTGACTAACTCCAAACTCGGAAGTATGTCCGTGGAACATACTAGAATTCATGGCAAAAAAATCCACAGATTCACCACCCTTTGACTAATGACATTTCTCCTCATTTCCTTCCTAAAAGAACATCCTTTAATTCTGAGGTGAGGACCTCTAGTCCTAGACTTTCCCCACTAGTGGAAACATCCTCTCCACATCCACTCCTTTCCACATCACTTAGGACAAAGTAACACCCTAGCCCATCATCTTGAACATTTATCCCCCCCCCCCCACAGTGTGCGGGTGTCTGGTATGCACACCATCTACAAACTGCACTGCATTTACAAGCCTACAGCCCCTCCCACAAATTATGAAGGGGAGGATACAGTTAGAAACGTCATGAATTATAGGATCTCCAAGTTGTGCACCATCCTGACGTAGAAATATATTGCCAGTCCATTCGTTTTTAGTTTTAGAGATACATGCCGAAACAGGCCCTCCGGCCCACCGAGTCTGCGCAGACCAGCGGTCCCCGTACATTAACACTATCCTACATGCACTAGGGACAGTTTACATTTATACCAAGCCAATTAACCTACAAAGCTGTACCCACCCAGTAATACCATAGAAAGGCTTTCATCAAAATGACTGCAACAATTAAAGAAGGTAGTTCACCACCATCTTCTCCTCACGAATCTGGTGTGGGCCTTGCCATTATTATCAAACAATGAATAAAAATAGATAAAATACTGAGACTTACAATTCAGTTACTTTGGCAAAACAAGGAAGTGCAGATGCTGGTTTGTAAAAAAAAATGACACCGAATCATGGGATAACTCAGCGGGTCAGGCAGCATTCCCAAATAATATGGATGGGTCAGGTTTCAGGTCAGGATCCTTCTTCAGAAAGGGGGGAGTAAAAATCTGGAAGAGGGGAGGGGCAGGGCAGAGCATGGTAGGTAATAGGTCAACATTGGTAAGGGGAGATTTTGATACGCAGATCATGGAACGAAGGCCAGAGTTGGAAAAAAGTTGTGGGGGAAAAGGACTGAAAAGTAGTGAATTGTGAAGCCTGAGGAAAGAACATGGGCCAAGGGAGTGTGGGAGGGTGCAATCACTATGAGTCCAAGTGGGGCACATGGGAGGGGAAAAAGAAAGGGGATGTGGGGGAGGGAGGGGAGGCGAGAGTTGGTAGAGGTATAAAATCATGAGAGGAATAGATCGGGTCGATCCACAGAGACTTTTACCCATAGTAGGTGAATTGAGGACCAGAGGACATGGGTTTAAGGTGAGGAAAAACGTTGTAATCAGAATCTGACGGATAACCTTTTCACACAAAGGGTGGTGGGTGTGTGGAACAAGCTGCCAGAGGAGGTAGTTGAGGCAGAAACAGAAAGGTACATGGATAGTTCAGGTTTGAAGGGACCAATACGCGGGCAGGTGGGACTAGTGCGGCTATGACATGTTGGCCGGTGTGGGAAAGTTGGGCCGAAGGGCCTGTTTCCACACTGTATCACTCTATGACGCTAGGCAACCTAAAATTGGAGAATTCAATTTTCACAACATTGGGTTGTTGTGGTGCTAGGTTGTGTGGTGCCAGGTGGTGCTAGGTGCTAGGTTGTTGTGATCCGAGGTGCTGTTCTTCCAGTCTGTGTGTTGCATCACTCTTGCAATGGAGGAGGGACAGACAGGACAGAAAAATCAGTTTGGAAATGGGAAGGGGAATGGTTAGCAACCAGGAGATCTGTATGCTAGTCTGGGCGAGTTATCTATCTATGACAGGGAAAACCACAGGGTGGAAGATTGCAACCTTCACGTGGTCCGCCCTTTTTCGACTAATGCAATCAACCCGGCGTGCACAATCAAATAAGATCAAATAGAACAAGTTGTTCTACAACTTAAGGCTGTGCACCACGTCATACGCAAGATGAAGAAGGGAAAACCACTTTCACTTAATTGTGATTTATTCTCAATGTGTTTTGACTGAGATCTTTAGCATACAGCATACAGATCTCCTGGTTGCTAACCATTCCCCTTTGAACAAATTGCGTATCAAGCTTTCAAGAAAGGAATATTACAATATCTTGACTTTGTGTTGGGCAATTGATTTAGTAAATGGCACTGAGACTTTTCAAAATAGCATTATGAAAAAATAATCCTTTAAAACGATGCAGGTTAAACTAATCCCCTCTGCCTGCTCGTGATCCATATCCTTGTATTTCCTTTGTATCCATTTGTTTAATTCAAAGCCTCTTATATGCCACTATCATACCTAACATCGCAAACTCTACTATACCTGACATCACAGTGCATTCTAGACACCCAACATTCCTTGTATAAAAATGTTCCCAGTATATCTCCATTATATTTTGTTCCTCTCGTCTTAAGGCAATGCCCTCTGAGTCTGCAACATTTCCATCCTAGGAAAAAGGTTCTCAATCTCAACCCCATCAAAGAATCTCATAATTTTATACACTTCTATCAGGTCTCCTCTCAGCCACCGATGCTCCAGGGAAAACAATCCAAGTTTGTCTAATCTCTCTATATTGGTAATACTCCAAACCAGGCAGCATTCTGGTAAACCTCTTTTGAACCCTCTCCAGACCCTCCACATTCTTCCTGTAATAAGGCGACTGGAACTGCTCCAAATCCGACCTAATCAAAGTCCTCTCAAGTTACATTTTGAAGTAATTATATACCTACATCCATTTATTTTTTTATTGTCAGTGTGTTTGCTATGGAGTGAATAAGACTTACTCTGTCATTAAAAACACATGCAACATGCAACTGAACATAATATTTTCAGAATATTTTACTGGTTCATGAACACCTCAAATTTTCACAAATTTGCCAATGTCTCTTGTTTAAGGTGGAGACAATGGAACAGTATTGAAACACTGAAGATGGACACAAAAAATGCTGGTAATTCAGCGGGACAGGCAGCATCTCTGGATAGAAGGAATGGATGACATTTCGGGTCGAGACACTTCTTCAGACCACTGATATTTTTATGCGAACATGTGTGCATGGGAACATTAAAGTTGTTAAAATATCACAACTGAATAATACTGAAGAATAGTAGTTTCACTGTCAGTACAAAACTAAAATTGTAGTAAGATCTGGGAGATGGCAAGAGGCCAGATATACATTCACATTGGACAGGTTAATTCAAGTCTGAAACCCAAATCGTAAAGGGAAAATAATCGCTGAAAACTGAAATAACTCAGACTGTAGTTTATTTAAGATTTATTGAGAGCAAAATCAATTAAATTGTTGAAATGATATTTGTGATTAACTTTTTGATAATTGTTAACACACAGTAAAATGCTAATTCTTCATTTGTAGCTTAGTAACTGAATAATTGGCTTTTGTGGGCTTACTGTGTGACTTCTAAGCTCATTGCTTGATTAACTTCATGTAAAAATCAATTAAAATTTGCTTCAATCAATTATTATAATGAAATAATTTTAAATTTGTCTAGGAGTCCAAACATTTGTTGTAGCCTTTGTGATTACATTTACAAAGGGTTGACAGAGTAAAATGATTTTTTGGACTAGTGGGTGGCACAGTGGCACAGATGTAGAGTTGCCGTGCCATTGCACCAGATACTCGGATTCGATCGTGACTGTGGCTACTGTCTGTATGGAGTTTGTACGTTCTCTCCTTGCCCTCCTGTTTCTTCCCACACTCCAAAGACGTAGAAGTTTGCAGGCTAATCCAAGTTTGTCCAACCTCTCTATATTGTAGGCTAATTGACTTGGTAAAATTGTAAATTGTTCCTAGTGTGTGTAGCACAGTGTTGGTGTGGTCGACTATTTCTGTGTCAGACTATTTTGAAGAAGGGTCACAACACCGAAATGTCACCCATTCCTTCTCTCCAGAGATGCCGCCTGTCCCGCTGAGTTACTCCAGCATTTTATGTCTATATTGATCATATTTATATTTACACGCACACATACGCACACATACGTACACACACAAACAAACTAACAAACAATAATAGTGCAATAATACCGATAATAATCTATGTAGTTCAGAGCTTATTTGAGGTTATAATGTTTAATAGCTGAATGGCTGTGTGGGAAGCAGCTGTTTCTGAACCTGGACGATGGTGGGGAGGTCAGAGCCGGTGATGGACTGGGCAGTGTTCACAACTATTTGCAGTCTTCTTCACTCCTGGGCATTCAAGTTGCTGAACCAAGCCGTGATGAAACCAGTTAATATGCTCCCTACTGTACACCTGTAGAAGTTCAAGAGAATCCTCCCTGACACACCAAATCTTCGTAAACATATCAAGAAGTAGAGGTATTGATGTGCTTTATTTATAATTGCATCAATATGCCGGGTCCAGGAAAGATCCTCGGATATATGCACGCCCAGGAATTTGAAGCTTTTGATTCTCTCCACCATTGATATAAAAAGGACTGTGAATGTTATCATTGATAATCTTACATGATGATTCAGACATTAGACAACTAACTATTCAGGTACAATTGCCACTGATTATTGACTTTTCATCCATTTTGAGCAAAAGGTGGTTGGCAGTGATTTTGCCTTAGGTACACAATTATAAAGTCTCACTGGAATATTTTCTGAGCATTTCAAACCTTTCAAACATCAGAGAATCTTTGGGGTCTGTCAGTTCTTGACAAAATTTTGTAACTGAAGTGGCATCATCAAAGCAGCAGCCACTCAACCTAGATCTAAAAATTCTTGTCAGTAAAACAGTTTCACTTTTATTCTGCACTGAACCAAGAAGACCAAATGGCCATGAAATAGTAAAACATAATTTCCTTCCTTATCACTGTCCGTTGAATATTACCGCAATTGAAAACTGTCTTTTTTAGACACAGTGGTGGAGTAACTCAGCAGGTCAGGCAACATCTCTGGAAAAAGATACTAAATGCTGGAGTAAATCAGCAGGTCAGGCAACATTTGTGTGTTAGGATATTTCGATCAACATTTAAAATAAAGAATATGTGGTAAAGTGCGTGTGTATGTGCGTGGATGCATCTGTGTGTCAGTGCACATTGGTTATTAATTGTACGAGTCTCTGCACAGTCAGTTTCACTGACTTTAATGGAACCTAATGTGTAGAAAATGACTCCAACTACTGCACAATGCTCCATCATTGTAAATCTAATACAGGTTACAATTCCTTGACAGGGAGGAAGAAAGGTTCCTGTTTTAATTAGGAGTAATGAACATGTTCGGAATGTATTTAACCAGGTTCAATATACTTTCTATTAAATACAACTGAAAAACATCCTTTATTCAGCCATGGCATGTGAACAGAACCATTCTGTAAGGTCATTAATCTGAATCATTAACTCTCTTTTTCTCTCCAGAGACGTCGCCTGATATGTTGAGTTTGCTGTTTTCATTTAAAAGTGTTCCTGTATCTTTTGCACAAAGTGACGCCAGGAAGGCCGATACTTTGGTAAACTGGAGGAATGCTTGTGCAGAACATTGAAATTCAACATTGATATCACGGGTTCAAACACAATCAAAAAATGATAGTGCGGCACAATATGAGACTAAATTTTGGGGTCATTTGTATTACCACTTTCACAGGATGCATCAAGCCTCTAGGTGCCGTTGGCATGGATTCAGACATTGACTTTGTGCATGTTACAACATTGTAAATATATTGATAGAACGTCCTTGTAAATTGGCTCCAGTGACATTGTAAATGGCATTTATATTATGCAAATCAAACAGGAATTTTAAAGGAAATCTATAGCTATTGAAGTGTTTCAGGAGTTCAGTCATGGCTTTAATGTAATGAATACCAGGAGCTTGCAATTTACAAGAAATACTTAGCAAAGAGAATATTCAAGAATGTAATAACTCCTCACAAGGGAAAAAGAGTTCACAGTATTAGGGCGACATCTAGAAGTAAAAAAATGCCTCTCATTCACCCCATTTGTAGATACAAATTCAGCATGCAAGGAAGCTAAAATTAACTGCCATCTGACACCAGCAAAATAACATGTTAACTTATTTGATTTACCCATCCACGATCAAGAACCTGGAATGGAATGCAATACTTTATTGTCACATGTGACAAGGCACAGTGGAATTCTTTGCTTGCTTACCCAAGGTATGCAAATAGTTGCCACATAAAGGGCTCTAACAAAGTTACAAAGAACCCCCACTGGCTCCTCCTTTGTTCTCCCCCCTCACGGTGGTTCCCCCGTGCAAACAATTACTTTTCCTAGCTGCACAAGAATAAAAAGGTTGTTGACAAGTGGCTTCCGGAGACAAATATGGTCAAATTCAAACTCTGCTTGATTAACTCTTTTGGATTTTAACTATCGTGAAATCCATCAAGAACCATTTGTAATAAATTGAAGAAACTTAAAGTATTTGAACAATTTGACTATTTTGCTGCTATTTTAGCAATAAAAAGAAAGGTTTTATATGGATGTAGAATCTCTAATGCCGTGTATGCTAATCTTCATGATGTAATGGTCCTTTTGTTTCTTTTTATAATTGAAGTAAAATAGTCTATTTTTGTTCTAACACATTTAATTTCTTACATGAAGCATTTTAGAGGCTTTCAGTGCCTCCAGTGTGTCTCGCCAATTGCCATTTATTCATAGAGTTATAGGCAATACAGCACCCTTCTGCCCATTAAATCCTTGCTGATCTTTTCGCCCATCAGTACAAATCACATTTGCCCTCATTTCGTCCAGATCCTTTTATTCGTTGCCAGTTTGGAAATTATGTTTATGTCCGAAGTGATCTCATATTTGATTGTAATCTGTTTGCGAAATAGCTATTTGTTCACTTGATCTATGAATGTTTGGGCTTAACAGTAGTGATTACCGTAAGTGTAGGAAGGAACTGCAGATGCTGGATTAAATAGCATCCAGTTTATAGTTCATATGGGCAGAGTTAAATCATTCGGCCCATGAAGTCTACACTTCAGGTCTGCCATTTTAGCACGACCGATCTATCTTTCCCTCTCAATCCCAATTCAGCTTCGAAAAATACAAACTAAAAGGTGAAGAAGGATTCATTTTGAAAGCTTTATTTTAAAGAAATAGCCAATACCCTATTTTCCTTCTTGAAAAAAGTTAATGTTCCATTGGCCAGGAATAGAACCCGGGCCTCCCGCATGGCAGGTGAGAATTCTGCCACTGAACCACCAATGCAGCTGATGTAAGGTGAAGTTTCAGGATTGATAAGGCAACAACCACAACACTATCTGATTAAAGGCAACAACTATGAGATGTTCCAGTCTGAAGAAGGGTCTCGACCCGAAACGTCGCCTATCTCCTTCGCTCCTTAGATGCTGCTGCACCCGCTGAGTTTCTCCAGTTTTTTGTGTACCCACGATTCTCCAGCATCTGCAGTTCCTTCTTTAAAACTATGAGATGGTGTTTTTTTTAGGAAGACTGTATGAAGAAGAGTCTCAACCCGAAACGTCACCCATTCCTACTCTCCAGAGATGCTGCCTGACCCGCTGAGTTACTCCATAGAAACATAGAAACATAGAAAATAGGTGCAGGAGGAGGCCATTCGGCCCTTCGAGCCAGCACCGCTATTCAATATGATCATGGCTGATTGTCCGCTATCAATAACCCGTGCCTGCCTTCTCCCCATATCCCTTGACTAGCCCCTAGAGCTCTATCCAACTCTCTCTTAAATCCATCCAGTGATTTGACCTCCACTGCCCTCTGTGGCAGGGAATTCCATAAATTCACAACTCTCTGGGTAAAAAAGTTTTTTCTCAGCTCAGTCTTAAATTACCTCCCCTTTATTCTAAGACTGTGGCCCCTGGTTCTAGTCTCACCCAATATTGGGAACATTTTTCCTGCATCTAGCTTGTCCAGTCCTTTTATAATTTTATATGTTTCTATAAGATTCCCACTCATCCTTCTAAACTCCAGTGAATACAAGCCTAGTCTTTTCAATCTTCCGTCATATGACAGTCCCGCCATCCCAGGGATCAATCTTGTGAACCTACGCTGCACTGCCTCAATCACAAGGATGTCCTTCCTCAAATTAAGAGACCAAAACTGTACACAATACTCCAGATGTGGTTTCACCAGAGCCTTATACAACTGCAGAAGAACCTCTTTACTCCTGTACTGAAATCCTCTTGTTATGAAGGCCAATATTCCATTAGCTTTCTTCACTGCCTGCTGTACCTGCATGCCAACTTTCAGTGACCGGTGTACAAGGATAACCTCATATTTATCTATATTATACTGTATACTTATACTGCATCTGCCCACTCACTCAACTTGTCCAGGTCCCCCTGCAACCTCCTAACAACCTCTTCACAGTTCACACTGCCACCCAGCTAAGTGTCATCTGCAAACTTGCTAGTGTTGCTCCTAATACCCTCTTCCAAATCATTTACATACATGGTAAACAATTGCGGCCCCAACACCGAGCCTTGCGGCACTCCACTCGCCATTGCCTGCCATTCTGAAAAGGACCCGTTCACTCCTACTATTTGCTTCCGGTCTGCCAACCAATTTTCTATCCATGTCAACACTCTACCTCCAATACCATGTGCTCTAATTTTAGTCACCAGTCTCCCGTGCTGGACCTTATCAAAGGCTTTCTGAAAGTCTAGATACACTACATCCACTGGCACCCCTTCATCCATTTTACTTGTCACATCCTCAAAAAATTCCAGAAGATGAGTCAAGCAGGATTTCCCTTTCATAAATCCATGTTGCCTTGGACTAATCCTTTTACTGCTATCCAAATGCTCCATTATTACCTCTTTAATAATTGACTCCAGCATCTTTCCCACCACCGAAGTCAGGCTAACTGGTCTGTAATTCCCTGTTTTCTCTCTCGCTCCTTTCTTGAAAAGCGAGAGAGCATTAGCTATCCTCTGATCCACAGGCACTGATCCTGAATCTATTGAACATTGGAAAATGATCACCAATGCGTCCACTATTTCTAGAGCCCCTCCCTGAGGACCCTGGGATGCAGACCATCAGGCCCAGGGGATTTATCATCCTTCAGTCCCATTAGCCTACCCAATACTATTTCTCGCCTAATGAAATTATGATTGGCACCCCCCAGTATTTTGAATTTACCTTCGGTGTAATCCAGCATCTGCAGTTCCTTCCTAACATTGGCCCACACTCTATATTAGGACAACAATGCCAGGTAATTGGATTACATCCATTTTTGTTTCACCAGACTCAAGCACCCAGTGGTCCCAAGTTGCAAAGCTGGCAATTTAAAATTGTGTTAGTGCTGTTCACTTCCAGATACTATATACAAAGTGAGACCTGTCTGGCTCTTAGGAACTCACAATGTTTTTCCGACACTTTGCTGAGTAGATGTCAGAGGTTGCCTTCGCCCTTAAGGACGCATTCCCCATGGCCACTGCACAGAAATAGCATATCCATGAAGAGCCATGGAGCAGACAGGCTGCAGGGACAGCAGAGAGAGAGAGGGACCTCTCGGACAGAGAAACTCTGTGTGGAGCCACTAGAGATGGGCAAGGTCCTCATTGATATTTCTCCTGTTTTTACCATGAAAAAATCAGGAGGACTGAGGAACATGGGGCAGTCACTGTAAATGTCTTGAGAGCTTATCGTTGCAGAGGTGCTGAAGGTCCTGATGAGTATGAAGATAGACAAATCTCCAGGGTCTGACCAGATATATATATATATATATGAGGGCACTGTGGGGAACTAGAGAGGAAATTGCAGGAGCCCTCGCTGAGATTTATGAGTCGTCATTAAATACAGGGGAGGTGCCAGAAGACTGGAGGGTGCCAAATGTTGAGCCTCTATTCAAGAAGGGCTGCAGAGAAAAGTCTGGGAACTGCTGGCCAGTGAGTTTAACATCTGAATTTTGATTATGTGACCAAAATGGTTGACGAGGGCAGAGCTGCAGATATATATATGGATTGTATATATGGATTTCAGGAAGGCATTCGACAAGGTTTCACATGGTAGGCTGTACTGGAAGGTTAGATCTCATAGGATCCAAGGAGTGATAGCTGAATAGATGGAATATTGGCTTCATAGAAGGAAGCAGAGGGTGATGGTGGAAGATTGCCTCTCGGACTAGAGACCTGAGTTTAGTGATGTGCAAACTCAGCTACTCAGATGAAATGTGGATGTTCATCAAGAAAGGGAATGATAATTTTCTTGAACTATTTGATGCACATTCGAAATGATTGCTCCCACACAGGTTGGTATTTGTATGACACTTATGGTTAGGATGGGCTTTGATTACGTGGAATTTTGGCAGAATTGGTGTCTGGAAGTGGATCATGTTTCACATTTATTTCAAGGTTTTTCTTCGGAGTCACATGAGTGATTCCGTGAAGAAGACCCGCCAGGCGCACCAGTACGTCAGCCGCATTTGACACATGGAGGCTGCGAGGAACAGAGCTCCTCCAGTGGTAAGTATGCAGACTCCAAGTAAGTTTTAAAAACTTTCCACTGGAGCTAGAATCCATGCTGGCCGGTACGCTATACCGAGTGCTAGCATGGAAAAAACAGGGAAGGAAAAGCGGCCCATTTCAACCGCCCATGGCAGTTCAGGCTTGGAAGCCCTGCCTCATATTCCTGTTCAGTCGCTAAGTACAGAAACAGTGACTGCAGACTTAGTGCTACACAGCACAGAGCCGTTGCCATTAGGGCACAAGGCAACAGATAAGTCTGCTAGGCCCACGGAGTCGGGGGATGATTCCTCACCAGGGCTGGATAGAGTGTGCACACGCCTATCCCAAGTGGAGGAACTGTTGCATACAGTCCTCCAAAGAACTTCACTCGAAGAGAAGGAGTGTCAGCACTTAGGAAAAGAAGCGCCAGCAGCAACAATGCTGCCAGAAACTCCTTATCAATTTGAGAAGAGTACAATGGGCCAGAATAGTCCTGAGCCCGATTCTGATGGAGAAGTTCAGCCAGGAGAAACTGAACTACCAAATGTTCCACCACTGGCACTTCCATTTACTGTCCCATCAGGAGCAGGTGAGCCACTAGGTGAAGAGCTGGCTACCACAATTAATTACATGATGTCTCATCAGCTTCAGGAGCTTACTATGGATGAGACAGCCAAAAAAACACAAGCCTCCAAGCAACTGTGAAGTATAAAGAGTTCCAACGGTGAATCAAGTCATCTGGGATCAGATGGGACCCAGAATGCGAAGCCACGAAATAAAAATGCAAAGAATTTTAAAATTATTGGCTGCTGGCATTACAGCGTTCGCAAGAACAATGGATGGTGGTTATATGACCAGAACACACCAAGAGGCTCTAGGGTTGTTATGCAACATCCATTTTGAGATCAATGGTCTCAGGTAAAGGGCTATAAGGCCCATCATTAATCCCAGATATGCTGCCCTTTGTAAGCCAGCAAGTATTCAACCACCTGATCTGCTGTTTGGCGCAGATCTAACCAAACAAGTTAAAGAAATAAATGAAGATGCTAAAACAATGAGTCTGATGAGACCAATGATGCCCGGCAGACAGCTGAAGAGAAAGTGTCCATACAAAACCACCTCAGCATCCGGAGCTACTCCAGGGACAAGCCGGTCCTCAGCACAGGGACATGGATGGTATTCCATGGTGGGACCACCAGCAAGAGCGACTATGGGAGCTACTGCCAGAGGCTGGAGTCAGCAGGGTGTACCAGTCACCAGGGAGGTAAGTGGACCTGGTTCTCATAAAAACATATTAAATATAACTCAAGAGAATATTGGTGGTAGATTACTGCTTTTTTATAACGAAAGGAAGCATCTTACTTCAGATCTATTTATCAGGAGTGTAATTCAAGGGTTTCGGATTGAATTTGTTCCAAATGTTACTTTACCTTTCCAACATGTTCCTGTCAGAACACTTTTATTTTTCACAAACGGAGGTAATAGAGGTTCAAGCTGAATTCACAAAAATTATATAACAAACGTGTAATTGAAAAGACGGAACATCAAGTCCATGAAATTGCGCCAAATATTTTTCCCCGGCCTAAGAGGGACGGAGGATGAAGAATCATTTTGGATCTGACAAAATTAAATACATTTGTACTCTATAGACACTTTAAAATGGAAACATTGGTTACGGCCAAGCAACTCATTTATAAAGGTTGTTATATGGCCACAATAGATCTGAAGGACGCTTATTATTCAGTGCCTGTTCTTTGCGAGCATAGAAGGTATTTTAAATTCAATTGGATGAATCATTATGGCAGTATAAAACACTGCCAAACGGATTGACCTCAGCCCCTAGAGTATTCACCAAATTGTTCAAACCAATTTTGGGGTTGCTTAGAGGTCAGGGCCATGTGATTATGGCCTATTTGGATGATAGTTTAGTAATTGGACAAACAAAAGCTTTAGCCGAAATATCAGTGGCAGTTGTCAAATCCACATTTGAAAAACTGGGGTTTGTCATTCATTTGATAATTGTATCCTGTGTAAGGGGGGAGTATGAAGGCAAGGGCAGTGTACTGTTCTGGATGTCAGATGTGGGAGGTCAGGGAATCTGATAGCCCTCCAGACGTCCACATCTGCGCCAGGTGTGTCGAGATGGGGCTCCTAAAGGACTGTGTTAGGAACCTGGAGCAGCAACTCGATGACCTCCGTCTGGTCAGGGAGAGTGAGGAGGCCATAGAGAGGAGCTACAGGGAGGTAGTCACACCCAGACCACAGGAGGCAGACAAGTGGGTCACGGTTTGGAAAGGCAAGGGTCAGAGGCAGGGGCTAGAGAGTACCCCTATGACTGTACACAAGGAAAATAGGTACTCGGGTTTGAGTACGATTGGAGGGGACAGCCTACCTGGGGGCAGCAACAGCGGCCGGGTCTCCGGCACAGAGACCAGCCCTGATGCTCAGAAGGGTAGCAAAAAGTGGAGGGCAATTGTAATAGGGGACTCTATAGTTAGGGGGTTGGATGGGCGATTCTGTGGACGCAGTCGGGGGACCCTGATGGTAGTTTGCCTCCCTGGTGCCAGGGTCTCGCATGTGTCGGAACGTGTCCAAAAGATTCTGAAAAGGGAGGGAGAGGAGCCTGATGTTGTGGTACACATAGGTACCAATGACATAGGCAGAAAAAGAGACGAGGTCCTGAAGGGAGAATTTAGGGAGTTGGGGGGAAAGTTAAGGAGAAGGACCAAAAGGGTAATGATTTCAGGATTACAGCCTGTGCCGCGTGACAGTGAGAGTAGGAATGGAATGAGGTGGAGGATAAATGTGTGGCTGAGGGACTGGTGCAGTGGGCAGGGATTCAAGTTTCTTGATCACAGGGACCTCTTTTGGGGAAGGCATGATCTGTACAAAAAGGACGGGTTGCACTTGAACCCGAGGGGGACCAATATCCTGGCAGGGAGATTTGCAAAGGCTACTGGGGAGACTTTAAACTAGAAAGGCTGGGGGGAGGGACTCGGGTAGAGGGGGCTAGGGGACAGGGTGTGGGGCAAGAGGCACTCGGACCCAAAATGTAGGCGAGAAAGAGGAAAAGGATAATAGACAGAGAATAAGGGATGGTGGGTTTCTAAAATGTGTATATTTTAATGCTAGGAGCATTGTAAGAAAGGTGAATGAACTTTGAGCCTGGATTGACACCTGGAAATATCATGTTGTGGCAATTAGTGAAACATGGTTGCAGGTGTGATAGAATTGGAGAGACCAGAGGTGGAGGTGTTGCATTGCTTATCAGGGAAGATATTACAGCAGTGCTTTGGCAGGATAGATTAGTGGGCTCATCTAGGGAGGCTATTTAGGTGGAACTGAGAAGTGGGAACGGTGTAGCAACACTTTTAGGGGTGTATTATAGACCGCCAAATGGGGAGCGAGAATTGGAAGAGCAAATATGTAAGGAGATAGCAGATATTAGTAGTAAGCACAAGGTAGTGATTGCGGGAGATTTCAATTTTCCAAAAATAGACTGGGAAACACATTCTGTAAATGGGCTGGATGGTTTGGAGTTTGTAAAATGTGTGCAGGATAGTTTTTTGCAGCAGTACATAGAGGTATCGACCAGAGAAGGGGCAGTGCTGGACCTCCTGTTATGAAATGAGGCAGGTCAGGTGACGGAGGTATGCGTTGGTGAGCACTTCAGGACCAGTGATCACAATACCATTAGTTTCAATATAATTATGGAGAGAGTCAGAACTGGACCTAGGGTGGAGATTTTTGATTGGAGAAAGGCTAACTTTGAGGGAATGCATAAGGATTTAAAAGGAGTGAATTGGGACACTTTGTTTTATGGGAAGGATGTAGAAGAGAAATGGAGGACATTTAAAGGGGAAATTGTAAGTACAGAATCTTTATGTCCCTGTTAGGTTGAAAGGAAATAGTAAAAATTGGAAAGAGTCATGGTTTTCAAGGGACATTGGACACTTGTTTCGAAAAAAGAGAGATATCTACAATAATTATAGGAGGCATGGAGTAAATGAGGTGCTAGAGGAGTATAAAGAATGTAAAAAGAATCTTAAGAAAGAAATTAGGAAGGCTAAAAGGAGATATGAGGTCGCTTTGGCAAGAAAGGTGAAAGTAAATCCAAAGGATTTCTACAGCTATATTAATAGCAAAAGGATAACGAGGGATAAAATTGGACCATTAGAGAGCCAGAATGGACAGCTATCTGCAGAGCCAAAAGAGATGGGGGAGATATTGAACAATTTCTTTTCTTCGGTATTCACCAAGGAGAAGGATATTGAACTCTGTGAGGTAAGGGAAAAAAAGAGTAGCTATGAAAACTATGAGATTCAAAGAGGAGGAAGTACTGACACTTTTAAAAAATATAAAAGTGGATAAGTCTCCAGGTCCTGACAGGATATTCCCTAGAACATTGAGGGAAGTTAGTGTAGAAATAGCAGGAGCTATGACAGAAATATTTCAAATGTCATTAGAAACGGGAATAGTGCCGGAGGATTTAGCATACTGCGCATGTTGTTCCATTGTTTAAAAAGGGTTCAAAGAATAAACCTAGCAATTATAGACCTGTTAGTTTGACGTCAGTGGTGGGCAAATTAATGGAAAGAATACTTAGAGATAATATATATAAGCATCTGGATAAACAGGGTCTGATCAGGAACAGTCAACATGGATTTGTGCATGGAAGGTCATGTTTGACAAACCTTCTTGAATTTTTTGAAGCGGTTACTAGGGAAATTGATGAGGGTAAAGCAGTGGATGTTGTCTATATGGATTTTAGTAAGGCCTTTGACAAGGTTCCCCATGGAAGGTTGGTTAAGAAGGTGTTAATGGCGGAGTAGCAAGATGGATTCAACAGTGGCTGAATGGGAGATGTCAGAGAGTAATGGTGGATGGCTGTTTGTCAGGTTGGAAGCCGGTGACCAGTGGGGTGCCTCAGGGATCTGTGTTGGGTCCACTGTTGTTTGTCATGTACATCAATGATCTGGAGGATGATGGGGTGGAAAATTGGATAAGTAAGTATGCAGATGATACTAAGATAGGTGGCGTTGTGGATAATTAAGTAGATTTTCAAAGTCTATAGAGAGATTTGGGCCATTTGGAAAAGTGGGCTGAAAGATGGCAGATGGAGTTTAATGCTGATAAGTGTGAAGTGCTACATCTTGGCAGGACAAATCAAAATAGGACGTACATGGTAAATGATAGGGAATTGAGGAATGCTGTGGAACAGAGAGATCTAGGAATAACTGCATAGTTCCCTGAAGGTGGAATCGCATGTAGATAGGATGGTAAAGAAAGCCTTTGGTGTGCTAGCCTTTATAAATCAGAGCATTGAATATAGGAGTAGGGAAGTAATGTTAAAATTGGACAAGGCATTGGTAAGACCAATTCTGGAGTATGGTGTACAATTTTGGTCGCCTAATTATAGAAAGGATGTCAACAAAATAGAGAGAGTACAGAGGAGATTTACTAGAATGTTGCCTGGGTTCCAGCAACTATGTTACAGAGAAAGGTTGAACAAGTTAGGTCTTTATTCTTTGGAGTGCTGAAGGTTAAGGCGGGACTTGATTGAGGTCTTTAAAATGATGAAAGGGATAGACAGAGTTGACGTGGATAAGCTTTTCCCATTGAGGGTAGGGAAGATTCAAACAAGAGGGCATGACATGAGAATTAAGGGACAAAAGTTTAGGGGTAACGTGAGGGGGAACGTCTTTACTCAGAGGGTGGTGGCTGTGTGGAATGAGCTTCCAGCAGAGGTGGTGGAGGCAGGATCGATTTTAACATTTAAAAGTAAAGTGGATAGGTATATGGACGGGAAGGGAATGGAGGGGTATGGTCTGAGTGCAGGTAGATGGGACTAGGGGAAAACAAATGGTCGGCACGGACTGGAAGGGCCAAGAGGGCCTGTTTCCGTGCTGTAATTGTTATATGGTTACATGGTTATTTGGAAAAATCCAAACTCATGCTAATTACCACAATTGTTTATTTGGGGTTTTCAATTAACTCTATCAAAATGGTAATTACCTTGCCAATTGAAAAAAGTACAGAGCTAATTGAGGATTGTGTAACACTTTTAAACAAGTGTAAACCTTCAATTAGGCAAGTGGCAAGACTTCTTGGGAAATGGTAGCAGCCTTTCCAGCAGTCCAATTTGGGCCTTTGCATTATCAGCAATTACAAAGAGCAAAAGAACAGGCACTTAAGGTACAAATTGGGCATTATGATAGGCCCATGCAATTATCAGCTGAAGCAATTACTGATATTTTATGGTGGATTCATCATGTCTCCAGTAGTTTTAGCATGATAGAGCTGGAACAACCTTCCATGGTTTTGCAGACTGATGTAAGTGCACTTGGATGGGGTGCCACAGACACAAATTCAAGTTGTGGAGTAAGATGGAGTTCAGAAGAAGCTGGGCTTCTGCAGACATGGGGAATAAACCATTAGAGCTTTTAGGAGCATTTCATAGGCCCAAAGCTTATTGTTCTAACAAGAGCAGCCTGCATGTTCAGCTCCAGATCGATAACACCACGGCAGCAGCATATGTCAATCACATGGGTGGTATCAAGTCGGTATCTTGTGACAGACTGGTAAACCAAATCTGGATCTGGTGCATTGATAAACACATTTGGCTCTCAGCTATTTATCTGCCAGGAAAACCTAATACAGTGGCAGACACCAGGTCACGGAAATTCCATGACAACATAGAATGGATGCTGAATCACGATGTGTTCAAAGACATCATTGCCAAATATGGAACACCAGATGTCGACTTGTTCGCATCTAGACTAAACCACCAGCTTCCCAAATATGTGTCATGGGAACCAGATCCTGGGGCAGTAGCGATTGACGCTTTCTCGCTGAATTGGGGTGGTATGTATCTTTATGCATTTCCACCTTTCTGTCTCATAAATCGATGTCTACTTAAAATCAAGCAGGACAATGCTTCAGGGGTACTGGTAATACCCGACTGGCCTACTCAGCCATGGTATCCTTTGATCCGACAGCTGATGACACAACCTTTGATGGCTGTTCCTAAACGAAGGAATTTATTGGTGAATCCAGTGACTGGTGAATGTCATCCGTTGTATGACCATATTGATTTGCTAATTTGCAGATTCTAAGAAGGCCATATCTGGGACAAAGATTGTTAGGTGGAACTGTTGACATGCTTACTGCATCTTGGAGATCGAGTACTCAAAAGCAGTATTTTTGTTATGTAAAGAAATGGGAAGTTTACTGTGTACAAAATTATATTGATTATTGTACAGCACGTATTTCACATGTTTTGGAATTTTTGTCAACTCTTTACTATGATGAAGGACTAAGTTATAGTGCAATCAATACAGCAAGAAGTGCTTTGTCATCATATTTAGTGATGAAATCAGACAATCATGCAATTGGATCTCACCCCCTTGTGGTTCGATTTATGAAAGGCATTTTTAATTCCAGACCTCCCAAACCTAGATATATGGCTATTTGGGATGTAAGTATAGTCCTTAAGAAACTACGTGAGTGGTATCCTATATTATCTTTGACGTTGACCAAAATTACCATAAAATTGGCCATGCTTATGGCATTGGTTTCAGCACAAAGGGTACAGACGTTACAAAAATTACAGTTAGACAGAATGGAAACTGCTGTGGACAATGTTACATTTTACATTTACGACATCCTCAAACAGAGCAGGCCAGGTGTCACAGGTTTTAAAATAATATTTGCAGCATATCCTACGGATCCAGCTTTATGCGTAAAAACACATTTGATGCAATGCATTGCAGTGACAGAGAATTTACGTAATATGGAGACAGGATTGTTTATCAGTTATAAAAAAACACATAAAAGAGTGTCAGTTAACACTATTTCCAGGTGGCTGAAACAAGGTTTGATTGATGCAGGTATTAACACAGATGTGTTTACATCTCATTCCACTAGGGCAGCAGCTACTTCGGCGGCCAAAGCGAAGGACGGCCCGTCGACCATATTATGGCGGCCGCCGGATGGGCAAATGAGCTGATGTTTCAGAGTTTTTATCAATGCCTGATTGTTGATCCAGGGCTGTTTGCTAATGCCATTTTAAATTCTGTTTAAGTGCCCTGTATTAAAGAGTCGTTTGTTTATGTTATTAAATAAACCCTATTACTACATTTAATGCAATGTTACTACTAATGCATTATTTCTCATTCGAGTCAATCAATGCAGTGGGATGCCGAGTTTGTAATCTGCGGCATGAAATCCCAAAACTTTGAACTCTTCACGGAATCACTCACGTGACTCCGAAGTAAAATAGTAAGATTAAATGAGAACTTACCAGTTTGAAGTTTGATCTTGATTTTATGAGGAGTTGTGTTGGTGATTACGTGCCTACCACGCCCAACCCTCTCTCATAAAAGATCACCTGGTAGTTCTCGAGTCACTGATCTTGCTGTTTACTTCGGTGTTGTTTATTTGTGATTTCATACCGCTGCTTTGAAGATTGGTGCGCATGCGGCCTGACGGGTTTTCTTCACGTAATCACCAACGTAACTCCTCATAAAATCAAGATCAAACTTCAAACTGGTAAGTTCTCGTTTAATCTTACTATTTTATGTGATTACCACAGCATCAAACATCTATTGGTTCTTTTAAATCATCCACTTTCCAAAGACCAGCAAATAAATTAGTGGATATGTTGAAGGCTTCGAAGAACCAAATGTTTTGGGTTCTAAAGGGTCTTAACCCAAAACATTGGCCATCCATTTTCTGCGGAGTAGTTGCCCGACCTGCTGATTCACTCCATCACTCTGTGGCTTTTGTTTTTGTAAACCAGCTTTTGCAGTCCCTTATGTCTAAATGTTCCAGAGTTACTCTGGTTCAAGATTAATTATCAATTAGTTAACACTTTGCTTAAAAGCCTAGTTTAGTGGTGGGAGTGGAAAGGCAGTAATTATATTCAGGTTCAGAAGCGTTTACCATCTTATCCAACAGGGTGCAATAAAATTCCTTGTTTGTATGATGCATCCTGATTTAACATCCATTCAATGTTGTCATTAAACTGACGTGACCTCTTCCTGGCAAATAAAGTGCTGAAAGCCAGATATTTTGGTCAATACACCAGCTCCAAATCTGGTTAGCCAGTCTATCACAAGACTGTGACTTAACTGCACCCATGTGGTTTACATATGCCACTGCTGTGGTGTTGTCAATCTGACCTGCACATGCAGATCCCTCCTTGTAGAACAATAAGCTTTGAGCCCATACCAGGTGCCCAACAACTCTAAATAATTAATCCCTCTTAATTGAGGAAGCGATGTCTCATCCACATTCCATCTGCCTCCACAACTAGAAGACATATCTGTTGCACCCCAACCAAGTGCACTTACATCAGTCTGTAATATCAGTGACGGTGATTCCACCAAAACCTTCCTTAAACTTTTTGAAACATGTACTATCCACCATTGTATGTCAGCAATCGCCCCAGCTGACAACTGCATAGGCCTATCAAAAATGGCCCCTTTGTATTCTCAGTGCCTGTTCCTTTGATCGTTGTAATTGTTGATAATGCAGAGGACCATACTGCACAGCTGGAAAGGCTGCAACAACTTCCCAATTAAACTGGCTACTTGTCTAATCGAAGGCCGTTGTTCTCCAACGAGATTAACACAGTCCTCAATTAACTGATTCAATTCATCCCTGGGCAAAGTTACCAACATGTGATTGGAATTAATGGTAAATCCCAGATAATCAATAATTTGGACTGGTGATAATTTAGATTTATCTGGGTGAATAACAAATCCCATTTGTTCAAAAGTGATTTTAACAACTGAAACGGATGATTGAGTTTCAGCATGAGTCTTTCCAACAATCAGAATATCATCTAAATAGGCCATTACCACATGCCCCTGAGCTCTAAGTAATGCTAACACAGGTTTTACCAATTTAGTAAATAATCTAGGAGCTGAAGTTAATCCATTCGGCAATGCCCTGAATTGCCACAGCTCAGTCAATCTTCTATCATCACCATGAATAGACACTGCGTAATACGCATTCTTTAAATCAATGGTTGCCATATAATACCCTTTGGACACTAGATGTTTGCCCGTGGTAAAGGTCTCCATTTTGAAATGCCTATAACAAACAAATTTGTTCAAATTCGATAAATCCAGAATAATTTTCATCCCCCAGTTTTTTTTAGATCTGGGAAATATACTTGACAGAAATTGTTGACTTTGATAGACAGAAGGCTCAATTACCCCTTTCTTATGTAACGACTGAATCTCTGCTTGAATAAGCACATTTTCCTCATCTGAAAATAAGTTTACGACTTGGATAATGTTGATTAGGTAGACTGTCCTTAGAGTAAAATTCAATTTTTCACCCCTTCAATACACTAAGTATGAACAAATCTGATGTCAACTGCTGCCATTGTTTGAGAAACAATTTTTAACCTTCCCCAATTTGAACAGGAACATCTGTTAATTCATCGTCTGTCAATGTTATATTCCTTACGTGCATCTTTCCTTGCGGACCTTGTTGTCCTCGACTTCTTGTAGAGAACCTATTTTGCCTTGCTTGCCAGCTGGCTTAATGAGGGCCATGGTTATAACAACCTCATGACAGTCTTTGACCCTTTTTGCAAGGTTACCACCAAACAACAGATTTCGTGGTGGTACACTGGTCTGTTTGCACAAACTCGCCAAATTCGGGTTAGCTCTGGCCTAATAGCGGCCCTCCCGATATTATTAATTTCAAAATGCATTACAAAGGAATCCCAGTTCATCCTGGTGTGCTTCAACCATATCGTTTGTATCAATAACTTTCACCACAGCTGTAATACCTGCTGACAACATTTTAAGCACTTTTTTAAACTTCATCTCCTGGGCCCTAGCAGGCATACCCATCTATGACCAAATTTGGTGATTAACCACCGGTACCTTCAGGAGATCACAATTAACAGGAGCTTTATAGTTTTTTGCTACTTCATCCATAGCTAGCTCCTGTAACTGGTGGGAGAGCATATACTGAATTGCTTCGGCCAATTCTACATCAATCGCCTCTCTACGCTCAGCAAACTTCCCAGCAAAGTTCGGAATTACCTCAAACCGAACTCCTTTACTGCTCTCCCCCAGCATAGAATCAGTTTCAGCAAACTGCACTGATGGAACATCCTCCTCACAGGCAGGATAGTTCTGCAGCCCTGAAACAGGTGCTGCTAGTACAAGCTCTCCATCAGCCTGGCTTGGGTACCACTCCTCCTCACAGAGCTGGTCCCTGTCGAGCATTCTTTTGTAATAGAATCTCGACGTGGGAGAGCCGTGAGCAAACGGACTGTCCTATGGAGGGTATAACCTCCAGGCCCGACTCATCTACGGGCCACAGAGACTTGCCAGTGACCTTCCTCCCTACTGACAAGCCTCCACTGCCCCCCGGCAGTGGGTCCGCAACCACTGGCTGTGTAGCCAGCACCGGACCAGGTGTACCAGACAGGCCTCCTTCCTCAACACTCTCCTGGCCACTTTTCCTTTCTACCCCCGGAGCGCATCGCCGACACCTTCTTCACTTTCTGCAAGATTCTATTATGCCCCTGTCTCACTGTGCGAGTTGACCCACGAGGTACCCCGAGTGATAGACTCGTGGCTGCCCACGAGACTGCAAGTGTATGATCAAGTGTGTGGCCGAGTTCCCACGGGTATGTAATTGCTGCGATGTTGCAAGTTCCTCTCCCGAGTTAGCAAGTTCCTCTCCCGAGTTAGCAAGTTCCTCTCCCGTTACTCTTGAGCCAACCGTGAATGAAGGTATGGTTTAATAAAGCAACAATGTTAAAATACATCTCCATCCTGTGGTTTTGAGTTATTTCAGCGCGGCCGCATCTATTGATATGACCTACAATGGGAAAATGCGCATTCTACCAAGCATTTCTTGTTTTTTTATGTTTTTAAATACTTTTTTGCAATGGATCTCTATTTTAAATAATTTTAAAAAAGGAAGCAGCCCGGGTGACTGACATTGAGCGGCCGTTGGGACCCGACAGCAGACACACACACACACACACACACACACACACACACACACACACACACACACACACACACACACACACAGAGAGAGAGAGAGAGAGATACACACAGACAGCAGCTTCAGAGGAATTAAGCAGCGCGGGTGACTGAGCGGCCGCCAGGACCCGACAGTACACACACACACACACACACACACACACACACACACACACAGATAGACAGAGAGGGAGAGAGAGACACACACACACACACACACACACACACACACACACACACACACACAGATAGAGATACACACAGACAGCAGCTTCAGAGGAATTAAGCAGCGCGGGTGACTGAGCGGCCGCCAGGACCCGACAGTACACACACACACACACACACACACACACACAGAGATAGACAGAGAGGGAGAGAGAGACACACACACACACACACACACACACACAGATAGAGATACACACAGACAGCAGCTTCAGAGGAATTAAGCAGCGCGGGTGACTGAGCGGCCGCCAGGACCCGACAGTACACACACACACACACACACACACACACACACACACACAGATAGACAGAGAGGGAGAGAGAGAGACACACACACACACACACACACACACACACACAGATAGAGATACACACAGACAGCAGCTTCAGAGGAATTAAGCAGCGCGGGTGACTGAGCGGCCGCCAGGACCCGACAGTACACACACACACACACACACACACACACACACACACACAGAGATAGACAGAGAGGGAGAGAGAGACACACACACACACACACACACACACACACACACAGATAGAGATACACACAGACAGCAGCTGGCCACCACTTCAGAGGAATTAAGCAGCGCGGGTGACTGAGCGGCCGCCAGGACCCGACAGTACACACACACACACACACACACACACAGATAGACAGAGAGGGAGAGAGACACACACACACACACACACACACACACACACAGATAGACAGAGAGGGAGAGAGAGAGAGACACACACACACACACACACACACACACACACACACAGACAGCAGCTGGCCACCACTTCAGAGGAATCAAGCAGCTCGGGTGACTTTGAGCGGCCACCGGGACCCGACAGCAGACACACACACAGATACACACAGATAGACAGAGAGGGAGAGAGACACACACACACAACTCAGCGGACATGGCAGCATCTCTGGAGAGAAGGAATAGAGTCGAGACCCTTCTTCAGACTTACCCGAAATGCCACCCATTCCTTCGCTCCAGAGATGCTGCCTGTCCCGCCGAGTTACTCCAGCATTGTGTGTGTCTATCTCCGGTGTGAACCAACATCTGCAGTTCCTTCCCAATCCCACACTCTCGGCCCCGGGGGGGTGGATGGAGCATCACACGTGGACACATCCCACCCACCACCCCAGACTTGCCCCTTCGGCAGGTCTTTAAGCCGTTCATTGAGACAGAGTGAAGCCACGGGGACAAGTGGCAGAAAGGCCGAAGATAGACACGAAATGCTGGAGTAACTCTGCGGGACAGGCTGCATCTCTGGAGGGAAGGAAAGTCTGAAGAAGGGTCTCGACTCTATTCCTTCTCTCCAGAGATGCTGCCTGGTCCGCTGAGTTATAAACTCCAGCATTTTGTGTCTATCTTTGGTTCAGTCTTACGAGCAAAAGAACAGATTATTAAAGTTCCCACGGTACACTCACGAGACACTAAGATAAACGCACGGGGCCACTACGTTATTGCAACGAGTTAAAATGTTTCCATTTTACACTTGAACAGTTAATTTGACTCGTGGAAAAAATCAAACATGTTTGATTTTTTTCACGAGTTAACAAGTTTCCCGAGTACCTGCCGTTAGCGCCACGAGTCGATAAGTTGCTCGTGCGAGTTCCGACGTTCCCGCTACGTGATCACCACGAGTGAAAACTCGGGGTCACTCGTGGGCCAACTCGCACAGTGAGACAGGGGTTTAAGGACTCTAAACCGTCGCAGAAAATGACATGTGGTAAATTTTTTTTAAAAACCTTACCTCCGTTTAAACTTGTTAACGAAGAACTGCAGATGCTGGAGAATCGAGGGTGAAGTCTGAAGAAGGGTCTCGACCCGCAACGTCGCCCATCTCCTTCGTTCCTTAGATGCTGCTGCACCCGCTGAATTCTCCAGCTTTTCGTGTAACCCTCCGTTTAAACTTACCGCTCGGAGGAGCGCTGCTGCTCCAACCGGCCGACTGCACCAGCGTCTGACGTCATGACGCACCAACGGCTGTACGGGCTTCTATTCACGTAGTCACTCACGTGACTCCGAAGTAAAATTGTGGATGTAGCCCAGCCAATCACACAAACCAACCTCCCTTTCATTGACTCCATTTATACTTCACGCTGCCTCGGCAAGGCTAACAATTTAATCAAAGACGTCTTGCATCCTGGCCACTCCCTCCTCCCCTCCAGGCAATGCACACCTCCACATTCAGGGACAGTTTCTTCTCAGTGGTTATCAGTCAACTGAACCATCCTATTACAACGAAAGAGCAGTGCAGAACTACTATCTGCCTAATTGGAGGCCCTCGGACTATCTTTGATCGGACTTTGCTAACTTTATCTTGCACTAAACATTATTCACGTTATTCCCTTTATTATGTATCTGTACATGGTGCATGGCTTGACTCTAATCATGTATTATCTTTCCGCTGACTGGTTAGCACGCATCGATAGCTTTTCACTGTACCTTGGTACGCGTGACAATAAACTGAACTCAACTCAATGGTAATATAGATAGGATGAGAAAAGCAAATATGACAATGTGAGATGTAGAAAATCACCAGACCAACAAGCCATGCAAGGGCCAACAATGAACAGATTATTGGTCGTAGAGTCATAGAGTGATACAGTGTTGAAACAGGCCCAACTTGCTCACACAGTCCAACATGTCCCAGCTAGACTAGTCCCACCTGCCCTCGTTTGGCCCATATCCTTCTAAACCTCTGTTATCCATGTACCTATCCAACTGTTTCTTAAATGTTGGGATAGTCCCTGCCTCAACTATCTATACCAGGAGCTTGTTCCATACACCCACTACCCTTTGTGTGAAAAAAATCACCCCTCAGATTCTTATTGAATCTTTTCCCCTTCCCCTTAAATCTATGTCCTCTGGTCCTCGATTCACTTACTCTTGGGCAAAAGACTGTGCATCTATCCAATCTATTCCTCTCGTGATTTTATACATCTCTATATGATCACCTCTCATCCTCCTGCCCTCCAAGGAATAGTCTCAGCTTACTCAACCTCTCCCTATAGCTCACACCCTCTAGTCCTGGCAACATCCTCGCAAATCTTCTTTGTACCCTTTCTGTAGAATTCTCTGCCACAGAAGGCAGTGGAGGCCAATTCACTGGATGTTTTTAAGAGAGAGGTAGATTTAGCTCTTTGGGCTAAAGGAATCGAGGGATATGGGGGAAAAGAAGGAAAGGGGTACGGATTTTGGATAATCAGCCACGATCATATTGAATGGCAATGTTGGCTCTTGCACTTATTTTCTATGTTTCTATGATTCTACGTTTCCAGCTTGACATCATCTTTCTTATAACATGGTGCCCAGAACTGAACACCATACTCTAAATATGGCCTCACCACCATCTTATAAAACTGCAACATGACCTCCCAACTTCTTTACTCAGTAAATCTGTGATATGAGAAGCTATCTAATTAGTATAACAAACTATTATAGATGTATGGAGGGTACACAAAAAGCTGGAGAAACTCAGCGGGTGCAGCAGCATCTAAGGAGCGAAGGAGCAATATTATAGATGTATATTGGCAAAGTAAATGATCACAGCAAGATAAACTGAAGTAATTAGTAATATAAATCTATTCCTGACTCAATGCAAGCTAAACTACGGCGCACAAATCACAGAACGGTGGTGAGTCAATTCAAGATGTTCTCAGTTCTCAGAATGAGTAACATACTCAGAAAAAATGAATGGGGCATCTTTGTCAGCTTCACCATGCTGACCAAGATGCCCCATGTACATTAGTCCCACTTGCCCACATTTGGCCCATATCCCTCTAAACATTTCCTATCCATGTATCTAGCCAAATGCCTTTTAGATGTTGTCATTGTACCTGCCTCAACTATTGTATTGTATTGTATATCTTTATTATCATTTTTCCTGAGCACTTACATACCCAGAGGAAACAAAAAACGTTGCTCAACCAGTGTCCATTCAGTGTGCGGTAAAAAATAAATAGAAATAAAAATAAAAATACATATATCATGAGTTCAAATCGGCAGCGGCACGACAATGGCTCTGCTTCAGTGTGTCCAGGTTGGTGTTTGGTGCACGATACTTTGGCAGGGGGCAAAGTCCGTTTATCAGTCTTATAGCCTGCGGGAAGAAGCTGAGGAGCATCCTGCTGGTTTTGCAGCTGATGCTCCTGTGCCTCTTCCCAGATGGCAGGATGGAGAATATGTGATGCGATGGGTGGTAGGGATCTTTGATGATGGAGATGGCTCTGCTGATACATCTCTTCCTGTATATCAGGTAGTTCTCTTCCTGAGAACTACCTTCTCTGGCAATTCATCCCATCTGCCCGCTTACCCTATATATTCCCCTCATGACTTTATACACCTTTATAAGACCAACCCTCATCTTCCTGCGCTCCAAGAAACAAAGCCCTAGCCTGCCCAACCTCTCCCTGTAGCTCACTCATGATGTTCCTGGCAACACCCTTGTAAATATTCTCTACACTTTTTTCAACTTGACAGCATCCTTCCTCTTCCTGTACCCGTTGTTCAAGATGTGGACTCTTATACATCGACGAGACCAAATGTAGACTGGGATAATTGTTTCGCTGAACAACTTCACTCAGTTCACCTGGATCTACCTGATCTCCCAGCTGCCAAACACTTTAATTCCCCTTCCCATTCCCACACAGACCTTTCTGTCCTGGGCCTCCTTCATTCTCAGAGTGAGGATAAACACAAATTGGAGGAACAGCATCTCATATTTCGCTTGGGCCGCTTACACTGCAGTGATATGAATATTGATTTATCTCACTTCTGGTAGCCCCGGCATTCCCTCTCTCTCTATCCCTCCCCCACCCAAATCACACCAACTTCTCGTTTTCACCCAACAAACAGCTAACAATGGCCTGTTTCCTTTATCATCGTTACTTGTTTGCATTTCTTTCATTCATTGTTGTTTATCTTTCTACATCATCTCCTACATTTCTCTTTTCCCTTCTCCCTAACCAGTCTGAAGAAGGGTCTTGATCCGAAACATCACCCATTTCTTCTCTCCAGAGATGCTGCCTGTCCCGCAGAGTTTCTCCAGCATTTTGTGTCCATCTTCGGTTTGAACCAGCATCTGCAGTTCCTTCCTACACACTTGGTCTTCTGATCTTTTTTTTAAATGAAGGATGCTGCAAGCTCAATACCATACCTTCCAATCAGAGCTTTTACAGCCTTGTAGACTCATTACTGAGTTCAACAATTACAGCTAATGATTTGGTTACATGAGCATGCAATTATTCTAGTCCCACCTTTAGTTTTTTTCCCTTGTCCATTGCTATCCCTTTTCTTGCTTATGACGCACGTTCTTTTTTTGATATTACAATGTATGTCTTTTATTTTTCACCTCTCCCTTTATGTTTGATCTTCCTCCCCTTTGTTTTAAGTTTCTCTGCTTCTATTGCATCTATGCTTCTGTGATGTCTTCCTTTTCCTTCATTGGACCTTGTCTAGTTTGTTCCCTGACAAAGCTTTTGACAAGGTTCCACAAGGTAGCCTGGTCCAGAGATGTTAGATTGCATTGGATACAGTGTGAGCTAGCCAGTTGAACGAACTGCCAGTGGAAGTGGTAGAGATGGTACAATAATATTTGGAGGGATATAGTCTAAATGCAGGCAAATAGGACTAGCTCTGGTGTGCACCTTGCTCAGAATAAACAACTTGGGCTGAAGGGCCTATTTCTGTGCAGATGCTGGTTTAAGAGAGACACAAATTGCTGGAGTAATGCCCCTGTCCCACTTAGGAAACCTGAACAAAAACCTCTGGAGACTTTGCGCCTCACCCAAGGTTTCCGTGTGGTTCCCGGAGGTTTTTGTCCTCCGGCAACCACCTTCAACTAGCATTGCAACCGGCTTCGACTAAAAAAATTACCGATTTTTAAAATGGAAACCACTTTCGACCATTAGGGAGCCTGACAAAAACCTCTGGGAACCTCCGGGAACCACACGGAAACCTTGGGTGGGGCGCAAAGTCTCCAGAGGTTTCCGTTCAGGTTTCCTAAGTGGGACAGGGGCATCAGCAGGACAGGCTGAGTCTCGACCTGAAACAGCACACATTCCTTCTCCCCAGAGATGCTTCTTGTCCCGCTAAACGGCCGCGGGACTTGCCATTGCCCACCGGCAACATCGGGAGAAGAATGGAAAACAGTTGAGAGACAATGCCTAAAAATCGCAAAGGAGGGGATTCACTGTGATGGATGTTTGTGTAAATTGTGTTAATTGTGTGTCTTGGTTTTTTTTTTCCTTGTTGTATGACTGCAGAAACCAAATTTCGTTTGAACTTCATTTGAGGTTCAAATGACAATAAACGGTATTGTATTGTATTGAATAGCATTTTGTGTCTATCTTGGGCCTATTTCTGTGTTGTATAACTCTATGACTCTATATTCTCTTAATTCTAATGGGTCTGTCCCACTTTGGCAATTTTTAGGGCAACTGTCATAGTTGTAGCAGGTCGCCGAAAAAACGGCGACTGGACTAATTGGCCTGTCCCACTTAGGCAATTTTTTAGGCAACTGCCGGTGAATATGACAATGGAATTCACCAAAGTCAGCACCAGCGGCAACCTACTTCACCTGGCAACAACCTACGACATTCTGGCAACAACATACGTTAACCTGGCGACAACTACGACAGCACCTACATCAAACTACGCTCATTGGCTTCAAATCCACGGTCGCCACTGTAGACGAAAATATTTCAACATGTTGAAAATCCAGCGGCGACCAGAAAGACTCTATGACTCTTTGGGCGACTGAGGAGATTATTCATGACCATACAGGCGACCATGTGGCGACAGCCTAGTCGCCTTTAGTCACCTAAAAAATCGCTTAAGTGGGACAGGCACTTAATGCCTTTCGTTGCATCTCAAAATGTCTTTTTAGAAGCACTTCTGACATAAACGCCAATTTCCTTTTGACTTGCTAAGTATTTGCAGCTTTTCCTGTTTGTATTTTAAATTTTAAATCCTTGAGTTTTGAAATTTACTGCTGTAGAAATCCTTTGATATCTTTTAAAATTTTAAAATAACATAGCATGCAGTATAAATGGTGTTTTGAATGTTGTTAAGGATTATATTTTTCCATTTTGATCTTCATGCAACAGCGCTGGTGTACTTTTTTCCCCAAACTCTGTTTTGTATGGAAACGGGCACATTCTAATTGTGACATTAAAGCAATTTCATATACTTCTGAGTTCCAGCCTTTAAAAGGATCTATGCAACACTTGCAATGTGTTGAAAGAAGTGTAATATGAAACATTTCAGATCAAGAGACAGGAAAGTGGAGGAGGCAAGCATCTAGATTTTCACATCAAGACATTGACACTTGGTGTTGAAAATGCATTTAAAGGGTGATGTTGTTTTCCATCTCTGGATGCAGTGATTTGCCATTATCAGTATGTGGCAAAGGAGCTTGCTACCAGAAGCGGCAGATTCTGAAAAGTGGTGCAATGCACGAAGATGTGCAAAGACTTTACATGAGATGGAAAGGTGAGATCTTGCGCCCAGTATCTGTTTCCTTAGACTATATTAAATGACGATTTAAGAACCATATGGGATAGCAAGGGAAGGGGCTAATACAATAATACACAATATATTAGCATGACTGATGTGTAATCAGTATAGGTAGAGATGAAATATAGAAAGGGCCAGACCACAAACAGTGGCGCAGCAGTAGAGTTGCTTCCTTACAGCGCGAGAGACCCAGTTTTGATCTGACCTATGGGAGTTGTCCATATGGAGTTTGTATGTGCACACGGTGGGTTTTTTCCGGGTGCTCATGTTTCCTCCCACACTCCAAAGAGTAGGTTAATTAACCTCCGTGAAATTGTTCCTATGCGCAGGATAGTGTTATTGTATGGGGAGATCGATGGTTGGCGCGGACGCAGTGGGACATTGGGCCCATTTCCACTCTGTATCTCTAAAGACTTAAGTCTAAAGTCGTAGTCATGTTGGAGATAGTGTTAATGAAACCTCAGATATATACAATCAGACTAAAACCTATTCATAGATTGGGATAGCCTGATTAATAACAACATGGTGAAGTAGAAATTCCTGAAGTGTATATTGAATTTTTTCTTAAATCGTATGTCCAGGAAACAACTTGAGATGAGGTCAAGCCATCCGAGTCTGGGTATTGTGCAATGGGAAAGGATTAAGGGCCTGTCCCACGATGCGCTTTCACCCAAGAGCTCTCCCGAGTTTAAAAAAAAAATCAAACTCGTGGTATTCTACGAACTCCTACGACCTTCCACGACCAGCCGCATGTTCACAAGCTTCTACGAGTAAAAAGTAACAAGTTTTTTCATCACGAGAATTTTTTTACTCGTGGACATTTTTCACAGTGTTGAAAAAACTTAATGAGTAAAAAAATACTCGTGATGAAAAAAAGTGTTACTTTTTACTTGTAGGAGCTCATGAACATATTTGTGGATTCGTCGTAGGAGTTCGTAGAATACCACGAGTTTGATTTTTTTTTTAAACTTGGGAGAGCTCTTGGGTGAACTCGCATCGTGGGACAGGCCCTTTAATTTGCAACCCTGTTGTGCGATGATCCCTGGGGAGAGATACTATTATTTGAAAGATTTCTTCATAAGATGGAGAGTGAAACAGTTCTGAATCTTAACAAAGACACTTCGGAAATACAGGAAACATGTTTATTGAAATGTGTTCATCAATGGTGAATGTGGAATTTTCTACTACAGAAGGCAGATGAGGTTAACATTAAATGTATCCAAAAAAAGTGTGGCAGCACACAGCACCTACAGCACCAGAGACCCAGGTTTGATCCCAGCTTCAGATGCTGTCTGCACGGAGTTTGTACGTTCTTGCTGTGACCTGCATGGCCTTTCTCCGAGATCTTCGGTTTCCTCCCACACTCCAAAGATGCACAGGTTTGTAGGTGAATTGACATAGCATAATTGTAAATTGTCCCTAGTGTGCGTAGGACAGTGTTAAGGCCCTGTCCCACTTGGGCGACCTCCACCACGACCTCTGGCGAGTTTGCCCGCGACCCATAGTCAAGGCAAGGTTATCTTGCGGTCGTAGGAGGTCTTTGTCACTCTTCTTCATGGTTGAGAGTGGTCTCCGCGTAGTAGAGGCTTCAGCTAGGTCGCGGTGTATTTTTCAAAATGTTAAAAATTTACCGCGACTACAAATAGAAAAGACACTTCTCTACCTTTGGCGCTCCCGTCAGCCTGAGAACCGACAACGGTCGGCAGTTCACCAGCCGCATGTTCAAGCTTTCCGCAGACCGATGGAACTTCCAGCACGTAATGAGCAGTCCCGAGGATCCACAGAGTAATGGACTCTCTGAACGCGCTGTCAGAAGCGCCAAACACTTGCTGGAGCGAGCACAGATATCAAAGTCAGACATTTATCTCGATCTCCTGAATCTCAGAAACGTTGCCAGGGACGGAACCTTGGGATCGCTGGCACAGCGACTGATGTCGAGATTGACGAGGCCTCCGGTACCCATCGCACAACAGCAACTGGTCCCTCGGGTGCTGAAGCCTGACACCATCCAAAACGTCTCCAAGAGAAGCATGACAAACAGAAACAGTCATACCACAGTTCCAGCAGACCACTCAAGCCTCTACTTCCGGGCCAGGTCATCCGTCTACGAACTTCAGCTGGACATTCCCGTCTGTGCACTGTTGTCAACCCGACTGACGAGCCACAACCAAAATAATAAAGGTTCAGTGTGAGTGTGTATCTGTATGTGTGTATATATATATATATATATATACACATAAATCGTAGTCGCATGCGCGGCAGGACATCTCCCTCCTCCAATCGTCGCACTCTATCCTCAGTCCCACCCCCCCACTCCTCCGTCCTCCAATCATCATGCTTAATCATCATGTCCCGCCCCCATTGCATGCTGACCGACGTCTCTCTCGTCCAATCGGCGCCCTCGATCAGCAGTCCCACCTCCACCACTTTCATTCCAATGCATGTTCATTCATAACTGGAGATTTTTTTGGAGAGGAGACATGTGTTTTAGAGATGGCACCAAAAAGGCAGCAGTGCAGGGGGAGGGCACAACCCTAAAAAAACCCAGCCATGCAGGCGTTGCCCACCCAGGAGGAGGAGTGGCAGGAGGTAATGCCACAGGGAGTGACAGTGCAGGAGGAGATAGCCCTGCATGAGAGACCCGTGTAGGAGGAGACCAGGGTGGTAGTATATGTCCCAAAGCAGAGATTTTAAAATCCTGATTACAAAAACATGGGGGTGATGTCCCCCACCTCTCAAAACATGGGGGGGACATGTCCCCTCAGCCCCCCCCCCGTGTTTTCCGCCCCTGCCCGGTAGGCCCGGCTTGCCCCACAGACCTCCCAGGGGAATGCGGGGAAGCTGGGCGGTGAGGCCTGCCTGTGCTGAGGGAGCATCAGCGGCAGTGGCGATGGGAGCCTCGGCGGCAATGCGGGCCTCGACGTAGGCGGCGGCAGGCCTCAGGGGGGCCTCAGCAGTAGCGTGAGCCTCGGCGGCAGTGGGAGCCTTGGCGGCGGTGGGAGCCTCGGCAGTGTTGGGGCCTCAGCCCTAGCCAGAGCCTCAGCGGCATTGGGAGACTAAGCAGTGGTGGGGCCTCGGCAGCAATGGTGGCCTTGGGGCCTCGGCGGTTGATCAGCGGCAGTGGTGATGGGAGCCTTGGCGGCAACGCGAGCCTCGACGTAGGCGGGGCCTCAGGGGGGGCCTCAGCAGCAGTAGGAGCCTCGGCAGTGGTGGGGCCTCAGCGGTAGCCTGAGCCTCGGCGGTGGTGGGGCACTGGCAGCAATGGGAGCCTCGGTGGCCTTTGGGCCTCGGTGGCCTTGGCGGTTGATCAGCGGTCGCTGAGCATGAGGGGAGCAGGGGAAGACAATGGGGACCTGGCCGGGGGGGAACGCCATGAGGGACAGTGGGAGAACAAAGAGGGACTCGGTGTGGGGGAGCGGGGGAAACTAGTTTAGTGTCCTCGCACAGTGTCCATTATTTATTATTGCAGCAGAGAAGAAAAAAAACTTTGTAGTGTTTGACACTGACTGTGCATGAAAATTTTCTAATTATTCCAGTGGTAAAAAAATAATATAATTTCATTGGTAACTTTCTTCTAGCCTAGAACAATGATTTGCACATTTATGTAGATTGCTCCCAGTTTCCAAGCCGACTGCTAAATTATAAGATATTGCAGAAAAATAATCTGCAAGAGTAATAGGAGATTTTAAGGTACAGTATCATCCAATTCTCACAGGCAACTGGAAATAAAATAAGAGTTCTGCAATATTCATTTAACAAGGTTATTTCAATATATGTAATACCATGACATAAAAGAAGATGAAGACATTTATCTTTGATGAAGATTCTAAATGTGAGGGAAGTTTTCATCATTAATACTACAGGCATGTGGGACAAATGTGGATTTTAATTCAAATTTGAATAAAATCAACATGATTAACAAAACATTTCTGACCTTATGCAGCAGCGCTATATAGCAAGAAGAAAGCAAGTAGTTGCTGCAAAGGTTGTTATGGAAAGTATGTAATGCAGAATATTTCGCTAAGAGTACACAGGACATCTTATAAATGTGAAATCTGTCAAAATGTGAACTGCATACATTTGGTCCATTTATACTGGGAATGTGGGAGTGGTCTGCTGCAGTGGTCAGTTCCCAGGGTTCCAGACCACTGTGGCCTACAGGGAGGTAAACTGAGCTGACCCTCCTTTGTTCCCTGTGACTGAACAAAGCTAGGCTGTGTACTGCTGGGAGGCAGCACGTGCTTGTATGATCTGGCAGAGCGCGGCCTTAATTATTTATCAACAAAATTATTCATTTATTAAGAATAATATTTACAATACTATACAACAAAACAGAACCCACCACCATAACACAAGACAAACAAATATACTAAATAATCTACTATACAACTATGTTCCAGTCCTTGTCAAGGATGCATTCAACCCCCTGTGGTGTGTAGCGGTCCCGGAAATCCCCCAGGGTGCCCGTGGACAGCGCTTCGTCCCTCCCTAACACCACCAGGGTGCGGATGTAACCCCGGAAAAGGAGCAGGCAGCTGGCTCGTACAGAGCGATCTTGCACCTGACACCATGACTCTGGCCAAGCCCAGGAGCAACCCAACCAGGACATGTTCTATGCTTCTTTTTTCGGCCCTACCAAGAGCGCAGCCTTTAGGGGGGGAAGCCACCGAGCTGGCCACTGCTCGTCCCCCAAAGACCAGAGACCAGGAGCATGGAGCCGGCCACGACAGCGGACATGTCGGGCCAGGAGCAAGACCAACAGGAAAGGGAACTGGGGACTGGCCTACCTCGCCTTGAAGGTCGGTTGTGGGAGGAGCTCTCGGGGCGCAACGGGGACGTGCGAGTCGAGGGACGTTGGTTTGCTGGTCGGGCAATGGCACGGATTTTCCTGGATTGGACACCACTCATTAAAACTAGAGCGTGGACTTGGAAAATGGTGACAAAATTTAGCGCCTCTGTCATGCGGGCTCAGGGGACTATTCTGTACACTTTGCTAATCGGTACGTAAGTAGGTACTGTGCGTAAGTATGGCAAGACTTTACTGGACTGTATGAAAGAAAATAATTTCACTGTGTGTTGATAATAAATAGCACTGTTCAACCAATGAACCATTGAACAGATAAGATAGTGTTACAACTTTAGAGATACAGTGCGGAAGCAGGCCCTTCGACACACTAAGTCTGTGCCGACCAGCAATCAAACGTAGACACAAAATGCTGGAGTAACTCAGCGGGATAGGCAGCATCTCTGGAGAGAAGGAATGGGTGACATTTCGGGTTGAGACCCTTCTTCAGACCAGCAATCACCCTAGTGCACTATGGTCCCTGCACACTTGGGACAATTTAGAATGCTACAGAAGCCAATTAACCAGAGCACCCAGAGAAAACCCGCATGGTTACAGGGAGAACGTACAAACTTGATACAGACAGCACCCGTAGGCAGGATCGAACCCGGGTCTCTGCCGTCGTGAGGCAGCAACTCTGTGGTAGATAATTTGCTGGAGAATCCCCACGGCCCAAATGGGCAATTAATATTTTGGTTCAAGCAGTTCCTATGGACTTTGTGTATATTGGCCATCAGTCACCCACAGGAAGCTACAGGGAACTCAGTGACTGTTGTATTATGTAGGAATCGATGTGAAAGGTGAGATGGGTAAGGAATTAAAAGGATTGTATATGATTGCGCGAAGTATATGAAGTAAAGTAGATGGGTTTGATGCTCAGTTAGAGGTTGGTCGATATGACATTGTGGGGGATTACTGAGACATGCTGCAGGAGGATCGGGTCTGGGAACTTAATATTCAGGTTTATACATCCTATAGAAAGGAAAGGCAGGTGGGCAGAGGAGGAGGGGTAGTTCTGCTGGTGAGGGATGGGATTCAGTCCCTTGCGAGGGAAGACGTAGGGACTGATGAGGCAGACTCACTGTGGATTGAGTTGAGGAATTGTAAAGGCAAAGAAGACACTAATTGGTGTTATTTATGGACCCTGAATTAGTAGCCAGGATGTAGGGTGTCAGTTGTAGCAGAAGTTAAAACTGGCATGTAACAAAGGTAATGCCACTGTGGTGATGGGGGATTTCAATATGCAGGTAGACTTGGAAAATAATAAAGTTGTTCAGGACCCCAAGAAAGAGAGTTTGTAGAATCCCTCCGAGATGGATTTTTGGAGCAGCTTGTAATGGAGCCGACCAGAGAAAAGACAATTCTGGATTTAGTGTTGTCCAATGAACCAGATATGATAAGAGAACTCGAGGTAAAGGAACCGCTTGGAGGTAGTGATCATAATATGATTAGTTTTAATTTGCAATTTGAGAAGGAGAACATTAATTCGGAAGTGGAAATTATGCAGTTAAACAAAGAGGACTATGAAGGCAAGAGAGGGGAGCTGGCCAAGGTAGACTGGATAGGGATCCTAGCAGGAATGACGGTGGAACAGCAATGGCAGGAATTTCTGGAGATAATCGGAGAGACGCAAGATAATTTCATTCCAAAAAGGAAGAAAGATTCTTAGGGGAGTAGGAGGCAACTGTGGCTGACAAGAAAAGTTAGGAATAGAATAAAACTAAAAGAAAAGATGTATAACACAGCAAAGGACTAGCCGGAAACTTTTCATAGGACAACAGAAGGAAACAAAACGGGCAATACGGGCTGAAAAGCTAAATTACGAAGGGAAGCTGGCCAGAAATATGAAGAAGGACAGTAAAAGCGTCTTTAGATATGTTAATGGAAAAAGAGTAGCAAAGTCAAATGTGGGTCCCTTGAATCATCCACAGGAGAAATTATTATGGGCAACAAGGAAATGGCAGAAGAGTTGAATAGGTACTTCAGATCTGACTTCACTAAGGAAGACAAAAACAATCTCCCAGAATGTACTGGAGGACAGAGGATCTAAGGGAGTAGAGGAACTGAAAGAACTTTTAATTAGGCGAGTAATAGTATTAGGTAGGCTAATGGGACTGAAGGATGATAAATCCCCTGGGCCTGATGGTCTGCGTCCCAGGGTCCTCAGGGAGATGGCTCTAGAAATAGTGGATGCATTGGTGACCATTTTCCAATATTCAATAGATTCAGGATCAGCTCCTGTGGATTTGAGTATAGCTAATGTTATCCCACTTTTCAAGAAAGGAGCGAGATAAAACGGGGAATTACAGACCAGTTAGCCTGACTTCTGGTGGGAAAGATGCTGGAGTCAATTATTAAAGAGGTAATAATGGAGCATTTGGATAGCAGTAAAAGGATTAGTCCAAGTCAACATGGATTTATGAAAGGGAAATCATTCTTGACTAATCTTCTGGAATTTTTTGAGGATGTGACAAGTAAAATGGATGAAGGGGTGCCAATTGACGTAGTGTATCTAGACTTTCAGAACGCCTTTGATAAGGTCCAGCACCAAATATCAAATTTAGCAAAACTAAATACCAAAATGGCGGCGGCGCGGATGCATCGCGACGCCCCGTGTCTCCCGAGAATTTGCGAGTTAAGTATAATTTACTTGTTGTAAGTCTGCTCCGAGGAGCAGACTTGCACTCCTCTCGTACAGCCGGCAGGAACGACTGAACTTCGGATCCTGCGGCTACAATAAATTTACGGACGAACTCTGTCTCTCTCTCGAAGTTGCCAGCACAGTGGAGCTGCAGGGGTGGCGGACCAGTGGAGCTGCGGGGGTGGCGGACCAGCTGAGCTGCGCGGCGGCAAACCAGCGGAGCCCACCAAATCAGCTCGGCCGTCCGGAAGCACCCGCAGACGGCGACGAGAACGCAAGCACCGCCGAGGATGCCGAGGTGGGTTAAAGGCTAGGTTAGAATGAGCCCCACACAGGCCATCGATTCCTAGCCTTTTCCTCGCCAACGTACATTCACTGACAAACAAAATGGACGAACTCCGGCTATTGATCACCGCCCACATCTGGATCAAAGACAGCAACATCCTGATCTTCACTGAAACCTGGCTCAACACCGATGTTCCTGACAGCGCCATCGAGCTAACTGGGCGTCTTATACTCCGAGCGGACAGAACACCAGACTCTGATAAAACCAGAGGTGGGGGTCTGTGCATTTATGTGAATAAAGCATGGTGCACGGACACCACCATCATTGAGAGTCACTGCTCAGCCAACCTAGAGTTCCTCTTGGTTAAATGCAGATCGTTCTATCTGCCCAGAGAGTTTACCTCTACTGTTGTGACTGCAGCCTATATTCCTCCTGACGCTAATGCTAAGCTTGCAATGAAAGAACTGCATACTGCCATTAGCAAACAACAGACTCACAACCCCGAGGCAGCCTTCATTGCTGTGGGTGACTTCAATCACTCCAACCTGAAGACTGTACTCCCCAAATTCCACCAACATATCTCCTTCGCCACTAGAGAAGACAAGACACTGGACAAAGTCTACACAAATATGGCTGAAGCTTACAAAGCCTTTCCCCTCCCCCACCTTGGCCAGTCTGATCACCTCTCATTGTTCCTGCTCCCTATGTACTCCCCACTCATCAGACGGGTAAAACCCACAGTGAGAACAGTTAAAGTTTGATCAGAGGAGGCTGACTCCACACTTCAGCATTGTATCTCTAAACTAAACACAGCGTTTTGGAAACACTGACTGGAATGTGTTCGCAGCCCAGGCCACCTTCGACTCCCACACGGACATAAACACTTATACATCCTCTGTTCTAGAGTTTATCAACTCCACCATCAACAGTGTCACCACCCTCAAACGGATTACCACATTCCCGAATCAGAAGCCATGGATGTACAGCGAGGTCAGGCTACTGCTGAAAGCACGGGACACCGCTTTCAGGTCAGGCGATGTTGGAGCCTACAGTTCATCCAGGGCTAACCTGACGAGGGGCATCAAGAAGGCCAAGCATAGCTACAAGCTTAGGATTGAGGAGCACTTCAACAACAACTCCGACCCCTGATGCATGTGGCAAGGCATCCAGGCCATCACGGACTTCAGACCCACCAACACCACCCCCACATCCAGCGACTCATCCTTCCTTGAGGAGCTTAACCACTTTTATGGCCGCTTTGACAGGGACAACCAAGAGATGGCCATCGAGTCTGTGCTCCCTGCTGATCGCCAGCCCCTCACACTCACACCCTATGATGTGTATCTAGCACTAGTAGGATTTATGCAGGTAAGGCTGCTGGTCCTGACGGCACCCCTGGGCGCGTCCTCAGGACCTGTGCTGCACAGCTGACAGATGTCTGGACTGATATCTTCAATCTATCACTTGCCCAAGCAGCTGTCCCCATGTGCCTTAAAACCACCTCCATCGTGCTGGTGCCAAAACACTCCACTGCGGCGAGCCTCAACGACTTCCGCCCAGTTGCACTTACTCCCATCATCAGCAGTGCTTCGAGAGGCTGGTCCTGGCACACCTCAAAGGCTGCCTACCTCCCACACTGGACACCTATCAGTTTGCCTACTGCAAAAATAGGAGTACGGAGGATGCCATCTCAATGGCACTCCACTCCACCCACTCCCACCTCGACAACAGAGACACCTACGTGAGAATGCTGTTCATTGACTTTAGCTCCGCATTTAACACCATTATCCCCTCAAAACCGATCACCAACCTGGGCATCAACCTCTCCCTCTGCAACTGGATACTGGACTTCCTGACTAACAGACCACAGTCTGTTAGGTTGGACAACCACACCTCTTCAACCCTCACCCTGAACAGGGCTGTGTACTGAGCCCCCTCCTCTACTCCCTCTTCACCGATGACTGCACACCTATACATGGTTCTAACACCATCATCAAGTATGCAGATGATACAACGGTGATTGTCCTCATCAGCGACAATAACGAGTCGGCCTTCAGGGAGGAGGTTCAGCTCCTAGCAGCATGGTGCACGGACAACAACCTGGCCCTTAACTCCAAGAAGACCAAGGAGCTCATTGTGGACTTGAGAAGGTCTAGGGACTGCACGCACACCCCTATCCACATTAACGGGACGGAGGTGGAACGTGTTTCCAGTTTCAGGTTTCTGGGGATCAACATCTCTGATGACCTCTCTTGGACCCACAATACGTCTACACTGGTCAAGAAGGCTCACCAGCGTCTCTTCTTCCCGAGGAGGCTAAAGAATGTCCATCTGTCTCCTCAGATTCTGGTGAACTTCTACCGCTGCACCATCGGAGAGCATCCTTACCAACTGTATCACAAAATGGTAATGGCAACTGCTCTGTCTCTGATCGGAAAGCACTGCAGAGGGTGGTGAAAACTGCCCAACGCATCACCAGTTCCTCACTCCCCTCCATTGAGTCTGTCCATAGCAAGAGATGTCTGCGAAGGGTGCGCAGCATCGTCAAGGACTGGGTCTCACACCCTAGCCACAGACTGTTTACCCTCCTCGGATCCGGGGAGGCGGTAACAGGTCCCTCCGTTGTCGGACCAGGCCCAGGTTTCAGGTACAGCTTCTTCCCTGCGGCTGTTACAATACTTAACTCTGGCATTGCCAGTCACCCCCCCCCCGGACACTTCTTCCCCCAGTATAATTGCACTACAGGATACTGTTGTACATATATATATTTTACTGTTTATTATTCTAAGTTTGCCCTTCTGGGGAGATGCTAACTGCATTTTGTTGTCTCTGTACTGTACACTGCACAATGAAAATGAAAGGTATAATTCAATTGAATTGAATTGAATTGAATTGCACGGGTGACTGGTGACTAAACTTAGAGCGCATGGTATTGGGGGTAGGGTGTTGACATGGATAGAAAATTGGTTGGCAGACAGGAAGCGGAGAGTAGGAGTGAATGGGTCCTTTTCAGAATGGCAGGCAGTGGCGAGTGGAGTGCCGCAAGGCTCGGTGTTGGGGCCGCAATTGTTTACCATATATATAAATGATTTGGAAGAGGGAATTAGGAGCAACACTAGCAAGTTTGCAGATGACACAGAGCTGGGTGGCAGTGTGAACTGTGAAGAGGATGTTAGGAGGTTGCAGGGTGACCTGGGCAGGTTGAGTGAGTGGGCAGATGCGTGGCAGATGCAGTATAATATAGATAAATGTGACGTTATCCACTTTGACGGCAAAAACAAGGGGGAAGATTATTATCTCAATGGGGGTAGGTTAGGTAAGGGGGAGGTACAGCGAGACCTGGGTGTCCTTGTACACCGGTCACTGAAAGTTGGCGTGCAGGTACAGCAAGCAGTGAAGAAAGCTAATGGATTGGTGGCTTTCATAACAAGAGGATTTCAGTATAGGAGTAAAGAGGTTCTTCTGCAGTTGTATAGGGTTCTGGTGAGACCACATCTGGAGTATTGTGTACAGATTTGGTCTCCTAATTTGAGGAAGGACATCCTTGTGATTGAGGCAGTGCAGCATAGGTTCACGAGATTGATCCCTGGGATGGCGGGACTGTCATATGAGGAAAGATTGAAAAGACTCGGCTTGTATTCACTGGAGTTTAGAAGGATGAGGGGAAATCTTACAGGAAAAATGTTCCCAATGTTGGGTGAGTCCAGAACCAGGGGCCACAGTCTTAGAGTAAAGGGGAGGTCATTTAACACTGAGGTGAAAAAAAACGTTTTCACCCAGAGAGTTGTAAATTTGAGAATCCTTTCCCCGACTTAATCTTGTCCATCTCCCAAATAGTTTGGATGTTGATATACTGAAATCAATAGGGCGTAGCGGTAGAGCTACTGCCTTACAGCGCCAGAGAACCGGGTTCGATCCCGACTACGGGTGCTGTCTGTACGGAGTTTGCACATTCTCCTGCGTGACCTGCGTGGGTTTTCTCCAAGATCTTCGGTTTCCTCCCACACTCCAAAGACGGACAGGTTTGTAGGTTAATTGACTTGGTATAAATGTAAATTGTCCCTAGTGTGTGTATGTGCGGGGATTGCTGATCGGGGCAGACTCAGTAGCTGAAGGGCCTGTTTCTGCACTGTATCTCTAAACTAAACTAAACTAAACCAAAACGTTAAATTATTCCTCCTTTCTGCAGTGCACTAGCACCTTCATTATAAAGCACTGGGAAGGAGAACATTAACTCCTTGTAACTGCAGTATTTATCCTTTCAAAGGGCCAAGCCATTTATTTCTGTTACCTACACATGCTGAGTGTAGCCTGATCTTCTTGGAACTTTACCCTTTCTATCAGCTACAGTTCAGCCAGTGATCTAGAACGGCCTGTGGTGATGATACGACTTTTGTCCTGTGATCAGCATCATTAATCACCTGCTAATAACCCTGTGTGACTTCACAGATGTCTCAGGATGTGTGCATTCATTCTTCTGAGCAGAATGGGGGATTGTTTCCCATGTCATTTCGGACGCACCAGGATAACTGGAATTCCTCCACTGAGAATTGACTTTTTCCCACCTAAAAACCCCTATCCTTATTTTTCTCTTCTCAAAAAGGGTTATCTTTAACACATACCACACTTTAAATATCATTCTGCTTTAAGTAAAACAATCCAATACCCCTCGATTGAGTAATCAGAAATCTCGTAACAGTTAAATATTTATCACAAAGGGCAGTCACGGTGGTGCAGTGGTAGAGTTGCTGCCTTGCAGCGAATGCAGCGCCGGAGACCCAGGGTCGATCCTGACCGCGGGTTCAGTCTGTACGGAGTTTGTATGTTCTCCCCGTGACTTGCGTGGGTTTTCTCTGAGATCTTCGGTTTCCTCCCACACTTCAAAGACGTACAGGTGTGTAGTTTATTGGCTTGGTAAATGTAAAAATTGTCCCTAGTGGGTGTAGGATGGTGTTAATGTACGGGGATCGCTGGTCGGCGTGAACTCAGTGGGCCGAAGGGCCTGTTTCCACGCTGTATCTCTAAACTAAACTAAAAAATTAAACAGGAAAAGGCTCTATACAGATGTAGTAATTCTCCAGAGTCCAAAATCTGAGTGATTTGTAGTCATCTGCATGTGAAAGTCGATCATCACACAAATCATCTTTTTGTTTGAATTGAACTGATTGTTTTGTATTTTCCCTATTAGGCATGTTCTGTTAAATATTTAGCACAAAGGGCGGTCAGGGTGGAGCAGCGGTAGAGTTGCTACCTTAGAGCACTTGCAGCGCCGGACATCCCACATTCCAAAGATGTACGTATTTGTAGGTTAATTGGCTTGGTGTAAAATGTAAATTGTCCCTAGTGTGCGTAGGATAATGTGATAATGTTCAGCGCGGACTCGATGGGCCGAAGGGATAGTTTCTGCGCTGTATCTCTAAATTAAACTAAACTGAACAACATTAAATGGTGTATTCAGTAAGTACAGTGCACAGGTAATAGATATGCTGCTTTGCATCTTCAATATACACAGCTGAAGCTATAGCAGATAATAAGGTTCACTCTCACAAGGCATTCGCTTCTCCACACTTATCCTCGCTTCCTCTTTATATCTGCAACAACATTTTTGTGTGTTGGAAGGAGCTGGTTTAAACCGAAGATGGACACAAAAAACTGCAGTAACTCAGCGGGTCAGACAACATCTCTGGAGAAAAGGAATGGGTGACGTTTCGGGTCAAAAGCCTTCTTGTACTTTGCGCATAGATACATAGATACATAGACAATAGGTGCAGGAATAGTCCATTCGGCTGTTCGAGCCAGCACCGCCATTCATGTGATCATGGCTGATCAACCACAATCAGTACCCCGTACCTGCCTTCTCCCCATACCCCTTAATTCCGCTAACCCTAAGAGCCCTATTTAACTCTCTTAGTTTATTTAATAACAATCTTAGATTTTATCTTATGTAGAGAACAGCTGCTGCCTTTAGTTGCGTAAGTGTGTGTTTGAAATGAATTAATCAATGTGAGGAGTTGAAGTTGTATTCCAGAACTTTAAGTCTAAAGATTTTAATGCTCAACACTTGAATCTTATTGCCAAATTGGAAGTTTGCCTAGGAACGTTTGGAATACTCTAACCAAGTATATTCCCAGGTTTGTTACTTTTTTTCCTCTTTTGCTTACTCTAAATCGCCTGTATGAATTCACATAATAATTCACCCACAGAAAACAGTTATTATGAATAAACTGCTTAACAATGGACAACGAGGTCCTGGATCCAGTCCACATTGCTGTCTGAGCATGAATAAAACAACTAAATTCCAGCGCAGAATTTAGACATTGCTCTTTTATCCAAGCTTCCATTAATCATTTCTTGCATGAGGGAATCATTGCAAAATGAAAGTTCGTGACAATTCTGAAAAAATAATCCACTTTTTAGATAGACACAAAATGCTGGAGTAACTCAGTGGAACAGGCAGCATCTCTGGTTGAAAGGAATAGGTGACGTTTAGGGTCAAGACCCTTCTTTCAGACTGAGAGTCAGAGGAGAAGGAGACACAAAGATAAGGAAGGGTAATGTGTGATACGAGACATCAAAAGAGATGAGGTTGAAGAAAAATGTAGAATAGATCATTGTAAGCTAGGAGAAGGTGACACAAAGCAAACAGAGATGAAATGCAATCAGGGACATACAGACTGGCCAGAGAACTGTGGGATGTCCATAATCCTTGCTGCTGATGTAGATGCAGCCCTGGTGGGGTGAGATTTAAAAATGTCAGTATCTACTCCTGCATAAGCCAGAACCCGTTGTACCCACCTGAAGATGGTCTGTACTGAAACCTTTTTATGAGGTTTCTTGAAACTAACAAGTTGTGCTAGTTCCGAGCCCCTGAGGCTCTTGGTGATCTTAATATATTGTTGGATGTGTGTAACCACACATAACCGAAGGTCTAAGGGGTATGCCACAAAATGTAGTTTGAGGCCGGAAGTACCTGGTCTACTCTGCTTGACTAGATCATGCACATAAAATGTGATACTATTAGCATACATAATCATGTTATCCAGCTGCAGCTTATGCAACGACTGGACCCGTTGCACTGAGACCAGCGCCATGAGCATCACTACCTTGAAAGTGAGCTGGACCAGGGACAGAGATGTTGCCGGTGCCCATCTGCGAAGCAGTGTTAGTACCGTGCCAACATCCCATATTTCCGAGTATCTGGGCCTGGGAGGATTCGAGTTGACAACACCCTTCATGAACCTGGATTCCAGAGGGTGACACCCAACAGAGTGGTGTCCCGACCCCGGACACAAATATGCTGACAGTGCACTTCTAGCACAATTTAAAGCACTATAACTCAATTTGTCATCAAAATACAGTTTTGAAAGGAACTCCAAAACATTGGTTATATGTTTTGGAGTTCGAGATATTAGATTGTGAACAGAACACTTCCCATTTCTTAATATAGGAAATGTATTGTTTCTTCATACTGTCTCTCCAGGCCGCAGCGAGTACATCTATCGTGCGATCAGACAGTCTGAGCCCCCGGAAAGGTCTTCTCAGACTCTGCAAACCAATTAATTGATTTGGTCATGGAGTGGATGCTTCTCCCCAGTTACAGGGTGGACTAGCAGATTACTGCCTTTGGGAACAGCCATAAAACGCTCTGTGATCATTCCCAGTATGATTGGGAACCATGGCTGTGTAGGCCAGTCGGGCACTACCAGAATGCCTGAGGCAGAGTCTTGCTAGATCTTCAGCAAGCAATGACTGATGAGGCAGAATGGGGGGAGTGCATAAAAGAACATTCCTCCCCAGTGTAGCAATAATGAATCCACCGCCACTGCCCCTGGGTCTGGTTCCCATGCAACATACTTTGGTAACTCGTGATTCAGTCTGGATGCAAACAAATCGATATCCGGTGGTCCATACCGATCGATAATATCATTAAATACGTCATGATTAAACATCCATTATGTGTTGTCATTGAATTTCCGTGACCTGGTGTCCACCACCATATTGAGCCTACCTGGCATGTAGGTAGCTGAAATCTAAATATTTCTTGCAATGCACCAGTGCCAAATAAGGTTAGCCAATTTATCACAGAATACAGACTTGATTCAACCCATGTGCTTAATGTAACCCACCGCTGTGGTGTGGTCAATTTGAAATTGAACATGCAGATGATGCATGTTCCCCCAATAAGTCTTTAACTCATAGAGTGCTGCCAGCAACTCTAAGTAGTTAATACCATACCAATGAAGGATCGATGTATTCCATCTGCCACCACAGCTAGAGATGGTATCAGTAGCTCTCCATCCCAGAGCAGTTTGTAATATAATTGAAAGACTGTTGACCAAAATATTACTAGAGCCATGGCGAATATTGGACGTCCACTATTGTAACTCGGAAATGGCTTCAGATGGTAAATGCATAGGTTTATCAAAGTGACCTGCATGGCATTTGAGTGCCTGCTCCTTTTACACTTTGTAAATTTTAATAATGCAAAGGCCCAAACTTTGCAGCTGGAAAAGCAGCCACTAATTTGCCAATTATACTGGCTACTTGTCGAATAGAAGGTTGCTGTTTTACTATGAGATAATTACAAGCTTCTATTAATTCTAATCTCTTGCCCAAAGGCAGAGTCACAGACGTGTGATTTGAGTTAATGGTAAATCCCAAGTAATCAATTACCCTAGATGGTGTCAACTTGGATTTAATTGGATGGATGAGAAACTCCAATCTCTCAAACAAGAGTCTGGTGGCTGAAATAGCTAATTTAGCTATTTTTAGAGTTTTACCTATGATCAGGATATCATCCAAATAAGCCATCACAATATGACCTTGTGCTCGTAATAACACAAGAGCTGGCTCTAACAATTTTGTAAATAATCTGGGAGCTCAGGTTAACCCATTAGGCAATGCTTAAATTGCCATAGTTGCCCCATCCAGCTAAACTTTAAATATTTCTGGTGATCCCTATGAATGGGCCCCGAATAGTATGCATCTTTGAAGTCGATGCATGCCATGTAACATCCTTTGGAAACCAGTTGTTTGGCAGTAACAATGTTTTCCATTTTGAAATGTCTGTACTGCACAAAGGAGTTAAGTTGAGTCAAGTCAAGGATGATTCGGCATCCTCCATCCTTCTTTGGTCTAGTAAAAATATTCAATACAAATTGTTGAGGTTATTGACTCGACTTCTCAATTACCCCTTTTGCATATAACGACTGAATTTCAGCTTGTACATTCAAACTCTCCTGTTGTGAATGAATAAAGGAATGTCCTGGTTTATGCTGTGATGGTGTGAACGAATCAGAAAAGAATTCAACTTGGAACCCTTGTACACTGTGCAGTATAAACAATTCTGATGTTATCCAATGCCATTCATTCAAAAACCAGCGTAATCTCCACCCAACTTGTTCTAATCAAGAATCTAGCTATCTCTGCCTTATAAATATCCACTGATGGCCTCCACAGCCTTCTGTGGAAAAGAATTCCACAGATTCACCACACTCTGATGAAATAAATTCCTCCTCATCTCCTTCATAAAGGAACGTCCTTTAATGCTGAGGCTATGGCCTCTAGTCCGAGACTCTCCCACTAGTGGAAACATCTTCTCCACATCCACTCTATCCAAGCCTTTCACTATTCGGTACGTTTCAATGTTGTCAAGAACCTGGAGAGACACGTGAAGCGGTTTCACTCACAGCGCGATTGAAAGGTGCGAGAAATGAATCAGCCTACAGAGATGGTAAAGCTGCGATAATAATCTAAAATTACGTCAATATGTGCTTCAAGTTAGTTTTCTCTGGCCAAACTAAAAGTTTAGATTTAGGTTTATTATTGTCATATGTACTGAGGTACAGTGAAAAGCTTTGTTTTGCATGCCATCCACACAGTGCTGATATATTGTACATATATATAATCAAACTCAAGTACAATAGACAGAGCAAGCGGGAAGATACAGCATGCAGAATATAGTTCTCAGCACTGTAGCACATCAATTATATAAACAAAGCCAAATATCTACAATGGGTAGATGTTAATCGGATGGTACCCTCGCTTTTTATAAGAGACTAGACTAACTGGGACCCATTGGGTCACTATCACACAGGAGGCCTTGTCCCCCAACACAATCCGTCCCCCTTATTCAAGCACTCACCCATAGCCGACAATTGCGCAGCGGCTGCTCATTTTGCCTTATTCAGCCTCCCTCATTTTTAAACTAAAAAAAATGCATTTGCACTTGCTAGGGCGAGCAGAACTCAGTGTACTTGGATAGCAACAAGGTTGCGAGCGGGGCCAAGCACAGGGCTAAGCACAGGGCTTAGCACAGGAAAAAGCAGTTATTTTTTCCAACTTTCTGCACAATTATGAACATTTTCATAAATAACTCGGGAAATAATGCATCAAATTTTCAGATGAGGCAATTTTTGACATCATGGCGTAATCTCTATCATTTCACCATTAGCGCGTCGTGTTTTCGAGGAGATGGGGAAAAGCAGGCTAACAAATTCACACACATACAAATCAACAAATAAATACACACACCAAGATCAGAGTTTTATAAGTACACTAGAGCAAGGGAGACCCATTGGGTCCCGTCCCTTCAACGCGCGGTTGCGCGGCGGGGAGGGGAGAGGGGGTGCAGAGGGGGGGGGCGCAGAGGGGGGGGGGCGCAGAGGGGGGGGGGGGGGGGCGCAGAGGGGGGGGGGGGGCGGCGTCACACACAAACTAACCACCCCACGCACACACTAACTACCCCCTTTGGTATTATATTAATATTATTCATTTGCTCCTTTTACCCCTTCCCCGCCCTATCTCGAGGGGCAGAGAGAGTGGGGCAGAGAAAAGAGAGGGAGAGGGGGAGAAGTGGGGGGGGGGGAGGAGATGAGAGGGGGAGAGGAGAGGGCAGGAGTGTGTGTAGGAGAGGAGGTGAGTGGGAGGGGAGAGTGGGGAGAGGGGGGAGGAGCGGGAGAGGGGGGAGGAATGGGGAGTGGGGGGTGGGGGAGGGGGGGGAGGAGGGGAAAAGGGGGCAGGGGAGGGGGGGGATGAGTGAAGGGGAGAGAGGGGTGTGGAGGAAAGGGTAGAGGGGAAGGAGGTGGAGAGTGAGGGAGGAGGAGGGGGTGGTGGGGGGGGAGAGGGGGTCGGGAGAATGTTGAGGAGGGAGAGAGTGGGGGAGGGGGGTGAGGGGGAGGAGAGAGGGGAGGATACGAGGGAGGAGTGGGGAGTGGGGAGAGAGGTGGGAGAGGGGTGGAGGGGAGGGAGAGGAGGGGAAGGGGCAAAGGGGAGAGAGGGGTTGGAGAAAGGGGGATAGGGGAGGAAGGTGGAGAGTGAGGGAGGGGGGTGAGGGGGAGGGGGAGTGGTGCGAGGGTAGGGGAAGGGCGAGGGGGGGGAGAATGTGGAGGAGGGAGGGAGGGGAGGATGGAGAGAGGGGGAGAGGGGGAGTGGGGGAGAGGGGGGAGAGGGGGAACAAGAGGGGGAGAGGGAAGGGGGAGAGTGGGGGAGGGGTGGAGGGGGAGAAGGGAGGGGGGAGGGGGCAAAGGGGGAGAGAGCGGGGAGGGGTAGGGGGAGAGTGGAGGGAGGTGGAGAGGGGTTGAGAGGGAGGGAGAAGACAGACTTGAAGTCGACGAACTGGCGGCGCGGACAGGACCGACTGCAAGCGGGCAGCTGGCCTCGGCAGCTCTCAGTACCTCGTGGCACATCACAGGATGTCTGAAGCCCTCGGAAGCCCAACCAAATTACAAATCCGGAGCCTTGGGGGGGGGGGGGGGGGGGGGGGGGGGGGGGCAGGGCGAGGGGAGGACTGCTGGCCAAGTGCTGGTTAGCTACAAGTGGGAGGCGACAAAATGACTGCGAGTTGTGGGTGGGGGATTAACGTAACTCGCAACTCGTCCAAAAACAGTGCACGGCAGGCTGCGAGATAAACACTCAAGGAGAAGAGTCATTGTAAAGTCATCAGCTCGTTAGCTTTAAAAAATACTAGACTAAGTGGGACCCATTGGGTTCCATGTTCACACGGGAGGGCTGATACCCCAACACAATATTCCACCTCTCCACCAATTCCAATATTGGTGCCCAGTGGGAGTGGCCTTTCTGGAGCATTTTTTTCTAAAATCAATATACAGCGCAGACAGGAAGTGGTCAAGATGAGACTTTTAGTTATATAGATTGCAGATTTGTGAACAATGTCAAGAAATAATTAATCAAATTTTCAGATGAGGCGATCGGAATACGTAAGAATTTCACGTCGTGTTTTCGAGGAGATGTGAATCACAGACAAACAAGGCACACACAAATGAATATATCATCCAAGATTAGTGTTTTAATAGTTATAAGATAAGATAAGATAGATAGATACAGCAATGAAACAGGCCCTTTGGCCCATTGAGTCCACATCAACCACTAATCACCCATTCACATTAGTTCTATATTCTCCCACTTTCCTATGCACTCCTTACACACTGGGGGCAATTTTACGGAGGCCTATTAATCTACAAACCTGCATATCTTTGGGAAGTAGGAGGAAACCAGAGCACCCAAAGGGAACCCATGACACCACACGGCAAATGTACAATCTCCACACAGACCTCACCTGGGTCTCTAGCACTGTGCGGCAGCAGATAGACCAGCTGTGCCACTCTCATGGAAAGATCTTTCTGAAAGGGAAGAAGCTGTTCCCAAATAAGAGAAAAGAAGGAATGGCTGAGGTGGGACTAGTCATTGATTATGTTGGCTGCTTTTCTGAGACAGAATGTGGTGTAGATGGAGTCAATGGTGGGAAGTCTTATCTGTGTGATGGACTGGGCGACATCTACAACTCTGTAATTTCTAGCTGTTCCCAAAACAAGCTGTGATGCAACCTGGAGTATGCTTTCTATGATACATTTCTAGACGTTTAGTAAGAGTCAGTGAAGACATGCCAAATTTTCTCAGTCACATTTGAGTTATAAGGCTGAATATGAAACCCAGGGGAGAGGTCTTCTTGAATCAGAGGGGGAAGAGATAGCCAGTATCTTTAGTGAGTTGTAATGGGAGTCAATATATAAGCTAACAGCAAAAGCATAAAGGTGGAGAGCTGTCATAACCAAAATAATGCTTCGACTGTGTTCAATTCTGTATCAAAACAGAATAGAATTGTAGTCATTACAAATACTCTGTGTTGATGTTTATGTGGACAGTTCTGTGTATATAGGTGGCACCGAAATGATGGGATGCAAGCAGAAGCCTCCACGTGGCGCATCCCGGGCAATGCTGACGACAGGAACTGTATCACAGTGACTGACTGAAGTAGCAACTTCTGTAACCACCGACCGTCAACCGTCACTGACCGAACGGAAAGACATGATATAGAAGATGGCCGGACACGAGGAAGAAGACGAGAAATGATGATGAAGCGGGATAAATAAATTCATGGTAAAGAAGTTAGTTGTAGAATAGGATGAATAAACCAGATAGATAAGAGGCTTTGAAGAAGTGACCCTTTAGGATTATGTGGCTGGAGTGGATACCACAACAAAATTGATTGCCATTTGCTTTGAAGACTTCAGCAAATGATGAGGGCTAAGAGATGAAGTGAATTTATAATGAACTAGATTTACTACTGATGATAATAATGTTATCTATGACGATGGCTAAGGCTTTGCATGTGTTTATTTCATTTTCAAAGGATAGGCAATTTACTGTGTAATATGTATTAGATACAAAATATACATATGTAGGTTAACTTTGAGAATATTTTTGTGTTTATCAGTGGTATGAAAATTCTGAGATATTGTTGTTTCAAACATGCAGTTTTAGCTGCAAGTTAATTCCTTCGGTTCCATTTATGACTCCATCTCTCTTCATGTAATACTAAAGACACCACAGACACTGTCTCCACCAAAGATAGAAACAAAATGCTGGTGTAACTCGAGTCTGAAGAAGGGTCTCGACCCGAAACATCACCTATTCCTTCTCTCCAGAGATGCTGCCTGCCCCACTGAGTTACTCCAGCATTTTATGTCTATCTTCAGTGTAAACCAGCATCTGCAGTTCCTTGCTACACGTTCTGTCTCCAGCATCCATTTCCTGACAAAATCACTGAATTTCAAGGCCCGGTGATTTCATCATTACTTGCCAAATTTATGAAATGCAATATGTGTCAAACACGCTGCCATTTTCACAAAAGGAAAGAGCAGTGGGGGTCATATTAGTTTGAAGGTACAAGCAGTGCAGGATATGTTGACTACATCTTATAATTAAAGATCTCATCATAAAGTTTGCTTGGAACACAGGAGTTGTGTTCTGGCACAAGGAACCCTGCTGAAAGCTCAGAATTTACTTTTTATTTTGTCCAAAGTGTCTCAAATACTTCACACAGGTCAATAAAAGTACTGGTAATAGAATATTAATTATTGTACAAAATAGAATCTTATCAAAAACTTGATCATGTACCTCCGGCCTTCATTTTCATTTGAGACTATGTCCATTTTAAATGAGAAAATGCCAGTTAAAATAGCACGTGCAAAATAAACAACATTCAATTCAATTCAATTCAATTCAATCTTTAATTGTCATTGCGCAGTGTACAATACAGAGACAATGAAATGCAGTTGGTATCTCTGAAAGGCGAACTTACCAATAAACAAGTAATACATATACATATGCAGTGATGTCCGTGCAATTTGCTAGTCCGGGGGGATAGTCCGGGGGGGGTGAGGGGTGGAGTCAGGCAGTCATTGAGGTGCAGCGTTGAGAAGTGTGACAGCCGCAGGGAAGAAGCTGTTCTTGAGCCTGCTGGTCCGGCAGCGGAGGGACCTGTAGTGTCTCCCGGATGGGAGGAGGGTAAACAGTCTATGGTTGGGGTGTGAGCTGTCCCTGACAATGCTGTGACGCCCTGCGCAGGCATCGTTTACTATGGACAGACTCAATGGAGGGGAGTGAGGAGCCTGTGATGCGTTGGGCGATGTTCACCACCCTCTGCAGAGCTTTCCGGTCGGCGACAGAGCAGTTACCATACCATACTGTGATGCAGTTGGTAAGGATGCACTCGATGGTGCAGCGGTAGAAGTTCACCAGAATCTGGGGACGACAGATGGACCTTCTTAAGTCTCCTCAGGAAGAAGAGACGCTGGTGAGCCTTCTTGATCAGCGAGGATGTGTTGTGGGTCCAGGAGAGGTCATCGGAGATGTTGACCCCCAGGAACCTGAAGCTGGAGACACTTTCCACCTCCGTCCCGTTGATATGGATGGGGTTGTTAACACGTTAACTTGTAGTGAGTAATATCAAATGACACTTTTGGAGAGCCATTTGTGATATCTTGGATTTGCCTGTATTGTCTCTCTGCTGACTGGATAGCATGCAACAAAAGCTTTTCACTGTACCTCGGTACACCTGACAATAAACTAAACTGAACTGAACTGCTCGATAATAGAAACAGAGAAACAGAGAAACATAGAAAATAGGTGCAGGAGTAGGCCATTTAATCCTAAATCAGTATCCCGTTCCTGCTTTTTTCTCCATATCCCTTGATTCCATTAGCCTTAAGAGCTAAATCTAACTCTCTTTTGAAAACATCCAGTGAATTGGCCTCCACTGTCTTCTGCGGCAGATAATTCCATAGATTCACAACTCTCTGGCTGAAAATGTTTTTCCTCATCTCAGTCCAAAATGGACTATCCCTTATTCTTAAATTGTGACCACTGGTTCTGGACTTCCCCAACATCGGGAATATTTTCCCTGCATCTAGCCTGTCAATCCCTTAAGAATTTTATATGTTTCTATAAGATCCTGTCTCATCCTTCTAAATTCCAGTGAATACAAGCCCAGTCGACCCATTCTTTCCTCATATGTCAGACTTGCCAGCCTGGGAATTATAACCATATAACCATTTAACAATTAGAGCATGGAAACAGGCCCTCTCGGCCCTTCCAGTCCGTGCCCACAATCTACACACACTGGAGACAATTGACAATTACTTATACCAAGCCAATTAATCTACAAACCTGGAGACCGAAGATCTCGGAGAAATTCCCGCGCAGGTCACGGGGGGACCATTGCACCACTTCAGGCTTGTCCTATGTAGAGCTAATCATGAAAGGTTATGAACCCACGGTGCAAAAGTCCTGCAGTGTTTCAGAAGGTTGGTGGATGAACGTCACCCTCCATGTACCAACAGTTACTGTAAAATCAGCTTCTCCACGGAAAGCATTGGCCTGGATGGACATCTCAGCCACATCCTCAGGATCTGTATGGAGCAGCTGGCAGTGGTATTCATGGACATTTGAAAAATTCCCACTGATGTATTCAAAGATCCACATTTGCTTTAAGAAGACCACTATTATCTCGTTACCAAAGAGAAGGTCAGGTAGGATGCTTTAATGACAGCTGTCCAGAGGCCCTGACATCCACCTTCATGAAGTGTTTCAAGAGAATGGTGATGGTGCACATGAACCAGCCTCCCAGCCAGCCTTGACCCACTGCAGATTATCTACCGTCGCTACAGGTCCACAGCTGAAGCCATCTCCCTGGGACTAAATCCAGGTAGTGATACAAGCAGAGTTGCTGCCTTACAGCGCTTTCATCACCAGAGACCTGGGTTCAAACCTGACTATGGGTGCTGTCAGTATGGTGTTTGTACATTCTCCCTGTGACCGGGTGGGTTTTTCCTAGGTGGTCCGGGTTCCTCCCACATTCAAAAGACGTGCAGGTTTGTGGGTTCATTGGCTTCTGTAAAGTGTCCCTAGAGTGTAGGATAGAAATAGTGTGAACAGGTGATCATTGGTCAGCATGGACATGGTGAGCCGAAGAGCCTGCTGCCACACTCGACCTGAAACGCCACCCATTCCTTCTCTCCGGAGATGCTGCCTGTCCCACTGAGTTACTCCAGCATTTTGTGTCTATCTTCAGAATTTTGTTGATAATATATTGGAGCTGTGGTGTACAGATCATAAGGGTGAAAGCTTAGTTTATTGGTTGCAAAGTAAAGTAAAGTAAAGTATCCTTTATTATCATTCAGACATTTAAGTCTGAACAGAATTGAATACCTTGCAGTCATAACATAGAATAAAAGCTGCCGAAGCTGCCACCCTCCAGTCCAGCGGATTAAGCTGTTGTTGCGGGAGCTCCAGAAAACCGGTCACCAACCTGATACCTGCGAGCCTCCGAGGCTCCGAGTCGGGTCGCCGCAACGCCACCACAGCCCCGAAGTCGGCCAGCCCCGCGTTTGAAAGTCCTGGCTCCGATGTATCTCGGAGCCTTGAGGTCGGTCCCAGTTGGAGGCCGCCAGCTCCGCGATAGGCCTCAGCACAGACGGAGATGGAGACGGGGGATAAGACAAGAAAAGGTTGCTTCCCCCCCCCGAAGGAAGGGACTAAAAAGAGTTTCTCCCCACTCCCCCCCCCCCCCCCCCACCCCCACACATACGCAACTAAAATAAATGAAATAAACTAAACAACAGGACAAAACAAAAAAAAAACAAAAAAAAGACAGACGGACTGCAGGTGAGCCGCAGCTGCTTGGGCAGCGCCGCCACTTCCGGCAGTGTCCAGATATGTCCAAATGCAGTGTCTAAATATGAAAGTATTTCACTAAAGAAGAGGTGTTGGGTAAAATTATGAAATTCATCCAAATGGTAATGTGATTAGGATATAACCATGGGTAGTGATTTTCCAACACAGTTTGAGATAAATCACCTTCTCTGGGAGTATTTTCCAATACCTAATCTTCAAATAATAAAACCATCAAGCATTTGAACAAGAGATCTTGAAACATTGTCCCATGGAGGTGATGGGTAACTGGTACTCACCTTGCAGTAGCAATGTAAAGATTGAAACATTGCATTAAATGAAACAAAAAACATATTTATAATGGCATCGTTTAGTTCTTCACATTTTTGGTGGACATTAACTGTCATTTTGCAAAGCACATGTTCAATGCTTAAATTTTCTAATGACATGGAAGGAGGACACTTAGCCCATGGAGTTTGTGCCTGCTCTCAATGCAATCCAATCAATTCCATTCCTTCACCAATATATTTGTAACTTATTCCCTCTCACATTAATTTCCCCGGCTCTCCAACATCCGACCTACACAAATTTGAGTGGGGCAGTAAAAACAACCTCTCCCTCAATGTCATAAAAAATCAAGGAACTAATCATCGATTTCAGATGTTTGGAGACCATGCACCAGTTTTCTTGAGAAAAGGAATAGGTGACATTTCAGGTCGAGACCCTTCTTCTATCTGAAGAAGAGCTTTGACCCGAAACATCACCTCTTCCTTTTCTGCAGAGATGCTGTCTGAACCGCTGAGTTACTCCTCCTTTTTGTGTCTATCTTCGGTTTAAACCAGCATCTGCAGCTCCTTCCTATATTTGCACCAGTTTTCATTGGATGGACACGGGGAGAATTATCAGCTTCATATTCCAGAGCATTAATGTTTCAAATGATGTGTCCTGGGCCCAACAAATAGATGTAACCACAGAGAAGACATGAGAGCATCTCTAGTTTCTTTGAAGTTTAAAGAGATTCACCAAGAATACTCAAACAATCTTTGACAGATGCACTATACAAGGTATCCTGACTGACTGCATCATGGACTGGTACAACAATTCCATACACAGGAACAAAAGAGACGGTGCAGCATGATGAACACAACCCAGTATATTACAGGCACATCTCTATCCATCAATCGAAAGCATCTACATAAGCTACTGCCTCAAGAATGCCACAACTATGAGTGTTTTACAGCACTGGGCATCTACTTGCTGGAGTTTAGAAGGATGAGGGGGGGACCTCATTGAAACTCACCGAATAGTGAAAGGCTTGGATAGAGTGGATGTGGAGAGGATGTTTCCACAAGTGGGAGAGTCTAGGACTACAGGTCATAGCCTCAGAATTAAAGGAAAATTTTAGGAAGGAGATGAGGAGACATTTCTTTAGTCAGATGGTGGTGAATATGTGGAATTCTTTGCCACAGAAAGTTGTGGAGGCCAAGTCAATGGATATTTTTAGAGCAGACATACTGTAGATAGATTCTTGATTAGTAGAGTTGCCATGGGTTATGGTGAGAAGGCAGGGTTAGGAGGGAGAGATAGGACAGCCGTGATTGAATGGCGGAGTAGACTTGATGGTCCAAATGACCCCTAACGTATGTCCTGATAACTATTAGTAATCATCCCCAATATTCTGGCCATAGCTTCTGCTTGATGCTGCTGTCAGGCAGAAGGTACATGTGCCTAAACTCCTGCACCACAGATTCAGGAACATCTATTTTCCTACAACCATCAGGTTCTTTAACTAATTGGCACAATCCTCATCCTACCTTGGCAATGGAACACTATGGATTACCACTTGCACTACTATGGTCATTTTTTATATTGGTATTTTGCACTGGTGGCGTGTTTGATAAGGAAATAACGTTTAGTGCAAGGTAAAGCCAGCAAAGCCCGATCAAGATAGTCCGAGGGTCACCAATGAAGCAGTTCAGCACTGCTCTCTGGTTGTGGTAGGATGATTCAGCTGCTTGATAACAGCTGGGAAGAAACTGTCCCTGAATCTGGAGGTGTGCGTTTTCACACTTCTATACCTTTTGCCTGATGGGAGAGGGGAGAAGAGCGAGTGGCCAGGGTGCGACTTATCCTTGATTATGCTACTGGCCTTGCCGAGGTATAAATAGAGTCAATGGAAGGGAGGTTGGTTAGTGTGATGGCTTGGGCTGCGCCCACAATTCGCTGCAATTTCTTGGATGGAGCTGTTCCCAAACCAAGCTGTGATGCATCCTGATAAAATGCTTACTATCGTGCACCAACCAGCAAGTTTTTGGCATGTGGAAGGAAATTGAGCATCGCAGAAAAAAATGATTTGATCGTTGGGAAATTCCATGGAAGCAGTAGTACTGAGGTTAGAAATGGACTAGAAATGTTGGAGTATTGAGGTAGCAGCATTCTCTACTGTGCCTTTATTGCACATCACCAAGTAACAGTGCAATCTTTTAAATTATGAACTGTCCATTTTTTTTCAGTTTTAAATATATTGCTCATATTATCATGAGAGAATGAGAGTAGATGTATGAGAGGTAGATACACAGTCTCTTGCCCAGAGTAGGTGAATCAAGGACCAGAGGTAATAGGTTTAAGGGTAGGGGAAAAGATTTAATAGGAATCTGAGGGTTAATGTTTTCACACAGAGGGTGGTGGGTGTATGGAACAAGTTGCCAGAGGAGGTAGTTGAGTCAGGGACTACCCCAACATTTAAGAAGCAGTTAGACAGGTATATGAATAGGACAGATTTGGAGGGATATGGGTCAAATGCAGGCAGGTGAAACTAGTGTAGCTGGGACATGTTGGCAGGTGTGGGCAAGTTAGGATGAAGGGACTGTTTAGCTTGGAAAGTTGGGCCAAAGGGACTGTTTAGCTTGGAAAGCTAGCAAAAAAAGCACTAACCTTTGCTTTCAGTACATTAACAAAGCAAGCAGACTGTTGATGTTCCCTTTCCAATAACATAAGCGAGATAACAAGCACAGCTTCATAAATTGAGAGAGAATTGAGAGAGAATTCAGATTATAAGATTATGATGTGCGTCATATGTAGAAAAAAAACAAAATGCTTGTTCTGCAGAAATTTACCTTCTCATATAATAATATATGGCTAACGCTTCCTCTGTCAGAAGAACCTGTCAATCTTCTGATGCTGAGTACACAAAAGCTGGAGAAACTCAGCGGGTGCAGCAGCATCTAAGGAGCGAAGGAGATAGGCGATGTTTCGGGTCGAGACCCTTCTTCTGATTCGTACCCTCGATTCTCCAGCATCTGCAGTTCCTTCTTTAACAATCTTCTGATGCTGTCAATTTTAAGGATCTGTCAATCTTAAGAAGCAAGAGGCTGTATTAAACATTATAGATAACGTATTGCTGAATCGTCGACTAGTGGGTTATATATTCATGTACTGAAATCACTGCCCCTTTATGCGGGGATGAGGACTCTGGATAGTCTGTAATCTGCATATTGTTAAGAGTTTTACCTCACCCGCTTGGCGAAATGAAGATTGTACTGCTTGATCATTGATTTTATTTGCGTTTTTGTCTGTTTAAGAGTACTGAACCACAACAAAATAACTTTCCATTGTATTCTCCTGATTCTTTGAGTGATTCTTTCTCAACCTACCTCCTTTTACTCTGCCTCTCAGATTAACACAGCCTTGCTGGTGATATTCAGAGCAGCTGCTGTTATTGGTTTCATCGTAGTGCCATGACAAACTGGACAGATGTTGCCAAGATAAATTTAATTTTAGATTGCACCACTCTCCAGAATTCTGTAATGATATAATGTGAAGTATTTGAAAATTAATTGGGAAATCCTGTTTGTTAATTTGACTCAAATTAAAATTTACTACTTGTGCCTAGCTGTGAAATTACTTTTTGACATAAAGGTACGCACATTTATCAGTGAACACTTACTTTCCCACTGTGCGTAAGATGTCCATTGAGAGTGTGGCATAACGGCATTACACTTCTCGCACTTATTTCCTCACCAACAGGGAGAATTAATTACTGCAGAGTGACAAAAGATGGATCTCATTCCTTTTGTTTCTCAACACATAAAATTAATTGTGAGTTGATAAAACTCCTTGAGACTTATCCTGTTTCCTGCTGCTGCTAGCTTCATTAACATATTCATTACAGAGATAAAAAAAAAAGTGAGGCCTTGTAGCCCCACCATTTCTCTCCTTGGAGTTTAATCTGTACAGACATGAATGGCAGACATCAAGATGTGCTGAATACCCAAGGCACAATGCCAAAATTCTCCACACACAATGCCTGGTGTCTTTGTGGTTTGTAAATTAAAGTCACAGAAGGCTCTAGTATGGTAAACTGTACAGAAAATACAGGATGTTCTCAGCAAGAGGAAACAGCAGGTGATAAATGATTTTAAAATAACAGTGAGTGTTTGCAGCCATCTATTCACCAAAGTGGTGCAATATTCTGTTCCAAGGTGACTCTGAGATCACATTAACACAACATTTCCAACAAAATGAAATAACTTCTTACTGATGTGAGACATCTTGATGAAGTGAAAAGCTGTGGTTTACTGTTTTTGCAACTACTGCAGGAAGAATGTCATTTCTAGAGTTCCAAATGAAAGAGGGGGGAGAGCTTTAAACTAATGGATACCGCTGCTCCAAAACTGTAAGGTGTATTCGACAAGCAGGATTCATTAGTTTCATGATCCTGGATTTTCACCACCCGAAATGACATTGGTGTTTGTATTTAGATCAGTAAGTATGGAAAGCCAAACAAGCAGTTTAATTTGGACAGTTCTATGCAACCATGCATGCAGTTCTCTTTGTACACCATCCAGGACAATGGTTATGTTTTCAGAAATATGATCATCATTTGGTGCCCCTGAAGAGTTTTACAGTGAGCTTTTATTTGACATCCTGTGGTGCAGTTCTTTATAAAGAATCACCTCCTCTCTGAAATTACATTTACTTGGCTTTTGTTTGCAGCAAGCTTTGAATGAGGGCATAGCTCCCTGTTTCCTTCTGAGTGATCACATATCAGATGTTCACTGCGGGCGGCAAATTTACTTCCATTGTGTTATTGTCTCGTTATAACCAAACATGGGTAATTACATTGCCTTACCCACATACCCGTGACCTTCCATATTACATAACAATACATGTTGCCAAGATGTCGATAACAGATGCTTGGAACAACTCGAGCTCACTATAGCACTTACAACCAATCGATCCACTAAACATTTTACCACGAATTGCCAATGAAACTACAGACAGCTGAAAACACGATCTGGCTAACAAAGGAAAATATATATTTGTGTTATCGTGCTACCTACATTAACCTGGAAATTCCTCTGCTGCCAGAAATAATTTCATTATTAGCTTTTATTTGACTATTTGTGTGGATTAGTGTAGTTTAGTTTAGCTGATTGTCATGTGTACTAAGGTACAGTTAAAAGCTTTTGATGCATGCTGTCCAGTTAGCAGAAAGACAATAGATGATTACAATCAAGCAATTTGCAGTGTGTAGATGATGATAAGGGAATAACGTGTAGTGCAAGGTAAAGCCAGCAAATTCCAATCAAGGATAGATTTAGGGTCACCAAAGAAGTAGATAGTAGTTCAGCATTGCTCTCTGGTTGTGGTAGGATGATTTGGTTGCCTGATAACAGCTGGGTTTGAAGTTCATTGCTTGGATTCAGATATCTATTTACCATTAGCCCATAGGGGATAGAGAGTATTGTGGAAAATCTCTAAGGTGCAAAGCATAACCATACAATATCAATATTTCCCACTTAATTAATAAAATGTTTTATTCTTCATATTGAGACAGATGCTATTAAAATTGGTAATAATTTTATGTACATTTTATTGCAACAGATACTCCAAATTGAGAGGTAAATAAAAAGTCAAGACTTGCTCCTGATGTTGAAGTAGATTCAAAGGCTCAATGGCGCTCAAGGGGACATTTAATGTTGGGCTGGTGGGCTGGCAGCCCAATCACTGAGGGCTGGTGGGCTGGCAGCTCAGTCACTCAGGGCTGGTGGGCTGGCAGCTCAGTCACTCAGGGCTGATTGGCTGGCAGCTCAGTTCCTCAGTGATGGTGGGCTGGCAGATCACTCACTCAGGGTTGGTAGGCTGGCAGTTCACTCACGACAATTCCTCAAAATTCCATTTCAAGCAGAGTGCTGGCCACCAAATTCAATTTCATAGCATTTCAAGCAGAGTGCAGGCCAACAAATTCAATGTCATAGCGTTTCAAAGAGTGCAGGCCACCAGTTTCAATTTCATAGCATTTCGAGGAGAATGCAGGTACCAAATTCAATTTCATAGCATTTCAAGCAGAGTGCAGGCCACCAAATTCAATTTCATAGCATTTCAAGCAGAGTGCAGGCCACCTAATTGCCAAACAACACTTTGCATTGTCATTAAGGGTAACAAATCATTTATTGCAAGTACATCGCAGACTAACAGTTCAGTTGATTCACAGCTTAGAATTACAGTTGTGGACTCTCCCACGTGATCTTCCAGAGTGACTGACTCACATTCAGGCATCCAGCTTTTTATAGTCCTGCCCCCCACCCACCCCCCCCCCCCCCCCCGGAAGGGGCGTGACCTACATTGTGGTGACTGACAGGCAAGAGGACCAATCTGCTGATCTCAATATTTTTTAAACACTCATAACTTTTTTATTTTTCATCGATTGGAAAAATCCTCAGGGCTACCTATGCGGAGGAGGACTGTGTGTAAGATGACCAAAACCCATAGCAATATATGGTAGCGATTTTTTTCTAAAATCAATATTGAGTGCAGACGGGAAGTGGTCAAAGTGAGACTTTTAGTTATATTTATATATACTAGATTAAGTGGGACCTGTTGGCTCCCATTGTTACTCATGAGGCCTGGTCCCCCAACGCAATATACCACCACTCACCCATAGCCCCTACTGCGCAGGTGCAGCTGACAGGTTCCAATTGTGATAGCCCTGATCCTCCCTCCTCCATTCACCGCCCCCCACTCCGCCACTTGCAATTCCACCCCCCCCCCACGCACTCACTCCATCCACCCTCAACTACCCCATCCATTCTTAGTGACTCTCCAGCGGAGCAGCCATTCCCACCCATTGGGTTCCCATTGTCAAGAGTGTTTTATTGTAATATGTCCCAGATAAAACAATTAAATTCTTACTTGCTGCAGCACAACAGAATACATAATCATAATAAATAATAACAAGTAGAGACTGAGTAGATATAGGTAGGCGTTAAGATGAGAAATAAGGACATTTAGATCAATATTGAAATATTACTAGTTCAACGTTTCATTTACGGACAAAACAAAAAACTGAAAGTATTGCTATTCTGCATATAGCTTCCAGTTTAAGTACGTTTTATTGAACTGCTAATTGAACAGTACTTAAGAGAATCAGGTTTAGTTTAGTTTAGTTTTGGGATACTGCATGGAAACAGGCCCTTCAGCCCACTGAGTCCGCATCGACCACCAATCCCTGCGCATTACCACTAACCTACATATGCTAGGGACAATTTACACTCATACCAAGCCAATTCACCGACAAACCTGTACGTCTTTGGAGTGTGGGAGGAAACTGAAGATCTCGGAGAAAACCCACGCAGTCAAGGGGAGAGCGTACAAACTTCGTACATACAGCATCCATAGTCGGAATCGAACCCGGGTCTCCGGCGCTGCAGGCGCTGAAAGGCAACAACTTTACCGCTGCGCCTGTCATTTACGGTATTGTTTTTAAAAGCAAAGAGGTCATATCTTTCAATTTCAGGTAAGAGAGAGACATAAAAATGGAACTGCTGATTAAATATGATTGCAACACAAGAAAAATAAGATGCAGCGGTGTTTTTCTGTTGAAATTGGTTGAATATTTTACACAATATATTGACACCTGCTTTTTATTGACTTCACCAATCTGTATCACTCTGATCATTGGCAAATTTTCATTCTGAGCCATAAGTTTTGTTTACACAATGTTATTGGCAGTGGCAGATTGTAAGGCTTATATTTTCTTTAACTTCTATCCCACTATTGAAACTGATTATTAAAAAGTCAGTTATCCCTCACAATGTATCATGTTGAAATAAATAGAATTACCACTGGAATGGTAATATGTTAAGTTGCAGCATTGCTGAATAACACCGACCCAGTCGAAGTTCACGACAACTAAATGTTCTGTATTAGTTCTCGGAATAATACTGTTGACATCCCTGCTGAGAAGTGTGCTGCTGTTAGCATTTGATATCCACATGTGCTTCTCTTCAACAGTCCAGAGCAATAAATCAAACTAATTTGCCCTTCAGTGCCCAGACAATTTGGACTCTGGATTGAAGAGACCATTGTTGGTTTCTAGTGATATCTATATCCTGCAGAGTTAAACTAGGGAAACCAATATCCTGCAGGCAGATTTAAGGTCATAAGCTCATAACGAATAGTAGTAGAATTTATTCAACAGACAATAGACAATAGGTGCAGGAATAGGCCATTCGGCCCTTCAAGCCAGCACCGCCATTCAATGTGATCATGGCTGATCATCCCCAATCAGTACCCCGTTCCAGCCTTCTACCCATATCCCCTGACTCCACTGTCTTTAAGAGCCCTATCTAGCTCTCCCTTGAAAGTATCCAGAGAACCGGCCTCCGCCGCCCTCTGAGGCAGAGAGTTCCACAGACTCATAACTCTGTGTGAAAAATTCATTCGGCCCATCAAGTCTACTCCGCCATTCAATCATGGCTGATCTATCGCTCCCTCCTGCCTTTTCCCCATAACCTCTGACACCGGTACTAATCAAGAAATTATCTATCTCTAAAAATATCTATTGACTTGGCCACTACAGATTTTAGTGGCAAAGAATTCACCACCCTCTGACTAAATACATTTCTCCTCTTCTCCTTCCTAAAAAAACAACCTTTAATTATGAGGCTATGACCTCTAGTTCTGGACTATCCCACTAGTGAAATTATTGAAACATACAGAATAGTGAAAAGCATAGAAAGAGAGGATGTGAAGAGGATGTTTCCATTGGTGGAAGTGTCCAGGACCAGAGGTCATAACTTCAGAATTAGAAACATAGAAACATAGGATGTTCTATATTTAGAATAGAAATTCTAATAGAAATTAAAGGATGTTCCTTTAGTAAGAAGATGTAAGAGTTACTTGAAAGTGACGTCACGTGTAGACTATAGGTGATCAAAAAGACCTTCGCCACATTGTCCTTCATCAATCGGGGCTTTGAGAATCGAAGTTGGGAGGTCATGTATCAATTGAACAAGACAAAGATGTTGTTAAGCTGGAAACGCAGAGCAGGGGAATCAAGAACCAGAGGACATAGATTTACGATGAGAGGGGAAGATTTAATAGTAATCTGAGCATCAACTTTTTCACACAGGGTATGTTGGGTATTCACACAAGGGAGTGAGCTTCTGAGGCAGAAAATATAGTAACATCTAAAAGACATTTGGACAGGTACATGGATAGGCAATGCTTAGAGTGACATGGGCTAAATGTGGGCAGGTGGATCTAGTGAAGATGGGGCACCATGGGCTAGCTGGGCTGGAGGGCATGTTTCATGATGTAAGACTCTATGAATTCCATGCAATCTTTTCAGATGCTCAACATGAAAAATATCTGGAATCTCTTCAAGTCTAGCCACAAAACAAATTCAGTTAGAAAGCTTTGCTGAATCATTTGATTGAAAACTTTCTGTAGATGCAATTGAGTGATAAGTCCTGGAAAAAGCTCAGCAGTTAAAGTGGAAGCATCTTGTGTGAAATGTTAAGAGGATTAGAACCATATCCAGGCTCACTTATCTGCTGTGAAAGATGTTTACTGATTTCTAGATTTCAATTTTATACATTTCCAACCAGCAGATATTATTCACTCAAGAAGCAATATATAGAGAAGCACACATTCTACAAGGCATTACAATATAATAATAAAAACAATTCCATTCTCCATTTCTCTTGTTTCTCTACAATCTAACCTCCCAAAGTCACTCTATACATCAGATTTTCCTACTGTTCCATGAACCTCAATCTCACTGAACACCTGCAACCTTGGAGTTATGTAAATTCAATTAGAAACTGTTCTATCTTGTTGAATACGAAGATAGACACAGAAGGCTGGAGTAACTCAGCGGGACAAGCAGCATCTCTGGAGGAAAGGAATAGGTGACTATTCAGGTCGAGACCCTTCTTCAGACCCAAAACGTAATCTCTTCCTTTTTTCTAGAGTTGCTGCCTGATCCGTTGAGTTACTCCAGCATTTTGGGTATATCTTCAGTTTAAACCAGCATCTGCAGTTCCTTCCTTCACTATTGATGTTGGGGTTTTTCGATTCAAAATTACTTGGAATGGAATGGAATACTTTATTGTCACATGTGACAAATCACAGTGAATTTTCTTTGCTTACATACCCAAGGTATGCAAATAGTTGCCACGTAAAGGGCACTGAAAGTTATTAAGTACCCAGCGCCAGGCTCTCCTTTGTTCTCCTCCACCCCACTCCCTCACTCATGGCAGTCCCCCCACGCCAGGTCCTCCATTGTTCATTGTTTTTCTCCCTCCCCCCATGTCCTCCTCATCGTGGGTCGACCTGTGAGGCTCCACCGGTCCAGGCAAGCTTTGACGCCCAGTTTCTTTGCAGCATTCAGGGAGGCCTGTGGTGATGTCGGGCCTACCAGGTGGGTTCGGGTCCACGGAGCAGTTCTTCGGCAGGTGAGTCGGGCTCGCCCGGCTCTCCGGGATACTCCCGACGCGCGTGCGGCTTTCCGGGATACTCCGGATCCAAATCTCGGGTTCTCCAATATCTTTAAAATTATTAATGATTGCAAATGCATTTCTCCTGTGATTCTATATTTAATCCTAATCAGATGTACATTTCTGCTTCCTAAATTAAATGGTCGCAGTCAAGATCAGAAACATCTGTAAGTGTGATGATCATTATTCACTATAAAGCCATTCCTCATAAAACTCCCTGAATATTTAACAGTTTTCTCCTCCAAACTGACTCCTCTATTCTGCACTATAACTGTCCTGATGTAGTTCCTTTTATTTGTCCTTCTATTTGTAGTTTTCCCAATTTTCACACCAATACTACAGCCAAAGATAGACACAAAATGCTGTAGTAACTCAGCAGGACAGGCAGTATCCCTGGAGAGAATGAATGGATGATGTTTCAATTTGAGACCCTTCTTCAGACTGATGTCAGGGAGAGGGATATAAATAGATAAGGAAGTGTAAGGCGTGAAAGCAGGAGAAAGAGAATAGAAATCATGGAAAATGTAGAATAGATCATTGTTAGCTGGGAGAAGGTGACAACAAAGCAAACAGAGATAAAATGTAATTTTTCAGACAGTCAGACTAGTCAGAGAACTGGGAAGTTGGAGGGATGGAGAGTGGGAAAGCAAGGGTCAAGAAGTTAGAGAAGTCAATATTCATACTGCTGGGTTGTAAGCTGCCCAAGCGAAATATGAGATGCTGTTCCTCACATGTGCGCTGGGCCTCACTCTGATAATGGAGTGATAATGGCAGAAAGTTCAGTGTGGGAATGGGAGGGGGAGCCAAAGTGTTTAGCAACCGGGAGATCAGGAAGGTTTAGGTGGACTGAGCGGAGGTGTTCAGCGAAATGATTGCCAAGCCTGTGCTTGGTCTCACCGATATATTGCAAAGGAACTGCAAATGCTGGAAAATCGAAGGTAGACAAGTGTGCTGGAGAAACTCAGTGGGTGCAGTAGCATCTATGGAGTGAAGGAAATAGGCAACGTTTCAGGCTGAAACCCTTCTTCAGATATATAGTCCATACCTGGAACAGCGGATACAGTAGATGAGGTTGGAGGAGGTGCAAGTGAACCGCTGCCTCACCTGAAATTACTGTCGGTTTCTATAGCCATGTTTTCTTTCCCATCTACTTTCAAAGGCTTGGCAAAATTATGAACGGCTGGAGTCAAATTCTGTTTGATGGTCATTTATTGTTGAACCCACCTCTGTTGAAAGTTATTATTTCACACACATTGTGAATCAGTTTCAACTGTTCAGAATTCCCTTCTCTCTCCTGCTTATAATTAAATACATGTTTTGTGGTTGAACTGTAAATTCTTAACACCTTCTCAATCTTGGCATCAATTTTCTGAGGGTGCATTTGAAGATGCCAAGTCGTGCTTTGTTTAGAGAAAAGGTATAGGTGACTGCAGAGATGCTGTCTGACCAATTGAATGTTTCCAGCTTTTTGTGTCTATTTTTGGTTTAAACCAACATCTGCAGTCTGTCCAACACATTTTGTGTGCCTTGTTTAGATTAGTTTAGAGATAAAGCTGGGAAACATGGCCTTCAACTCACCGAGTCAGCGCCGACCAGTGACCCCCGCACAATAATAGTATCCCAGGGACATTTTACATTGAAAGCAAGCCAATTTGGAATCTTTGGAATGTGGGAGGAAACCAGCATTTCCAGAGTAAACCCATGCGGGTCTTGGGGGGATCGTACAAACTCCGTACAGACAGCACCCGTTTCTGTATCTGTGTCAGTATCTTGACGTACAATCACCATCACTGCTTGTCGCATATGTTAGTCGAACGCGTAGTCAGGACCGAACGTAGTCGGGTCTCTGGCGCTGTAAAGCCCCTGTCCCACTTAGGAAACCTGAACGGAGACCTCTGGAGACCGTGTGCCCCACCCAATGTTTCCCTGAGGTTCCCAGAGGTTCCCGTGAGGTTCCCAGAGGTTCCCAGGGGTTCTGGTCACTCTCCATTAGTCACCAGAGGTTCTGGTCAATTGCCTGGAAAGCCTCAACCGAAGTGTGAGCTGCATCTACTGACCAAGGATCTTTGCTGCCGACCGCACGCACACACACACACACAAATACGTCAAGAAGGTGGGGGCCAGGGGCAGCGTAGGAGCGTTTTCTTTGTGTAAAGAGGAAAGTAAACAGCTGCCACAGAGCATGGTAAGTCCTTTAGAGAGCGCGGGAGGAAAGGAGAGAAGGGCAGAGAATGGGAGAGGGAAGGGGAAAGAGAAGGGGGGAGAGAAGGGGAGAGAGAAGGGAGAGAGAAAGGGAGAGAAGGGGAGAGAAGGAGTGGAGACAGTTTAATAAAGTTAGCGGGCATTTTACCTTCCAGCGGATCTTCTAGGTCCTAAAAACCAAATAAGATGTATGCTGAAAACTACAATGAGTCAATCAGAATGGCCGGTCAGTGGCCTTCGACTGGCTTTAAGTAAAAATGCGACCCCACCACTGGCTTCGACAAAACGGCAACCTATTTTTTAGTTGCGGACTTTTTAAAAAAAAAATAATCGCAGGAACATAGCAGAAGCTGCGATTACGCGGAAACCACTTTCCACCATTAGGGAGAGTGACCGGAACCTCCAGGAACCCCCGGGAACCTCATGGAAACCTTGGGTGGGGCGCAAGGTCTCCAGAGGTTTCCGTTCAGGTTTCCTAAGTGGGAAGATCTGCCGGAAGGTAAAATGCCGGCTAACTTTATTAAACTTATTAAAACTGTCTCCACTCCTTCTCCCCCCCCCCATTCTCTCCCCTTCTCTCCCCCTTCTACCCCCTTCTGCCCCCTTCTCTCCCCTTCTATCTCCCCTTCTCTGGCCTTCTCTCTCTCCCTCCCGCGCTCTCTAAAGGACTTACCGTGCTCCGTGGCAGCCGTTTACTTTCCTCTTCAATACGCAGAAAGCGCTCCTCCGCTGTCCCTGGCCCCCACCTTCGCGCTGTGTTTGTGTGAGCGCGGTCGGCAGCATAGCAGATGCAGCTCGCGCTTCGGTTGAGGCTCTCATGGCAATTGACCAGAACCTCTGGTGACTCATGGAGAATGACCAGAACCCCCAGGAACCTCTGGGAACCTCACGGGAACCTCTGGGAACCTCATGGAAACCTTGGGTGGGGCACACGGTCTCCAGAGGTTTCCGTTCAGGTTTCCTAAGTGCGACAGGCGCTTAGGTAGCAACTCTACCGCTACACCATCATGCTGTCCTTGTTGATTCAGACAGATTATTTGCCTGCAGCACTATGCTAGTTTCCCAGGTCTGATAATCCAGATAATCTGATGATTTTCATTCACTTCAGAAATGCTCCCACAGTGTCGAAGATAAAAAATAAAATAAACAGCACAGAAGGGGTATTTTAATGAAAAGAACATAATCCGCTGGCATTTCAGACATTCAATAAGTGTTCTCCAGTGTTCCAATTACAAATTTGCCCTTTTTGTTCCTGCCGCTTGCTGGAAGGAAACCATTTTGGAAACAGCCAGATTTGAATTCTTTTACAAATAGCATAATTGAAATGCATTGAACAACGGCTTTGATATCACACTCTCACCCTCATCCCTTGATTCACATTTTAATTTGTGGCTTTTATAAATTAACTCGCCATACATAAATAGCTGGAGTAACTCAGCGGGACAGGCAGCATCTCTGGAGAAAAGGAATAGGTGATATTTCGGGTCGAGACACCTCTTCAGACACTTCTTCTCAACATATTAGCATTTGCAGCACTGAATTTGTGATATAAAAAGAGGATGTTCACAAATAGTTAATTAAAACCAGAAAAATGTATAGGAAAAAAAAATAGTTTGAATAGAGATCAAGATTATTTCTTCTCGGATGCAACAGTACTATTAAGTCTGAAGAAGGGTCTCTAGCCGGAAATGTCACTCCTTCCGTACAGTTTAATTTATTGTCACATGTACCTGAGGACTTTGATCCAGTCAGCAGAAAGACAATACATGATTACAATCGAGCCATTTACAGTGTATAGACACATGATAAGATAATATCGTTTAGTGCAAGGTAAAGCCAGCAAAGTCCGATCAAGGAGGGTCATCAAAGAGGTAGATAGTAGTTCAGCACTGTTCTCTGGTTGTGGTAGGATGATACAGTTGCCTGATGACCACTCGGAAGAAATTGTCCCTGAATCTTAAAGTGTGCGTTTTCACACCTATACCTTTTGTCTGATAGGAGAGGGGAGAAGAGGAAGTGGCCAGAGTATGACTGGTCCTTGATTAAGGACTAACGTTTAGTGCAAGGTAAAGCCAGCACAGTCCGATTCTCCAGAGATTCTCCAGAAATGCCGTCTGACTCGCTAAATTATTCCAGTTTTTTGTGTCTATCTTCGGTTTAAATGCTCATCTGCAGTTCCTTCCTACACAACGTGCTATGCTTGTTGGAAGGCAACAATGATGCCATCATTTTAATAATTTATTTTCTCTGGAGTGAGTCACCCATGCACATTACCTGTTCATGTCATAGGTGCACACTTACGATCCATCATTGCAAACTGTTCTCAGAGTGATTTGGGACTGTTTGGGGTGGGTGGCCCGAACAAAATCTATTAATGAAACATCTAAGGTGTTTGTCAGCCAGCTAATCCGTAGCTTAGTCAAATATTTAACCAGTCAGAAACTTTCTCTACTCCTTAATGTCAATGACATTAAGGGTGAACTTGGCGGAACTTAAATTGAAACCTCATGTTTCTAATTTTGCATTTACTGTAAATTCCTCATATTTGCTTACGATTTAGAAAGAGACCATGTGGGTCATCAAGTTTGCAGCATGCTCTTGTAACATTCCCAGTAAACCCAATCACTGATTTAGTTTCCCTGTGATTATTCTGTGCCACGTGATCACCAGCTACCCCTTGACTGCCTTGCTCCACACAAATTGTTGGGGCAATGTGCAACGTCAAGTTACCTTCTAGTACCCAACCGGAAAACCTGGAAAAACCTGGAAAAACTGGAGGAATCCAAAGCAGCTTGGGAAACCTAAGATTGACATAAAATACTGGACAGGCAGCATCTCTGGAGAGAGGGAATGGGTGACGTTTCGGGTCGAGACCCTTCTTCAGACTAGTTAGGGATAAAGGAAACGAGAGATATAGACGGTGATGTGGGGAGATAAGGAACAATGAATTAAAGATATGCAAAAAAGTAATGATTATAAAGGAAGCCCACTGTTAGCTGTTTGTTGGGTGAAAACGAGAGGTTGGTGTAACTTGTGTGGGGGAGGGATTGAAAGAGTGAATGGCGGGAGAAGTGAGAGAAATCAATAATCATACCACTGGGTTGTAAGCTGCCCAAGCGCAATATGAGATACTGTTCCTCCAATTTGTGATTAGCCACACTCTGACAGTGGAGGAGACCAAGGACAGAAAGGTCAATGTGGGAATGGGAAGGAGAAATAAAGTGTTTAGCAACCGGGAGATCAGGTAGTATGGCCACAAGAAGAATGTGTAACCACCACAGAGTATAAAAGATGAAGACTGAACTGGGGTTGCTGGGGCTATGTGGCAGTATTGCTGGCTACTGTGTTATTGAGTCACCAAGGATCCTCCAAACAGAATTATTGCCGTTTCTCAGCAAATGTTGCCGCCAACAATTTTTTTCTTATTATTTTTAAATGTGCTTAAAACAATCACAGTTCAAAGCCTATATTGTTTATTGGAAATTTTAATTAAACATCTGTACTTAACTAAAACTCCCACCTTGTCCTCTTCTGGTTTGTGTTGTTTTTAAATTTGTGCAAAAACTGTATCCAATAATGCTATGATTTTTCGCCACCTTACTCACCATTCTCATGTGCTCCAAGCGCATCAAGTTTTGTTCCGATCGGTGGAATATTACAAAAGCTATGAAGGTTTAAAAATTATAAGATCAGCAGATTGGTCTTCTCTCCTGTCAGTCACCAGGATGGCAACGCCCCTTCCAGCACCCACTGTCAATCACCGGAGTGAAGAGAATAAAGCCCCGGAAGCAGGGCTATCCCAAAACCATGAATGAGTCCAGTGGCCGGGAGTGAATGAGTCCAGAAGCTGGTAGTGAGTGAGTGAGTCCAGAAGCCGGGAGTCAGTGAGTTGAGTCCAGAAGCTGTGAGTCAGTGAGTTGAGTCCAGAAGCCGTGAGTAAGTGAGTTGAGTCCAGAAGCTGTCGCCAGTGAGTGATTCCAGGAGCCGTTCGCCCCGGAGGCGGCCCGGTGTGTGGAGCCTGGCCGTCTGTATCGCCCACTGCTGCAAACTCTAGATACTGGGGAAGTGAGGAGTGAGAGTGGGGGGATTGAGGGGGCCAGGCTCTAGCGGAGCTGGTGCCTGGCACGGCCGGGCTCTGAAAGGGCCAGGCGCTGGCCCAGCCATCCCCATTCCCCTCCCCTCGCACAACCGCCCCAGCGGCAGGCCATGGCAGTGCTCACCCCCCTGCCTGAAGCCGTCCATGTCCGCACTGCAAGATGCTCCCCACCAGCCCCCTCCTGAAGCCGGTGGGTGGTGGCAGCGGAAGGCCATGCCAGTGGCAGGCAGTGGCAGTGGCAGGTCAGACTAGCGGTTGGTCACGGCAGTGGTAGGCCAGGGCAGCACTCCCATAACCCCCTCTCCCCTACCGGCCCCCAACAGCCCCGCCTGAAGCTATACCCTCTCCCGTTACAGTAAGCTCCCCAGCCCATCGGACCATGACAGCCCCCACCTGAAGCCGCCCCCATCCCCCAGTGCAGGACGCTCATCCCCCTCTCCCGGCAGCCGGATGCTCCCACCTCCCCCACCAGCTCTGACAGCCCCCCGCCTGAAGCTGTCCCCCTCCCCCCGCTGTAGGATGCGCCCTACTGGGCCCGACAACTGCCGCCTGGAGCCGTTCCCCACATTCGGCTGCAGGATGCTCCCCCCCCCCGACCGACCCCCGCCTGAAGCCTTCCCCAGCTACAGGATGCATCCCCCCACCCCCCACCGGCCCCTGCCTGAGCTGGCCCTGTCCCCTGAAGCCAGTGGGGAGCGGCAGTGACAGGCCATGACAGCAGAAGGCTACAGCAGCATTCCTTATCAACCCCTCCCCCACTGCCCCCGAAAACTTCTCCTGAAGCCATCCCCCACCCCCGTTTGCAGGACGATTCACACACCCCCCCCCTGACAGCCCCTGGCCCCCTGAAGCTGTCCCCCTCCCCCAGCTGTAGGTTGCTTGCCCCCCTCCCCACTGACAGCCAACACCTGAAGGCGTACCCATCCCACTGGCTGTACGACACTCCCCCCATCCTGCCCCTGACAGTCCCCTCCCAAAGCCGTAAGGACAAAGGACACCCCCCCATCGGCCCACGACAGCCCCTGCCTGAAGCTATCACGCTCCCCGGCTTCCGGATGTTCCCCCACCACCACCTGGGGCACAAGGTGTGGACATAATTCTATGCTCTGTACAGGAGAAGATCTCCAGACATGGGATAATTTCAGGTGACCAACCCGATGGTCACTCTGACAGAGCTCCAGAGTTCCTTTGTGGAGATGGGAGAAACTTCCAGAAGGACAACTATATCTGCAGCACTCCACCAATCAGGCCTTTATTGTAGAGTGGCCAGATGGAAGACACTCCTCAGTAAAAGGCACATGACAGCCCGCTTGTTGTTTGCCAAAAGGCACCTAAAGGACTCTCAGACTATGAGAAACAAGATTATCTGGTCTAATGAAACCAAGATTGAACTCTCTGGCTGAATGCCAAGCATCACATCTTGAGGAAACCAGGCACCGCTCATCACCTGGCCAATACCATACCTACGGTGAAGCGTGAAAGGGGACCTTATTGAAACTTATAAAAGGACTTGACAAGCTAGATGCAGGAAAAAATGTTCCCATTGTTGGGGGAGTCCAGAACCAAGGGCCACAGTCTAAGAATAAAGGGGAGGCCATTTAAAACTAAGATGAGATTAACGATTTCACCCAGAGAGATGTGAATTCTCTTGCACGTAGAGGCCAATTCACTGGATGAATTTAAAAGAGAGTTAGATAGAGCTCTAAGGGCTAGTGGAATCAAGGGATATGAGGAGAAGGCAGGCACGGGTTATTGATTATGGATGTTCAGCCATGATCACATTGAATGGCGGTGCAGATTCGAAGGGCCAAATGGCCTCCTTCTGCACCTATTTTCTATGTTTCTATGTTTCTATGTTTCTATGAATGAGTTGTATCATCACTGGATGAGTGTTTTACTGGATGTTGACCTACATCTTCGTGGAAGTGACATATAGCTGGGTCAGACTAGTGTAGCTGGAATATGTCGGCCGGTGTGGGCAGGTTTGGCCGAAGGGCCTGTTTCCACACCATATCATTCTATGACTCTATGAATTGCTTTTTATCTTTTGTGACTGTAGAACATTTTTGAACCTTACAGCACGTGAACCATCCATTTCTTCCCAACTTGTCCATGCTGACCAATTTGCCCCATCTAATCTAGATCAATTTGTCTCGTTTCCCTTATCACTAACTAGTCTGAAGAAAGGTCTCGACCTGAAACGTCACCTATTCCTTCTCTCCAGAGATGCTGCCTGTTCCGCTGAGTTACTCCAGCTTTTTGTGTCTATCATCATCAATTTGCTTGCATTTGGCTCACCATCCACAAAACCATTCTTATCTACATTTAACTCACAAAGTTAAATGAATATAAAGACTACCTGAAGGATGCCAGAACATTGGGGATGTAGTCTCATTTCAGGCATAAGATCTATCTTGAACAATTTAAGGCACACCTCGTCAACTTTATCTGTATTAAAATTGATTTTTCAATGGCTCCTTAACAATCTTTAGTCAGAGGGTGGTGAATCTGAGGAATTATTTGCCACAGAAGGCTGTGGAGGCCAAGTCAGTGAATATTTTTAAGGCAGAGAAAGATAGATTCTTGATTAGTATGGATGTCAGAGGTTATGTGGAGAAGGCAGGAGAATGGGGTTAGGAGGGAGAGATAGATCAGCTATGATTGAATGGTGGAGTAGACTTGATGGGCTGAATGGCCTAATTCTGCTCTTGATCTTATGATCTTTTGATCTCTCCCCGACTTCCCACAGCCTATCCCACAAGCTCTGCTGAGGCCTGAATGCATCACTGAGTCATTATACCTGAGATATTATGCTACTTCACACAGGTGATTGGCATGGAAAATGGAGAATTGTCACACTAATGCAAAGTTAGATCCTTTGTTAAGGTTTGATACATTGCTGAAGCAAAGTCTAGGGAGCTTTTCAACTAAGCTGGGTTAGCTACCAGACCCATTTGGCTAAATGTGTTTCTATTTACTAAATAAAGAATGAGTAATTGAAACCAATCGCTAAGTGCTATTTGTTTCGCATGAGTGTTTTACTTCCTTACCTTTGAATGGCAGATGTTTTTGTAAGTGCATAAATACATCCCAAGTACACTTACCTGGAGACACAAGAGACTGCAGATGCTGTGATCTGGAGTAAAATCATAAGCAGCTGGAGGAACCTAATTGGTCAAGTATCATCTGTGGAGGCAAAGGGAGGTCAATGTTTCAGGTCAAGACCCAGCATCAGCACTCAGTCAAACTCAGACAGAGTCTTAACGCAGCGTCTCGACCTAAAGCAGCGACCATTCCTATGCTCACACAGATGCTGCTTGACCCATTGAGTTCCTCCAGCGGTTCGCTTTTTTTCGGTGTAGTTTGAGTATATGTCAGATACTTCCGACTAAACATGAGTGAAAGTAGCCAGTCGGAGAATCCAGTAGGAAATCTTGGACCCAATTTAAACTGTACTCTAACCCATATCAGTTCAGTTCAGTTTCAGTTTAGTTTATTGTTACGTGTACAGTGGAACGTTTTTTGTTGCGTGCGAACCAGTTAGCAGAGAACAATACAAGATTACAATCGGTCCATTGACAGCGTACAGATAACGTTTAGTGCAAGGTAAAGCCAGAAAATCCAATCAAGAATAGTCCGAGGGTCATCAAAGATGTAGATAGTAGTTCAGCACTGCTCTCTTGATCAAGAGTGTTGTTGCTGTCATTGTATAATCACTAGAAAAAAAGTGTTCCATTCATTGCTGACATTTTTGTTTTAAACTGGGGCCAAAAGGTGCTGAAGTTTTCCTCTAACTAAGACAGCAAGCCACAGTTGCTCACTATTGTTAAGAATCACATTTGGAGAAACATTAAGTAAAATGCAGGCATGTGCAACATTGGCATCTGTTGAGTGAGAAATAAGAGTAAATTAGATAGAAATTGAATCACTTTTTATTGTCGCCAAGCGAGAGATGAGATGTGCAAAACCGATTGGGAAATGTGATCTGCAATTTCCTGTGAAAATGCTTTGATGTTCTTTACAAATGCAACACATTTGAGCAAAGAGACAGCAAGACACACAACAGTAATCGTAATGCAATGCACGATCTATGATATGAGTGTAACGTTTAAGTGAAAATACACATTGAACAAACTCATACAAAATAGCAGCTCTACTTAACCTAAGTGAAAGGGTCCAGTCCATACTTGAAACTCCATTAGAGAAGTACAGTTTAGTTTATTGTTACGCGTACCGAGGTGCAATGAAAAGTTTTAGTTGCATACTAACCAGTCAGCAGAAAGACAATACATGATTACGATCAAGCTATTTACTGTGTACAGATACATGATAAGGGAATAACATTTAGTGCAGGGATGCCAGCAACGTCCGATCAAGGATAGTCGAGGGTCTCCAAAGAGGTATTTAGTAGTTCAGCACTCCAGTGATGATCAGGAAATATTCTCACTGCTGAAATATCTCTTACATTGTTTAAAAGGTTGAATCAATTATTTTATAGAAAAGGGAGGAATAAGGGGTAAGAATTTTCAATCCATTCCAATAATTTCCGCTGATGTCTTCCTGCAATATCTCAAAATCAAATTATTCATGAGAAAAGCCAAATACGTCATTCATTCCAGCTGTCCTTCTACATACAAATAGTAATTAGAGCAGTGAGAAAGATGTCATCGGACACCACTGGGGAAATTGGATGTTTCTGGGCATTATCGTGCAACATGAATGGAGTATCAACATCAAATGGGTATGAGGCTGTTGAATCATATTTACTTCAGTTTGGCCATTCTGTAGCGAATTGCCATAGACAACTTCCCCTAGGTCAGATCCATCCTGACATGACATCAGTCCGAAGAAGGTCTTGACCCGAAACGTCACCTATTCCGTTTCTCCAGCGATGCTGCCTTGCCTGCTTAGTTACTCCAGCTTTTCGTGTCTATCTTCGGTTTACCTGCGTCTCCAGCTTTTTGTGTCTTTCTTCGGTTTATCGGCATCTGCAGTTCCTTCCTTCACATCAATCTTTACATTTTACAAAAGGTAATGCTACGATTGTTATGGGAGATTTCAACATGCAGGTAGACTGGGAAAATCAGGTTGGTACTGTAAAGGGAGTTTGTGGAATGTCTCCGTCATCGATTCTTAGAGCAGCTTGTATTGGAGCCTACCAGGGAGAAGGCAATTCTGGATTTAGTGTGATGTAATGAACCGGATTTGATAAAGGTTAACTTGAGGTTAAGGAGCCATGAGGAGGTAGTGACCATAATATGGTCAGGTTTAATCTACAATTGGAGAGGGAGAAGGGTAAATCAGAGGTGTCAGTGTTACAGTTGAATAAAGGGGACTATGGAGCCATGAGGGAGGAGCTGGCCAAAGTTGACTGGAAAGATACCCTACCAGGGATGACAGTGGAACAACAATGGCAGGTATTTCTGGGAATAATACAGATAGTGCAGGATCAGTTCATTCCAAAGAGGAAGAAAGATTCCAAGGGGAGTAAGGGGCAACCGTGGCTGTCAAGGGACATCAGGGACAGTATAAAAATAAAAGAGAAGAAGTACAACGTAGCAAAGATGAGCGGAAAGTAAGAGAATTGGGTAATGTTTAAAGAGCAACAGAAGATAACTAAAAAGGCAATACGGCGAGAAAAGATGAGATACAAAGGTAAGCTAGCCAAAAATATAAAGGTGGATAGTAAAATCTTCTTTAGGTATGTGAAGAGGAAAAAATTAGTTAAGACCAAAGTTGGACCCTTGAAGACAGAAAAAGATGAATTTATTATGGAGGACAAGCAAATGGCAGATGAGTTGAACAGATACTTTGGATCTGTCTTCACTAAGGAGGACACAAATAATCTTCATGATGTACTAGTGGCCAGAGGATATGGGATGATGGAGTTACTGAAGGAAATCCACATTCGGCAGGAAATGGTGTTGGGTAGTCTGATGGGACTGAAGGCTGATAAATCCCCAGGGCCTGATGGTCTGCATCCCAGGGCACTTAAGGAAGTGGCTCTAGAAATCGTGGATGCATTGGTGATAATTTTCCAAGTTCGATAGATTCAGGGTCAGTTCCTGTGGATTGGAGGGTAGCTAAAGTTATCCCACTTTTTAAGAAAGGCGAGAGAGCGAAAACAGGGAATTATAGGCCAGTTAGCCTGAAATCGGTGCTGGGGAAGATGCTGGAGTCAATTAGAAAAGATGAAATAGCGGCACATTTGGATAGTAGTAACAGGATCGGTCCAAATCAGCATGGATTTACGAATGGGAAATCATGCTTGACTAATCTTTTGGAATTTTTTGAGGATGTAACTAGGAAAATGGACAAGTAGGAGCAAGTGGATGTAGTGTACCTGGACTTTCAGAAAGCGTTTGATAAAGTCCCATATAGGAGATTAGTGGGCAAAATTAGGGCACATGGTATTGGAGGTAGAGTGCTGACATGGAATTGGTTGGGAGACAGGAAACAAAGAGTAGGGATTAATGGGCCCCTTTCAGAATCGCAGGCAGTGACTAGTGGGGTACCGCAAGGCTTGGTGCTGGGACCGCAGTGATTTACAATATATATTAATGATTTAGATGAAGGGATTACAAGTAACATTAGCAAATTTGCAGATGACACAAAACTGGGTGGCAGTGTGAACTGTGAGGAGGATGTTATGAGAAGGCAGGGTGACTTGAACAGGTTGGGTGAGTGCGCAGATGCATGGCAAATGCATTTTAATGTGGATAAATGTGAGGTTATCCACTTTGGTTGCAAAAACAGGAAGGCAGATTATTATCTAAATGGTGTCAAGTTGGGAAAAGGGGAAGTACAACAGGATCTGGTGGTCCTTTTTTCATCAGTCAATGAAAGTAAGCATGCAGGTACAGCAGGCAGTGAAGAAGGCGAATGACATGTTGTCCTTCATAACAAGAGGAGTTGAGTAAAGGTGCAAAGTGGTCGTCCTGCAGTTGTATAGGGCCTCAGTGAGACCACACCTGGAGTACTGTGTGCAGTTTTGGTCCCCTAATTTGAGGAAGGACATTATTGCTAATGCAGGAGTGCAGCGTAGGTTTACAAGGTTAATTCCCGGGATGGCGGGACTTGTCATATGCTGAGATAATGAAGCGGCAGGGCTTGTATACTCTGGAGTTCAGAAGGATGAGAGGGGATCTTATTGAAACATATAAGATTATTAATGGTTTGGACATGCTAGAGGCAGGAAACATGTTCCCGATGTTGGGGGAGTCCAGAACCAGGGGCCACTTTTTAAGGATAAGGGGTAAGCCATTTAGAACGGAGATGAGGAAACACTTTTTCACACAGAGTTGTGGGTCTGTAGAATTCTCTGCCTCAGAGGGCGGTGGAGGCCGGTTCTCTGGATACTTTCAAAGGAGAGCTAGATTGTGCTCCAAAAGATAGTGGAGTCAAGGGTTATGAATGGCAGGAACGGGGTACTGATTGGGGATGATCAGCCATGATCATATTGAATGGCTGAATGGCCTACGCCTGCACCTATTGTCTATTGTCTATTGTCTATTGTCTATTGTCTATTTTTAATTCATTTCCAGTATGTTAAACGATTTAAGTGCACTGATTTACTTGTATAAATCAAAGCATTTTATCCCCTGGCTCCACCGAAAAAAATCTCTTTGGTACATGAGGGGACCTGCTATTTCCCTAGCAATCCTGTTGTTTCTAATAAAGTAATAACAGGTTTAGGATGTCTCTTTAATTCTGTTGGCTGAGGCTATTTCATTTTCCTTTTCCACTCCCAACTTACTTGTTAAGACATCACATGTTCTCTATAAAACCTCAAGGGATTCTGTTTATAACATCTTCCTCGACCTTGTCAATGACATTAGAATTTAGCCCTTAGAGATAGTGTGGAAACAGACCCTTCGGCCCACCGAGTCGGCAACGACCAGCAATTACCCTGAACACTAACATACATGCACTAGTGAGAATGTTTTTACAACTTACCAAAGCCAAGTAACCTGCAAACCTGTACGTCTTTGGAATGTGGGAATAAACCAAGGGACCTGGAGTAAACTTGCGCAGTCACAGAGAACACATACAAACTCTGTACAAACAGCACCCTTAGTCTGGGTCAAACCCGGGTCTCTGGCGCTGTAAGGCAGCAACTGCGTGGCCCCTTCAATGCTTTCTTCATTTTCCTGATTTACTTTCCTCAATTTCCTTTGTGAAGCAAGGTTCCCTCATTTCTCTTATTCGTTTTGTGTCCTTACAGAGACATGTGAACTCTGCAACCTTACCGTTTTGCAATTGCCAGGTCCTGTTTAGTTTAGTTTAGTTCAGTTTAGTTCAGCGATACAGTGTGGAAACAGGCCCTACGGCGCACTGAGCCCGCACCAAATGCCGATCCCTGCATATTAACACTATCCTACACACACACATTGGATAATTTTTTTAATTTTATACCAAGCCAATTAACCTCCACATCTGTACATCTTTGAAGTGGGAGAGAAATCCAGAGATCTCGGAGAAAACCCACGCGGGTCACGGGGAGAATGCACAAACTCTGTACAGACAGCACCCATAGTTGGGATCGAACCCGGATGTCTCTGGTGTTGTAAGGAGCGTAAGGCAAGACCTCTACTGCTATGCCACCTTATACTAATAGTATCTTATACTATTGAGGTCAGGCATCCCCAATTTGACACCTGAATTGCGGAATCAACATTATCCTTTTCCATGAGTGACTTAAAGCTCACTGTTCACGAAGGGCTCCTGCACAAACACTTCCACTACTTCTCAATCCAAAATATATGGTCAGAGCCATCTTGCACCATAAATATTTCTATGTAGTGTCACGTTTTCAATAACATTTCTGCTTTCGAAAATGACCTATCAACACTTCCACGGTCTTACATACACATTTTGTTTTTAAATGAAGATAGAAGAGGCTGCAGATGCTGGAATCTTGAGGAAGAACAAAGTGCTGGAAGAACTCAGCTTGACAGGCAGCATTATGGAGGGAATAGACAGATGATGTATTAGGTGTTACGATAGGTCTCCATCTGAAATGTTGCCTGTTCTTTCCCTCCACATATACTGCCTCACCCGCCGAGTTCGACCAGCGATCTGTTTTTGTTTGGTCTTTTGTTTTTTAAAGTTCTAGGTTTTTTGGAGATTTTTTGTTAAGGTTTTGTTAAGGATTGGGACCACAGTTAAACTGAAAATATTTCTGGATGCATTGGGAAGCTGGCTGCAGACCTTTAGGTTCTGGCTGCTACAAGCTGGGGCAATGGCTGGAATCCTTCCATTTAATATATGAAGAAACAAATATGTTTCTGCGCAACACGTAATAAAAGTGCCAGAGTTTTGGCTGAAGAAGACATGCAATCCTTTTAAATACTGCAGATATTGGAAGTCTGAAATCAAACACAAAATACTGGATCTGCAGCTGCATTTGAGGAGGAAAAAGCAGCGTTAATGTTGATCCTTGAACATTGTCCCCTGTGATCTCTCGCTTTCACACCTTACTCTTACATACCTCCATGTCTTCCTTTCCTATGACTCTCAATCCTATGAAGGGTCTCGACTGGAAACATCACTCATTCCTTCTATCCAGAGATGATGATTAGACAATTTTGTGTCTAATGTTCCAGCCATAAGTCTTCAGCATTGCCTCAATACATTTGTACTCACCCCAAATCTCATATCCACTGTTCACAAGCTTCAAAGGAACTGCAGATGCTGGTTTACACTGAAGATAGACACAAAATGCTGGAGTAACTCAGCGGGACAGGCAGCATCTCTGCAAAGAAGGAATGGGTGATGTTTCTGGTCAAGTCCCTTCTTCGTCTAGACATGAAACGTCACCCACTCCTTCTCTCCAGAGATGAGGTCCCGCTGAGCTACTCCAGTATTTTGCATCTATCTTGTGAGAAAGTTGCCATGCAGATTGCAACATTTTTCCTTGCATCGATATCATAGAATTGGAGCTCTTGAATGCAGTAAATGTCCACTCTGATACACACCTGATGAAGCATGAAACAATAATTTATTTCTTCGTTTGGATGTGTGGATAAAGGTAGACATTTGTTTTTAAAGTTATTCCCTCAACAACCAGCTTTAATACTTTCTCCTGCATTTTACTGTTAACCAATGTTGTCTGTGAAATAAATATATTTCAAAACATCTTTACGGTAAATGAGCATTCTCTGAATTGTGTTAAAAAAAATGATTAAACAGATTTCTTTGCTTTCGACCTCATGCCTTTTGTAAGTTGTACATGCTTAAAAAGGGTCTCAACCTGAAATGTCACTTTTTTTTTGTTACTTGTGCTTTTTGTATCTACCTACAGATTTTCATTACTTCTGGTTATAAATGAATGCTGTTCATTGTAAAGACTCTCTTCAGACAGGTTTAAGCACTTGATTCCAAATGAGTCATCCAGCCAATTCCTCTTTATTCTATTTTCCAAGCTGCCTTTTCCAACAACGCCAGCATCAGCTTTGCAGCATCTGCGTGAATGAAAGACTTGCCAGATTGTGACTTTGAAATCATGCTTGTTTATAAGGGGCTGCCAAAACAGGGAAAATGGTCATTTTAAATAATGTTCTTTTTCGGAAATATCTCGGCAAAACAAAAAAAAAACACAGGAAACTATAACAGTGACTGTTTCTTAATATGTCAATGGTAGAGTTCCACACTTCCAAGTTTACTGTTGTGATGTAATGCATTTGATATTGTAATAATTGCTTGCTCCCTACCTTAGTTAAATAAGTGCCCTATGCTCCAGAGAGCTGTATACCTTTCATCAACCTAACATACATCACACATCCAGGCCCTCAGCTAAAGCCTATTCTGTATCCACATCATTGCCCTCCTCTCCACTTTAAAGCATTCCTAACTGACATTCCTTCTTCCCTTGCAGTCATCCATAACCAGCCATGTCTTACTTCACAACAAGCCTTGTTTGTCCACTATCTTTATGTGTGTTGAATTTCATAGAAACATAGAAAATAGGTGCAGGAGTAGGCCATTCGTGGCAGAAAGCTCCACAGATTCACAACTCTTTGGGTGAAAATATTTTTCCTCATCTCAGTCCTAAATGGCCTATCCTGTATTCTTAAACTGTGACCCCTGGTTCACAAGATCTGGGAGGAGAATTAGGCCATTTGGCCCATCGAGTCTACTCCGTCATTCAATCATGGCTGATCTCTGCCTCCTAATCCCAAATCTACTAAGTCTTAAAGCAACATTCTGATATTGTCTCCTGTAAATGACGATGCACTATATTTCTGTGCTATCTGTGAACAGATATTGGGAGATTTACATTTGTCAGGTGCTGACTAAGATTCATAGAAACATAGAAAATAGGTGCAGGAGTGGGCCATTCGGCCCTTCGAGCCTGCACCGCCATTCAATATGATCATGGCTGATCATCCAACTCAGTATCCTGTACCTGCATTCTCTCCATACCCCCTGATCCCTTTAGCCACAAGGGCCACATCTAACTCCCTCTTAAATATAGCCAATTAACTGGCCTCAACTACCTTCTGTGGCAGAGAATTCCAGAGACTCACCACTTATCAATTCTAATTCAATTCTTTCAACTCATCAATTCTAATTCTTGTTTTAAGATTGCTCTGTAGATGCATACCTGCTGTCTCTGTAATCTCATTGAGCTCACTAATACTCCAAGGTATTTAAGCTCTTTTAATCGTGTCTTGAATATCACTGATTTGGGTTGTTCCATCAAACCAAGTCAAGTTGAGTTTATTGTCCTATGCACAACTACGGGGAAAATGAAAGAATTGCTGGCAGCAGGGGTAGGTTGACACAAAATGCCAGAGTAACTCAACGGGTCAGGAGATGCTGAGTTATTCCAGCATGTTGTGTCTATCTTCAGTGCAGACCATAATCTGCAGTTCCTTCATCCTCATTAGTGCAAGAGATGTTACATGGTGTTCCATTGTTGAGGAAGGATTAGGATTACATGGGTCGTTTGAAGAATTTAACAATTGCAGGGAAGTAGCTGTTCCTGAATCTGGTGGTGTGGGACTACAGGCTTCTTTAGCTCCAACCCATTGCTAGTAACAAGAGAGCACAACCTGAATGGTGAGGATCCTCGATGATAGATGCTGCCATCTTAAGGTAGTAGATGAGGAAGGCTGTAATCAACATTGATGATTATCCCTTCAGCGGTCACGGGGGCATAGCGGTAGAGTTGCTGCCTGTTCGTTCTCCCCATGACTTGTGTGGGTTTTCTCAGAGATCACCGGTTTCCTCCCACACTCCATAGACGCTTTGGTTTGTAGGTTAATTCACTTGCCGTATGTGTAAATTGTGCCTTCTGTGTGTAGGATAGTGTTAATGTGCAGGGATCACTGGTTGGTGTGGACTTGGTGGGCAGAAGGGCCTGTTTCCACGCTGTATCTCTCAACTAAACTAAACTGCTGAGACCTTAAAGGCCTGGAGATCTCTCTCTCCCTATTTACCTTGAATCTCGTCTAACAAAACCTAACTTTCTAAAACTGGCTTTTCTTCACTTCTGCACATTTCTGCAGTGCTGAAACTGACACTAAAACTGACATCAGTTATTTTTGTAGATAAACTAATATCTATTTTAACATGAGAAACTTCATGGTACTTGACCTGACTGTGATGTGATTTTTAAGGCCTTGCAAGGGGAATGACACCTAGTTTTGGTATGCTGAATATTAATAATGATTAGCTTCGTAATGAAAAATAGAAAGATTAAACGAGAACTTACCGGAAGTGGCTGCGCAGCACTAGCAGCAGCGGCTCGCCGGCAGTCCGTCTGTTTTTTATTTTTCATTTTTTTTCCTTTTGTCATGTTTTAGTTAATTTTAGTTTATTGGGTTGTGTATGTGGGGGGGGAGGGTGGGAGAAACATGTTTTTGGTCTCTTCCTTCGGGGGGATGCGACCTTTCCTGCCGTATCCCCCGTCTCCATCTCCGTCTGCGCTGAGGCCTATCGCGGAACTGACGGCCTCCAACTGGGACCGACTTCGAGGCTTCAGAGGCAGAGCCAGCCAGGACTTACCAATGCAGGGCAGGCCGACTTTAGGGCTGTGGTGGCGTTGCGACCTGACCGGAGCCCCGGAGGCTCGGTGCACGCCAGTGGACGACATCGTCGGGAGATCGCAGGTCACAGGTTCGTGACCTGTTTTTCCAGAGCTCCCGCAACAACAGCTTCATCCGCTGGACTGGAGGGCGGCAGCTTCGACCGCGGAGTTTGAACCGGCCCGTTCTGATTCAGCCACGGGACTTACTTACCATCACCCGGCGGGGTCACAACATCAGAGGCCTGGATCGCCTGGATGGTAAGTAAGTAAGGAGGGAAGAGACAAGGACTTAAGACTTTTTGCCTTCCATCACAGTGAAGAGGACCTGGTAGACTCACTGTGGTGAATGTTAAATCTGTGTTTATTGTGTGTTTTTGTTGTTTTATTCTGTGTTATGACTACAAGGCATGAAATTTCGTTCAGACCAAAAGGTCTGAATGACAATAAAGGATACTTGATACTTTGTTTGATCTTTATTTTATGAGATGTTGAAGTGAGGGATTACGTCAAGAGCCCGTCAGCCCGCATGCGCGTCAATTTTCAAAGTAGCTGTATGAAACCACAGATTAGTTGCTGACCTAAGCTATAGGAAGATTAAAGACCTAGAACTACCGAATGATCTTTATGAGAATAGGGTTAGGAATGGAGGGCACGTAATCCCTCCCTTCAACTTCTCATAAAATAAAGATCAAATTTCAAACAGTAAGTTCTCGTTTAATCTTTCTATTTTATTTCAAAGTCACGTGAGTGACTATGTGAAGATTTCAAATCTCTGTGGTTTCATGCAGTGACACAATCTGTGCGTGAAACACTGAAACAAATAAACCATTAGTGGTAGGAAAAACACATGAGTTATTAATATCACGATGCTAACTTGCATACTTGGCCATTGTTCTTAACTGGACCATTGTCCCAATAGACTGTTGAGTTAGAGAATAACTCATGTAACACTGTGCATAATTTTACCTAAAATGCATATGCATAAAAACGCATAAGTTTGCAATTTTTGCATATTACCTAAAATTTGATGACATAATTCTATCTGCAAATATCGAGACATATTCTACCAAATTTTACAATTCATTAACCTGCACAATGTAAACCTCATGCTGTATGATGAAAGGGAAATCCATTCTTTTGGCTGCTAATGAGCCATCAGTAATATCTTGAGACTATTGAATAGCAAAAGAATTATCTTCCATTTCATAGGTACTAGCAAATGAGTGCACTTGTATACCTAATGACATCACCGATCTTTGCTCTGGTGGATATGCTGTCAACCGCAAATGTACGCAATCCTGCTCATTTGCTTATGAGATTATTTCTGTAACAAGCTACCCTAATGTCAGTATGATGTAGAGACTAAGCCAGAGATTGAGTAAAGGCCGTGTTCTTATGCTGAGATCAGTTGCTGAAAGCATAGTCATCTTAAGATACTGGTCCCATTAGGAAGAATTAGAGGGATATTAGCATAACAATTTACTGATATACATCACACACTACAATGAGTGTAGGCTATTAGAGTGGCCAAATAAAAGACACCCTGCATAACGTTAGAGAATAGTGGGTGAAGGACCAATCATTTATGTCCCACTTATGGTACTACAGAAATGATAAAACAGCACAAGCAATGTCAATTGTGCTATCACATAAAAGCTTCTCTAGGCTCAAACTGGAAGCTACACCAACCTCTGTTACATCCATTGTAAATTGACTCACATATGTTGTTCACAAGCTTCTCATACTATCGTGCTGGCTGCCAGAGAAGACAGGCTGCTCCAGCCGTCACTTGTGACTGAGTAAATAAGAGTTGCTGCAGCCGCCTACCATGGCGTGATGGAATAGGCAAATTGGTACTGTTAAATTTCATGTTGCCTCATTTGTAATATCGCAAAAGATATCGACCGACAACCCATAAGTTTGCAATTTTTGCATATTACCTAAAATTTGATGACATAATGCCCTTTAATCTGAGAAGGGCAGCAGAGGCTTTCACCACTAGCTTTGTTACCAAAACAGCAGAATCTGTGCCTTATGTGTATAGATATGACAGAGTATGCAACTACAAGATCGATTGTCTGAATCAGTTAAATTGCAGAAACCCAATTATCCATCTTAAACTACGTAAGTAAACCCATAATCCGATTAGCCTAATGCTAACACGATTCGGCCTGCACCATATTTCTGTAATCTTGAGAAGTATCAGAAATATACCCCTCTAGTCCTTGGCCAGACCACTCATCCTCGGATGAGCTGTTACTGATAGCTCTCGGAGCCGCTGTTCCTCTATTGATCTTACAGACGGAAAAACTTTATGGGCTTTCCTACCCGTGGAAGATGCATTATCTAGTTATTCATACATATCGCTGATAACATATAATCAGCAGCTAATAACTAGAGCTGAAACTCCCTTAGATGTGGGAATACGAGTTCCCTGTCAACTCTTGACTAAGAGTCACCACGAATACTCAGCGTTTTCCTTCAGAGTTGAAATTAGTATAATGCAAGGCTGAATCAGTAATACCTCGCAGTCCTTTGACTGAAACCACATGTCTAAGTCGCCAGCATGCACAACACAATCTCTTTGACCCGCCAATCAATCAGGAATACTCATATTGAGAGCCTATGGATTATTATAAATACATTGTTGATTCACAACATGAACCTGCAGGTCAGATAAAGTTATATTATATGCCAGACGAGCTTCCTGCTGGTAACTACCTGTCCCAGAGAGGATGGCAATGATGATTCCAATGAACCAGTAACTCAACTAACTGAGGGGAAATAAACCTTATGTTGAGAAAAACTTCAACTATTTTATCCTATTGAGCAGTCTGATAACCTCAATCACAGATGATGAAGTAGTGCTTCCCTGGTCACTATGACACCTATGGCCAGCCAGTTCCGTGATGGTCCAGGGTAACCAAACTGTTCCTGCTTGGAACTACAGAGGTTACTATGCAAGGCACCTTGCCAATGTCTACACCAACCTGATCTATCCCAGAGACAGTGGAAATGACTAGACAGCCCATGCTGGCAGTAAACCCAACCTGGGCCTACAGAATACTCCATTTCGGAGTTTACGGAGGTTAATAACGAGACCTTACGTACCAGCATCTCTAACCCCGGGTCGATCTTCTTTGTTGGAGCTTCAGTGAAGTTCCATTTGCAGACCCTGTCTATCATGCTTGTCATTTCTGTTGGATAGCTGATGCCGCTGGCCAACTGTTCTTGTAGTGGCCTGTCCGTCTCCAAGGGAACAGCAAATTTAGAGGCAAGAGCAGGCAGCTCTTCCATATGCGATTGTCGCACATCATGCATTAAAGCATGGGATTCAGGCACGTAGTCATGTTCGGGGTCATGTTTGGAGTCAGTCCATACTGATCTCTGACACTCTCTTAGAGTGGGAGAATATTGCACCCTGAACCAGGCGTTGCCATATGCATATGCCTCGGACTACCTGTGCATGCTTCCATAACACAGAGCATATTTTGTGACACTATCTTCGATAGCCTTTCGGGTGGGAGGAATATACCAACCCTAAAACCAGGGGAAGCTACATATGACTTGAACTGCCAGTGCATGCTTTAATACGTAATACGGAGCATGATATATATGTCACCATCTCCATCACTTCATACATCCGAATGGGAGGATTTTTGCAACCCTGAAACAGGAGCTGCCTCCGGCATGTGTGCATATATAGTTTAGCACCATCTCCATCACTCCGTTCATCCGAGTGGGAGGAATATTGCAACCCTGAACCAGGCGCTGCTTCAGGCTTTTGTGCACATATTTTGGCACCATTTCCACTACTACTTTCATCTGAGTGGGAGGAAAATTGCAACCCTGAACCAGGAGATGCTGCCTGACATGCCTTCATAACACGGAGCATGTGTAGTGCCACCATCTGATTCATCAGATGTTCTAATTGAGACAAACGGCCAATCACATCTGCCATAGATGTCGCAAGACTTGGCTATGACTAAGCCCCCACTTGGGGTTGTCAGGCTTCTCGCTTCAGCAGCCAAACCAGGACTAGCTGTGCAGATCGGTGCTATTTTGGTATCATCATTATACTTACCAAACAGGATGCACCTGCTAGTGACTCCGAGTCCTTGCTCCCTTTGGAGCCCCAACAGTGTATTACAGGGAAGGACTGGAGCGCCTCTTAGACTTGGGAGTGGGAGAAATACTGCAACCCTGCCAGGTGTTGTCATGGGCAATTACATTCATATGATTAAAAGAAGCCTATCCCTATTAAATCAGAGATTCAACTACTTTATCGATATGCATATAGTTGGAGTCTCTTGTAAAAGATTCTTCAACAGTCCCCTCTAGTGAGCGGAAATTACCATGACGGCACCAGGTGTAGCTCCCACAGGTGTCTGATCGGCATAGCTCAAAAAAGGCTTCCTAAGCCTGGAGCTCGGGACTGCAATGGCAAGTCCAATTTCACTACAGCATTGGTGTATGTGACAATAAATGTCCTTTGTAATTATCTTTTTTAAAAACATGAACGTTATTGGCATGATAAGACATATTGTTATATTGCCAAAGAATAAAACATGACTTTAGAATGCTATAGACTACGATAGTCACAAACATGACAGAGTGGCAACTGTTATTAATGCCAACTTTATTATAGCCACCCAAAATTAAAGTATACACTATATGCTGCTGCAGCATAGCTGTAGCAGTAACTCTGTTTTAAAATTGTTCGGTTGTTACGGCAGCTGAATTTACCTAAACGGTAGCTCTCGGCCGCAGCTATTTTAAATTCACCGGCTGCTGGAAACCTCCTGCAGCGTTAATAGACTTGGCTGCCGGCAACCACAATTTATGAATTCTAGCTCCTTATGGAGCCCCACGCTGCCTCCAACTCAGGCTGCCTGCTCCCATATGGAGCTCTGATGCCGGCAGCTGCAATAACATATCCAAGCCGGTGGTCTTCAATTTCGGCCGCCTATTCCTGGGCAGAACTATAACAGCGACAGCCGTACTCCCAGCTCCTATGGAGCCCTACAGCGGTCTCCAATTTCGGCCGCCTGCTCCCGTGCAGAGCTAATGGCGGCAGCCGCAATCCCAGCTCCTATGGAGCCCCACGGCGGTCTACAATTTCAGCCGCCTGCTCCCGTGGAGAGCTCGAACTGCGGCGCAAAAATGTTTCTTACTCTAGCTCTTATGGAGCTTCCATGGCGGCCCAAACCCCCGGCCGCCTCCGTAGCAACTCTGGGCCGGCTATTGGAGCGGCCCGCTGAAAATAAAATTGACTTACCTGACGGAGCAGTCCGACAAGCACCATGCGCTAGACATACATTGACGCGCATGCGGGCTGGCGGGCTCTTCACGTAGTCACTCACGTGACTTTGAAATAAAATTAATGATAAACTCAATCATGAAAAATTAATCATGATTGATTCCTTTTTCAAAAATTGTGAAATTGTTCAGAAGCAAAGTGTAATAGTGCTGCAGTGTTTTAAAGCTAAAGGAAGTGTTAAAAGGCAGCTTCAGTTCCCAACGGGAGTCCACTCAGATCAGTGCAGCAATCACACAAAGAGGAGCCCTTAAAGTCACACTTCCCATAGCAGCTACACACAGGATTGTTGCCTTGGAAACAGCAGAGTTGTGGGGAGCAAAAGAGCTCCTTGGTTTGCTAAATGGGACATTGAGGTTTTGAGTCCCCGTAGTCCTCACCTTTCACCCCATCAGGCATCGCATACAGCACATAATTATCCGACATTTTCACCATCTCCGACAGGATCCCACCACTGGTCACATCTTCCCATCTCCACCCCTTTCCACAGAGACCGTTTCCTCCGTAACTCCCTGGGTAACTCATCCCTTCCCACCCAAACCGTTCCACAGCAAACACAGGAGATGCAACACCTGTCCCTATACCTCCCCACTCGACTGTCCAGAGACCCAGACAGTCATTTCAGAACAGGCAGAGGTTCACTTGCACCACATCCAACCCCATTCTACTGTATCTGTTATTCCAGGTGTGGAATTCATTGCCACAGACGGCTGTGGAGGCCTAGTCACTGGGTATTTTTATAGTGGAGATTGACAGAGTGTCAAAGGTTACGGGGAGAAGGCAAGAGAATGGGGTTGAAAGGGAAAAACAGATCATGATTGAATGGCGGAGAATGGGGTTGATGACTGTTCCTGGGACTTCTAACATCATTGCATCTTCCCTGGCCATAGGCTTTGTTTAAGAAGGAAAATAGAAAAATTCCAGGGAATTATATGCTAGTGTGCCTCATGTCAGTGGTCGGGAAGTTATTGAGAAGATTTTTTTGAGATAAGATCTATTTAATGACTTTAATGTTAATAACTTTGTACATGTCTGGCTGCTTCTTACGAACTTAATCGAGTTTTTTGAGGAGGTGACAACGGTAGGGCAGTGGCTGTTGTCTACTTGGATTTTATATTTGATAAGTTTCCCAATGGCAGGCTGATCCAGAAGATTAAGATTCACGAGATTAACAATCACTTGGTCATATGAATTCATAACTGGCTTCTTGAAAGTAGAGAGCAGTTGTTATGGAAGGACAATATTCAGGCTGGAGGTCTGTGACTCTGTGATGCACACAGTCTCTTGCCCAGAGTAGGGGAATCGAGGACCAGAGGACATAGGTTTAAGGTGAAGGGGAAAAGATTTAATAGGAATCTGCGGGGTAACATTTTCACCCAAAGGGTGATGGATGTATGGAATAAGCTGCCAGAGGAGGTAGTTGAGGCTGGGACTATTTAAGAAACAGTTAGACATGTACATGGATAGTACAGGTTTGGAGGAATATGGGCCAAATGCAGAAGGTGGGGACTAGTGTGGCTGGGACATGTTGGCCGGTGTAGGCAAGTTGGACAAAAGGGACTGTTTTCACGCTGTATCACTTGATGACTATGACCAATTTTTTGCAGTTCTGTGAGAATCTGTGCTGTAAAGAAGGGTCATGGCATGCTTGACTTTCTTGGTCAGGATATTGAGTATAAAAGTCAGCAAGTCATGATGCATCTTTTTAGGGCTTTGGTTAGGCTGCATTTTGAGTATTGCATGCTGTATTCATCACCCTCGATAGAGGCCAGATAGAGGCATATAACATTGTGTGAGGTATAGATAGGGTGTACAATCAGAACATTTTTCATAGGATGGGAATATCCTGGGAAATACTAGATGGCATAGCTTTCAACTGAGAAGGGCAAAGTTGAAGGGAAATGTGCGGGGCAAGTTTTTTTTACACAGAGGGTGATGAATACCTGAAATATGCCGTTGGGAATGGTGGTGAAGGCAGATATAATGGTGGTATTTAAGACGTATTTGGTCAAGCACATCGATATGCAGGGAATGGAGGGATATGAATTACAGTACATGCAGGCAGATGGGATTGGAATTGGATAGGGAACGGTCGGTGGATTAAAGTCTAACTGGAAACCTGAAAGGACACCCGATTCAAGGCACTGATTTCTCCTCTTATACATGAGGTACAGCACATTCATCCTTCATGACACGACAGGTAACTGTCTGTCCCAGACTGACTGAGACAGAGCATGGACTTCTTTGTGCACTGAAGTAATCTGTGTTGATTTAAAGTTTAGTGAAAGGGCATCCACTCAACACCTGATTGCAGTGAGAGAGAGGTTCCCATAACACAGCATTAGGCTTTCAAAATCCACCTGAATATATGTCAAATAGGATAGCCTCCAGCTTCTGAAACCTGAAAGGCAAATGTCAGTTTTCTGTGACTGCATATTCTGATTTAGCTTTGATATGAATGATTCTCAGGACACTCTGCGACATTCAAATCTGTTCTAATTTAAGGTACATAAATCCTTCATCATAGAGTGAAAAGTTGCAACTTCAGACATTGCTGCAGCCATGAGATTCATAACCTGCAAAGGTCACTGCATTACACATGTCATGCCAACTTGCTCAAGATAATCCCTGATTGCAATGGATTGTGAGTTGTGTTTTGTTTTTTTCCATGAACAGTGATAGCCTCACTGCAGCAGATTGTGAGCTAAATGTCCTGATGCCATTGCTGTTCCTCTAACAAGTGGTGGTGCTTGACTGACGGTGTGAAGATGACTTCTGTTTTTGGATTCTTCTTAAACATGTACAGAGAGTGTGAAGGGCAGGTAACATCTGTAGTGACAGAAACAGGGTTTATGTTTTCGACATTTTTGCTTGAACTGAAAAAAGATAGAAAGCAAAGGGGAAGGAGTAACAAAAAAAGTATATTCTAAAATGGAAACCAAGGAAGATTGATTAACACAGATGGTGCCTGCAGCAGCTGATAGAAGGTGGTGAAGGTTTGATAATTGCACCTTATCTCTCTGGAGGAGATATAAATAGAAGGAGATGAATGAGGATATGGAGAGAGAAACAACACACTGGAAAACAGAACATTGCCGTGGCCAGAAAACAGAGATAAAAGATTTTGTTTGGGACTCCTCTGTCTTACTCTGTTTGTTCTTAAAACTTCTAGATTAGTGAATGAAACCAGAGGTGGGAAATATAAATAGTGGGCCTGTCCCACATAGATGATTTTTTGGTCAACTACAGGCGACTGCCGCAAAATTTTCAACATGTTGAAAATTTTCGGCGACAGTGGCGACAATTTTTGCTATCGTAGGTTGTCGTAGGTTGATGTAGATGTTGTCGTAGGTTGTCTTAGGTGCTCTCATAGGTTGTCACCGGTGACAGGTTGTCATAGATGAATTCCATTAAAACTAGTCCCTGGCAGTCGCCTAAAGAGTCGCCTAAATGGGACAGCCCCAGAAGGCTGCACGATGAGATATGGCATTTGCTCTATCTTACTGAAAATAGACACAAAAAGCTGGAGTAACTCAACGGGTCGGACAGCATCTCTGGGAAAAAGAATAGGTGATGTTTCCGGTTGAGACCCTTCCTTAAGTGGGACCCTGTAACAGACTGCTACGGACACACACACACGGACACGGACACGGACACGGACACACACACACACACACACACACACACACACACACACACACACACACACACACACACACACACACACACATACTGATCTACAGATCTTCTTCCACTGTCTCCAGCTGCAAACAGTGGTTTGCATTTTTGTGCAGCAACATGTCAATCAAGTCTTTGCACCTGCCAGGCATAAACTGCAAGGTGTTCTCAAATAGAGTCATAGAGTGATACACCGTGAAAACAGGCCCTTCAGCCCAACTTGCCCACACTGGCCACCATGTCCCAGCTACACTAATCCCACCTGCCCGTGTTTGGCCCATATCCCTCCAAACCCACCCTATACATGTACCTGTCTAACTCTTTCCTAAATGTTGGGATAGTTCCTGACTCAACTAACCCCTCTGGCAGCTTGTTCCATACCCCCACCACCCTTTGTGTGAAAAAGTTACCCCTTTCTCCCCCTTGGATCCGTGCTTAATATAATGCTCATTACTGAGAATATCAAGTACTGAAGTTTCCCTCAAGGTGAAAGGGTCATAAGAGTTGCCAAGAAATATCAGTCTGAAGATGGGTCTTGACCCGAAACATCACCCATTCCTTCTCTCCAGAGAAGCTGCTGTCCCGCTGAGTTACTCCAGCATTTCTCACTATTTCTCAGTGATAGTAAGAAATATATCACTCACTATCATGTTTATGTTCATGTTTGATAATCTGCGACACAGTTTGGGCATTAACTGCTACCTGTTCATTGAGATCCATGTTATTAATTGCAGTTCTTGTGGACATGCCTCAAACCAATGTACAATCTCTTCACTAGGAAGATGTGAAGCACCATTATTATGACCTCCACTCAGGGAGAGGTGCCGGCACAAGACTGTGCTTGAGTGTCCCCTGCAGACCATCTCATATCCAGTCAAAGAGGCTTGCTTCCACAACATTTCTGTATCTTTAGTTTAAAGTGAAGGGGAAAATATTTAAAAGTTACCTAAGGGGTTACTTTTTCACACAGAGTGTGGTGGGGGTATGGAACGGCCTGCCAGAGGAGATAGTTGAGGCAGGGACTATCCCATTATTTAAGAAACAGTTCGACATGTGCATGACAGGGTTGGAAGGATATGGACCAACAAGTTCAAGTTCGCAGATATTGTGGCAACCAACTAAGGTATAGTGAAATTTGAGTTACCATACAGCCATACTAAGTGAAAAGAACACAATACACACATAAAATAAATTTAACTTCCACCACAGTAGAATCAACATTCCTCACAGTGATGGAAGGCAATAAAGTTCAGTCATCTTCCACGTTCACCTTTGGTCGGGGCCTTGAACCCTCTGCACTTGCCGCTGCCAACGGTCCGATGTCCAAGTCCTCTCCTCGGGGATGATCAAAACTCTGGCGTCGGGAAGGATTGGAACACGAACGTGAACAGGCGGGACTTGTGTAGCACAACAGAATATGTAAACATAATACAGAACAGAAGATAAAGGTTCAGTGTGTTTATATGTGTGAATTGATCATGGGGAACAAGGACATGGCAGACCAATTGAATAACTACTTTGGTTCTGAGTGAAACCCAGGTTACATTGGTTCTGTGTTCACAAAGGAAGACATAAATAATCTGCCGGAAATAGCAGGGGACCAGGGATCAAATAAGATGGAGGAACTGAGTGAAATCCATGTTTGCGGGGAAGTGGTGTTGGGTAAATTGAATGGATTAAAGGCCGATAAATCCCTAGGGCCCGATAGGCTGCATCCCAGAGTACTCAAGGAAGTAGCCACAGAAATAGTGGATGCATTAGTGATCATTTTAGAAAATTCTTTAGATTATGGAGTAGTTCCTGAGGATTGGAGGGTAGCTAATGTAATCCCACTTTTAAAAAAAGGAGGGAGAGAGAAAACGGGGAATTACAGACCAGTTAGTCTAACATCGGTAGTGGGGAAAATGCTAGAGTCAGTTATTAAAGATAGGATAGCAGCACATTTGGAAAGCAGTGAAATCATTGGACAAAGTCAGCATGGATTTATGAAAGGTAAATCATGTCTGACGAATCTTATAGAATTTTTCGAGGATGTAACTAGTAGAGTGGATAAGGGAGAACCAGTGGATGTGTTATATCTGGACTTTCAGAAGGCTTTCGACAAGGTCCCACATAAGAGATTAGTATGCAAACTTAAAGCACATGGTATTCGGGGTTCAGTATTGATGTGGATAGAGAACTGGCTGGCAGACAGGAAGCAAAGGGTAGGAGTAAACGGGTCCTTTTTAGAATGGCAGGCAGTGACTAGTGGGGTACCGCAAGGCTCGGTGCTGGGACCCCAGCTATTTACAATATATATCAATCATTTGGACGAGGGAATTGAATGCAACATCTCCAAGTTTGCGGATGACCCGAAGCTGGGGGGAAGTGTTAGGTGTGAGGAGGATGCTAGGAGGCTGCATGGTGACTTGGATAGGCTGGGTGAGTGGGCAAATGCATGGCAGATGCAGTATAATGTGGATAAATGTGAGGTTATCCACTTTGGTGGCAAAAACAGGAGGGTAGACTATTATCTGAATGGTGGCCGATTATGAAAAGGGGAGATGCAACGAGACTTGGGTGTCATGGTACATATTAAATGGCGGTGCAGGCTCGAAGGGCCGAATGCCCCACTCCTGCACCTATTTGCTATGTTTCTATGTTTGGCTTTGTAGGTTAAGTTGTTGCTGTAAAATTGCCCCTAATGTGTAGGGAGTGGGTGAGAAAAGTGGGATAACAGAACTTGTGTGAATGGGTAGACAAAAATGCTGGAGAAACTCAGCGGGTGAGGCAGCATCTATGGAGTGAAGGAAATAGGCGACGTTTTGCATTGAGACGCTTCTTCAGACTGATGTGAGGGTGGGGGGGACGGGAAGAAGAAAGAAAGAGGCGGAGACAGTGGGCTGAGGGAGAGCTGGGAAGGGGAGGAGAAAGCAGGGATTACCTGAAATTGAAGAAGTCAATGTTCATACCGCTGGGGTGTAAACTGCCCGAGTGAAATATGAGGTGCTGCTCCTCCAATTTATGGTGGGCCTCGCTCGGGCCATGGAAGAGGCCCAGGACAGAAAAGTTGGATTCGGAATGGGAGGGGGAGTTGAAGTGCTGTGCCACAGGGAGGTCAGGTTGGTTATTGCGGACCGAGCGGAGGTGTTGGACGAAGCGATCACCAAGCCAACGCCTGGTCTCACCGATGTAGAGCAGCTGAAATTTAGAGCAGTGGATGCAATAGATGAGGTTGGAGGAGGTGCAGGTGAACCTCTGCCACACCTCGAAAGACTGCTTGGGTCCTTGAATGGAGTAAAGGGACAGCGACAAGTGTAGCATTTTCTGTGGTTGCAAGGGAAAGTGCCAGGAGAGGGGGTGGTTTGGATGGGAAGGAACAAATTGACCAGGGAGTTACGGAGGGAGCGGTCTCTGTGGAAAGCCAACAGGGGAGGAGATGGGAAGATGTGGCCAGTGGTGGGATCCCATTGGTAGACAAAAAAGCTGAAGAAAATCAGAGGGTAAGGCAGCATCTATGGAGCGAAGGAATAGATGACGTTTCGGGTCGAGACCCTTCTTCAGATTGATGTCAGGGGGGGACACGAAAAAGAAAGGAAGAGGTGGAGTGGAGACAGTAGGCTCTGGGAGAGCTGGGAATGGGAGGGGAAGGAGGGAGAAAGCAAGGACTACCTGAAATTAGAGAAGTCAATGTTCATGCTGCTGGGGTATATACTACCCAAGCAAATATGAGATGCTGCTCCTCCAATATGCGGTGGGCCTCACTCTGTCCTTGGAGGGGCCCAGGACAGAAAGGTCGGATTCGGAATGGGAAGGGGAGTTGAAGTGTTGAGCCACCGGGAGATCAGGTTGGTTATTGCGAACTGAGTTGAGGTGTTGTGCGAAGCGATCGCCAAGCCTGCGCTTGGTCTCACCGAGGTTGATCATACGCTAAATAATCCAACCACATTTTTGTTTGGAAGTGGAAAGAAATAATAGAAACTGTATTCATTGCAACGTGCAAAAAGAGTTGAAATACTGTATTATAATTTTGCTGCATGTCATTGTGGTATATATCATGTCTTGATTGGTGAATATGTTTAGTTTGTGACTTTATTTGAAGCAGAAATAATATGTGAATGCTTCATTGAGCATAATTTCGACTGCTAACTACGCACTTCGTCCGAGCACATTATCGCACGCGTCATGCAAGCCGTCTTAAATGACCACCTAAACTGTCATTTGGCAACTTAAAAAGCTGCCAAGTTGCCCGGCTGACAACAGAGAAAATAAATTAAGTGAAAGCCCTGCAAGGTGTATAATATTTTTGACACTATCATAGGCCTTTCTTACATATGCTGTCACAGCGCACTGTAGTCTCTAAACAACCCTTCAGTAATTTTCCTTGCCCTCCATTTCAGAATAATAGTGGTTTAAGCCAATAAAGACAATACATGATTACAATCGGGCCATTTACTGTGTATAGATACATGATAAAGGGAATAACGTTTAGTACAAGGTAAAGGCAGCAAAGTGCAATCAAGGATAGTCCCAGGGTCACCAATGAGGTAGATAGTAGTTCAACACTGCTCTTTGGTTGTGGTAGGATTGTCTGATAACAGCTGGGAAAGTCAGATGCATCAGATTTCATGAACATGTGAGGACAAGCAGAACTTTTCTTTTGATCTAGCCACTGTTTGTCCCTCCTTACAATGTTGAAGTTGGTGGATCCTGCAAAGTACCATCTGGCTGCAACAATTTTATTAGGTAGCAACCACAAGAAATATTAATTGTCTGTGAAACAATTTGGAATGCTATAAGTCATGAAAGATGCCACGTAATTACATATTTGTTCTTCTTTGCTTCTCCAGTGTACGGTACGGTTTATTCTTCTCCAAAGTAAATGGTGTTAAATGGCTGTTTTACTTCGGAGTCACGTGAGTGACTACGTGAAGAAGCCCCGCCAGGCGCATGCTCGGCATTATGTCGACGCATGTCGGTAGGGAAGGGCTGCAGATCGCAGCTCCACCAGCGGTAAGTAACAGACCCGCAGGTAAGTGGGTTGAAATTACTTCCTGGGTAGAAACTCTGTGATGCTGGCTGGAATAGCCAGGAGGAGTTTGGGAAGTTTTAAAAATGGACACGGTGAAAAAATCGGCGCGGGGGAAGCGCGCGTCCCGGGTGGAAACACAGTTAAGATCGGGACCACAGATTAGTACGGAGCCGGTTCCGATACCGGTAGCCATTGAAACTGCCATAGTTCAGACTTTAGATGCTCTACAGCCACAGGCCACAGAGGAAACTCCAGTGAAGAGGAAAAAAATAAAAGGAAGTCTGCTAGGCCTGAAATATCAGGTGAATCTGATAAAGAAGAGGCAGACTTGCCCTGTGGCTCAGGATGGACCAAATGGAGAAAATGCTCCAAACAATTATAAACCAAGGGTCAAAAGACCCTGAATATTCCCAGGCAGCCCTGAGGGCGTTCCATATCATGATTATGGTGTCTTTACAACTTGGGAATGTGAACCTCCAGAGCCTTGTTTAGGTCTGGAGGAAGTCTCCTTGAGCAAGTCTCAGGAGTACCAGGGCAGCAAAAGACTGACCCTGAAGGTGGTGTTTCTGGTGTTGAATACCCACCACAGCACAAAAGTACAGGTGTACCGGATGTAGCACAATCCTTTGCTATACCAGAGGGAAGCGGTGAGGTCATGGAAGAAAACCTGGCGGCCAACATTAATTATTTGGTTTCTCACCAGCTTCAGGAGACTGTCATGATGGAGACAGCAGACCTCTATAAAACACCTGTTAATTGTGCATCACTGTGGGTGCTGACGGTGAATCCAAGTATTTGGACACCCATGACTTCAACAATGCGAGGGTCCTCAAGCTCATTGCAGCTGGCTTTACTGCTTTTGGGAGGCAGTTGGAAGGGCATGCTATGTCCAAAATTCAAAAAGACATGTTGGCATTGTTGTAACTCTTAATTTGAGATTAATTGCATGAGTAAAATCGTCATTCGGTCCATCCTGCACCCAAGATTGCTGATTTGTGTAATCAAGCAATATTCAAGCTCCAGATTATTTATTTGGAGAAACCTGCGTAAACAAATTAAAGATATCGGTGAGGAGGCAAAAACGATCAGCCTCATGAAACCTTATATATTTGGCCAAAGGAGCAATCTGGCTGGATGAGAAGGGGGTTTGATTCAGGAGCAGGAACAAGCAGAGGCAGGGGTATGGTAAGAAAGTATTATCACCCATCACAGCCCAATGTCAATCCATATATTGGGAGAAGGAGACCATCAAAGTCATTTGCTGAGGTACAAAAACTGTATTCTATCACAGAGGGAACAGTTGGGGAACCTCCGGTTGGTGGTAGATTGCAATTGTTTGAATGGTGCTGTATAACATCTGATCGGTTTATATTAGATACTGTGTCAGGTGCTACAATTGAATTTGTGGAAGGAGTTGATCCACCTGTACAGGATAAACCTAATCGGGATTTGGTGTTTTCAGCACCTGAAAATTTTCAGGTAAAAGAAGAAGTAAAAAATGTACTTAAAAAATAATTGAAAGTACGGGGTATCATCCACAAAAATTTGTGTCAAATATTTTCTCCAGACCAAAGAAAGATGGGGGTTGTAGAGTACCTCTGGATCTCACAAAATTGAATTCATATGTCCAGTATAGACATTTCAAGATGGACACCTTCAACACTGCAAAGGAATTGTTGTCCATAGGATGTTACATGGCTACTATAGATTTACAAGATGCGTATTATTCAGTACCAATTCATCACCATTATCGTAGGTACTTGAAGTTTGATTGGATGGGTCAGCTGTGGCAATATGAAGCATTACCTAATGGGTTAAGTTCAGACCCCAGGCTGTTCACAAAATTATTGAAACCAGCACTGGCATTGTTAAGGGCTCAAAATCACATTGTCATGGCTTATCTTGATGATATTTTAATTGTTAAAGCCACTCAGGAATTAGATGAAGATTCAGTTTCAACAACTATAAGCTTGTTGAAAAGGCTAGGGTTTCTGATCCATCCAACGGAATCTAAGCTACATCCGTTGCAGACAATTGAGTATTTGGGGTTTGTCATTAATTCAGTTGCTATGTCAGTAACTTTACCAACAGATAAAATTGTGGATATTACAAATGAGTGTGAATTCCTTGCTGACAAACCTTATCCCTCCATCCGAGAAGTAGCTAGGGTTATTGGTAAGATAGTAGCAGCGTTTCCCGCTGTTGAGTTTGGCACATTGCATTATCAAAATCTTCAAAGGGGAAAAGCACAAGTACTAAAAAAGCATGCAGGTCATTTTGACAGACCCATGCAGTTGCCAACAGAAGTTTTGGCTGAATTACAGTGGTGGATTGGGAATGTTGCACAAGCTACTAAAAACATTGTTATTCAGCAACCTACAGTAGTATTACAAACTGATGTTAGTGCTCTTGGATGGGGGGCTACGGACAATGACACCAGCTGTGGTGGTAGATGGACTGTCCAAGAGGAATTAATTCTCCAAACATATGGTATTAATTATTTGGAGTTATTGGGGGCATTTTTTTTGGATTAAAAGTTTAATGTTCTACTATGGAGGACTTGCATGTTCAATTACAAGTAGACAATACCACAGCTGTAGCATATATCAATCACATGGGTGGAGTAAGATCAGTATCATGTGATCATCTGGTCAACCAGATGCGGAATTGGTGTATATCTAGGAATATCTGGCTTTCAGCTATGTATCTCCCAGGGAAAGACAATGTTGTGGCAGACAACAGATCACGGGAGTTTAAAGACAATACAGAATGGATGTTAAATCCACAAATTTTCCAAAAAATTGTCAATCAGTATGGTGTACCAGACATTGATTTGTTTGCATCCAGATTAAATCACCAATTGCCTAAATATGTGTCATGGGAGCCTGACCCAGGAGCTGTAGCATTGGATGCATTCTAGCTACATTGGGGAAATATGTTTTTCTATGCTTTTCCCCCATTTTGCCTGATTAGGCAATGTCTCAATAAAATAGAGCAAGACTCTGCTAAGGGAGTTTTGGTGGTTCCAAACTGGCCTACACAGGCATGGTTCCCATTGATGCTTAGAATGATAATTGACCCTTTTATGACGATCCCCAGCTCCAGGAATTTGTTGGTACAACCAGTGACAGAACAAGTTCATCCATTGCATGATCATATTAATTTGTTAATCTGCAGGTTCCGACCAGACCATTACAAGGGCTTGGACTGTTGGATAGGACAATGGAAGTCATAATGTCAGCTTGGAGAGATAGCACAAAGAAACAATATATGTCTCACATAAAGAAATCGGAAGCTTTTTGTTTTCAGTCAGAGATATCTTATCATTCTGCAAACATATCGGATATATTGGAGTTCCTTGCCATGTTGGATTTTGATCAGCACCTTAGTTATAGTGCTATTAATAGTGCTCGTAGTACTTTGTCTTCCTATTTAGGACAATTTTCAGAACACCTATCTATCGGGTCTCATCCATTAATATCCCGATTTATGAGAGGGATTTTTAATAAAAATCCTCCCAAACCCAGATATACAGAAATTTGGGATGTTAGTATAGTCCTCACATTACTTCGGCAATGGGCTCCAATTACATCACTGTCTTTTCAGAACTTAACATTTAAGGTGGTAATGCTTATGGCATTAGCGTCGGCACAAAGAGTACAAACATTGCAAATGTTACGTTTAGATTGTATGCATTTGTCTGCAGATAACATTACTTTTTATGTTTATGATCTAATCAAACAGAGCAGACCGGGGAAGTCTGGAACCAAGGTAATCTTTAGAGCATATCCTGTCGAACAAACATTGTGTGTGATTGAGCATCTGACTCAGTATATTGAAGTAACAAAGAGTCTCCGAGGTTGTGAGACAACAATGCTTATTGCTCATAAAAAAACATACAAAAAAGTGTCAGTACAAACTATTCTAGATGGTTAAAACAGGTTTTGGATTTAGCTGGAGTAGACACTGATGTGTTTAAATCTCACTCCACCAGGGCAGCGTCCACGTCCGCGGCGATGGCACAGGACGTGCCGCTCAACCAAATTTTAGAGGCCGCAGGATGGTGTAAAGAAGAAACTTTTTCCAAGTTTTACAATAAACCTGTTATCATGGTGCCAGAGTTTGCACATGCAGTGTTGAGTTCTGTTTGATATTTGCTTTCTTTTTTGTAATGATTCATATATTTTGTTGTAATTTCCCCTATTATAAAGGGGTATTACTTTTTTCTATTATTATATATTAAAATACTTATTGCATTATTCAAGCAATGTTCAATAATATTATTTACTCACTACTGTGTCTATTGAAGCAGTGTATCATATGGAATGAATCTACGGCATGAAAATCACAGAGCTTCAAAATCTTCACGTAGTCACTCACGTGACTCCGAAGTAAAATTGTAAGATTAAACGAGAACTTACCTGTTCGAAGTTTGATCTTTATTTTATGAGGCGTTACGATGAAGGATTATGTGCCCTCCACTCCTGACCCTCATAATCTAAACGATCATCTGGTAGTTCTAGTCTTGTGTGAGCCTTACTATCTTACTTCGGCTATTGGGTCTGTGTTTTTCACGCCGCTGCTATGAAGTATGCCGAGCATGCGCCTGGTGGGGCTTCTTCACGTAATCCCTCATCGTAACTCCTCATAAAATAAAGATCAAACTTCGAACAGGTAAGTTCTCATTTAATCTTACTATTTTATTATAGCTCTGGTGTTTTTTTGTCAATGATACACCTCAATCAAGTACTCTTCCAAGATAATGGGCACACCAAGCACTATGCACCAGGAGGCCGCCAAGAAGCCAGGCAGTGGAGCATCGCAAGTCGGAACCTGAGCCTCACGGGTCGGTGGAGCCTCGCGGTCAGTGGAGCCTCGTGGTCAATGGAGCCCATGGCAAGGGCCTGGGTCGACACCATGGAGTAAAACAATCTCAAAACCAATTGATTAGATCAAAGCTCTGCAACCCGGCCAAACGCAATTATGGGCAATTAAATAGACAATGGGGAGAACAGGATTCTGACTAGCAGCGACATTGCAACTCATGGGACCTAAAGACAATGCTGAAGCACTTATAACAGTCTATCACAGGAAGAGCCACGTGATTGACTCAACTTGGCCCCATACCAATATCTCCACTGCCACAGATGCCTGTTCTTGTCCTGCATGATTTACTGCACATGTTATTATGCAGCAGCTGAACATACCAGATACAGCTAAAGCCAATGGCACCAACAACACGTTCGCCGTCATTGTGATCACTCACGTTGAAATACTTGCTTTTCATTGCAAAATAAGCACACTAAGAAATGCTGTTCTTTGTGTATTAGATGATTTGTGGGTGATAACCACAAAATAAAGCCAAGAAGATCCCTTGACAGGGCATTGTGGCTTGCTAACTGGGTTTGTAGTCCTCACAGAAAGCCTGCAGATAAGGTATCCAGTGATCTCCATCTCGAGCGGACGGCTAGAGAAAGAGCAGAAAGAGCCATTTCCCACAAGCTCCAATGCACAGTTTTTCAAAAGCCATTTCTGCTCAAGGTGTCCCATTTTTTCACAAGTTTATTTTTGATTTGTGTGTGTTGTGTCAAAAAGAATGAAAGCGTTGACAACAACATACCTTTCCTTTGGAAGTGCATCCAAATTGCCTGAGGTAGATGTGATAAATCAACCCAAGTGTCATATTCTGTTAAAACACAGATTGTTGGTGTGATTCCATTGATTGAACCATTAACAATTCAGAAAATATCCCAATGTTTTTCACTCATTCATGTCAAATAAGTTAAAACTGAGTCAATTAACATGATATAAAACCTGATGATCGAAAGTCTAACCAAATAAGTAGTTTCAAGGAGTATTGTACAGGCAAAAGGGGAAGTAAAGAGCCAGGAATAGAGAATCTGAGCTATAGGGAGAGGTTGAGTACGCTGGGACTCTATTCCTTGGAGCTCAAGAGGATGAGAGGTGATCTTATAGAGGTGTATAAAATCATGAGAGGAATAGATCGGACATAGTCTCTTACCCAGAGTAGGTGAATCGAAGATCAGTGGACATAGGTTAAGGTGAAGGGGAAAAGATTTAATAGAAATCTGAAGGGTAACCTTTTCACACAAAGGGTGGTGGGTTTATGGAACTGCCAGAGGAGGTAGTTGAGGCTGGGACTATCCCAACTTTTAAGAAACAGTTAGACAGGTACATGGATTGGATAGGTTAGGAGGGATATGGACCAAACACAGGCAGGTGGGCCTAGTGCAGCTGAGACGTTGGCCTGTGTGGAGAAGTTGGGCTGAAAGGCCTGTGTCTACACTGTGTCACTCTATGACTCTAAAACTTCTTGTGGGGAATTTCTAGAGTTTAAGGAATTTATGAATGAACAAATGTTTAAGAAAGAACTGCAGATGCTGGTAGAATCAAAGGTAGACAAAATAAGCTGGAGAAACTGAGCAAAGACTTGTTTGGCGCACCAATTTAAAGTCATAATGAGGGCATTTTTGAGTTTTGATTTGAATGAAACTGAGGTGATCAAACTATTTGCCTAAATTCCATTTGCATTAAAAGTTGCAAATGCGTACTCTGCTTGAGCATAAAATAATGTGGGATTGTGGAAGATTAAAAGTAGCTTTCAACAATGGAATTCTTAATAAATAAATTTTAATAAAAGGGGTGGCACGGTGGTGCAGCAGTAGAGTTGCTGTCTTACAATGCTTGCAGCGCCGGTGACAGGGTTCAATCCCAACTACGGGTGCTGTCTGTTCGGAGTTTGGACGTTCTCCCTGTGCTGGGTTTTCTCTGAGGTCTTCGGTTTCCTCGCACACTCCAAAGATGTACAGGTATATAGGTTAATTAGCTTAGTAAATGTCAAAAATTGTCTCTGATGTGTGTAGGGTAGTGCTAATATATTGGGGCGATCACTGGTCGGCGCAGACCCGGTGGGCCGAAGGGCTTGTTTCCGCGCTGTATCACTAAGCTAAACTAAACTAAATATGACTCAACACTTTATATTTTGTCTTTTTCCCTCACTCCCTTGCCAACTTTGTGCTCCACCCACATTGTTTCCGTTGTGACCTGATATCTCTGCCTTCTTATTACCTTACCTTCTTGTTAATCCCTCAGCCTCATGGCTATCTCTTTTTCTCTGAACCATCTTTCTTCAACCAATGTGCAAACCACTTAACCTGAACCTTCCATTCAATTCTCTCATCCTGTTTGTGAAGAAAAGTATCTTAAAGTTTCAACCTATTTTTTTTTTTCTCCCTTTTTCTCTTCCACCTACATCTACATTGTCATCAACATCAATGATTTGGATAAGAACACAGAGGGCATGATTAGCAAGTTTTCTGATGATATAAAAGTGAGTGGTTTTGCAGATAGTGAAGATGGTTATGAACTATTGCAGCAGGATCTGGATCAATTGGCCAGGTGGGCGGAGGAATGGTTGATGGAATTTAATACAGAGAGGTGTAACGTGTTGTATCTTTGGATGTCGAATAAGGGCAGGATCTACACAATAAATGTAAGGCCTCTGGGTAGTGTTGTAGAGCACAAGGATCTAGGAGTACAAGAGCATGGTTTCTTGAAGGTCGAGTCACAGGTAGATAAGGTGGTCAAAAAGGCTTTTGGCACTTTGGCCTTCATCAGTTAGAGTATTGAGTATAGAAGTTGGGAGGTCATGTTGCAGTTGTATAAGACGTTGGTGAGACCACATTTAGAATATTGTGTTCAGTTCTGAGCACCATGTCATAGGAAAGATATTGTCAATCTTGAAAAGATTCAGTAAAAATTTACGAGGATGTTGCCAGGACATAAGTTCAAGGTGAAGGGGAAAAGATTTAATAGGAATCCAAGGGCTAACATTTTCACACAGATAGTGGTGGGTGTATGGAAAAAGCTGCCAGAGGAGGTAGATAAGGCTGGGACTATCCCATCGTTTAACAGACAGTTGGACAAGTACATGGTAAGGACAGGTTTGGAGGGTTATGGACCACGCGCAGGCAAGTGGGACTATGGTAGCTGGGACATTGTTGGCCGGCGTAGGCAAGTTGGGCCGAAGGGCCTGTTTCCCACTAGGACTGTATGACTCTATGACCTTGCAACTCAGAGTGACTTTGGTTGCATTCAAAATTCAATTGAATTGAAGAGGTTTTCTCTGTTCTCTCTTCTTCAAGCATGTCCACACAGAAAATAAACACATAAGAATTAGTTATGGGCCTGTCCCACTTGGACAACCTAATCCACGAGATTAGAAGACCCTAGACGAGTTGAAAAAAATGTCAAAGTCCTGTTGACTCGACAAATCAAAGACCTCCTACGACCTCGTGGCAACCATGCTACAAGTATGAGTCAAGGCCAAACTCGGCAGAGGTCGCCAATTAGATCGTGAAAGTGGGATAGGGGCTTTAGCCATTCAGTCAGATTTTTGCATCTTCAGTAAGTACCTCCTTTTGCATTTGTTATATATCCTTGAAAGTCTTTCATTATTAAACCAATGTTTCAAACTTCCAGCGGTGTAGCTGATGTCTCACAGCACCAAATACCTGGGTTCAATCTGTGTGTAGTTTACACATTAACCCTGTGACAAAGTGAGTTTATTCTGGGTGCTCTTGTTTCCTTGGACATCCCAAAAATGTGCAGGTTTGTAGATTAATTGCCTCTTTAAATTGCCAGTATTATGTCTGGAGTGGGACATAGACCAAGTTTGAACTGGTGGTTGAGGGTCAGTGTTATCTCGGTGAGCCTAAAGTTACTTAGTCTTGTAAAATGCAGGTTCCTGTTTTGCTACTAAATAGCTGAGCACGTACAGATTATGCTGCATTTTTTTCCCATCAATAGTGCTAGCTTATTTTAAATAGTTTCAAACACTTAAGTTAGGTCACTCTTCAATTCACCAGATTGCCCTCATTCACAGTCACAATTTCACAGGTTGCGATTTGTGTAATTCAAAATACAACTTTTTTTAACATAGTTAACATTGTCAAAAGCCTTTACCTATAAATTGAATCCCATGGTATGTTTTTTCCATCGCAATCAATTTTTTTCTCGAGACCCAAAACGTCGCCCATTCCTTCTCTTCAGAGATGCTGCCTCACCCACTGAGTTACTCCAGCATTTTGTGTCTACCTTCGATTTTAACCAGCATCTGCAGTTCTTTCTTACACATTTTATTCTTAAAGTGATGCTGGACTGGGAGTCCTGTCAGATAAATTGATTACTTGTCTTTCTTAATTCTGTTCACACCACTTCTCCTCACCCATAACTGTGCCAGGCAAATCACAACCCTTGATGACACACATTGCATCATAAGGTTAAGGCTGAATTACTAGCCTCTATCTACTTTTAAATGCTGAGCCTCTCCTGATCTTTACAACATCCTGAATGTACGTTTTTCATCAGATCCTTTCATTATCTCTAGAACCACAAGCACAGCAATGGCAATAATTACTCTATCCCTTATCCAAGGCACCAGTCTAACTGATAATCCCTCCACCAACCTAACTCATGATTTGATTGTCATCCCATTCACAGCTGTCCTGACCTCAGCCTTGGTCTCAATTCCTGATCAGCACATTTCCAAACACATTTGTTTTTGCCATTCTTATTCAAGCACAGGCTCGGCAATCATTTCGCTGAACACCTCCGTTCTGTCCGCCTAAACCTACCTAATCTCTCGGTTGCTGGACACTTTAACTCCCCCTCCCATTCCCACACTGACCTTTCTGTCCTGGGCTTCCTCCATTGCCAGAGTGAGGCCCAGTGCAAATTGGAGGAACAGCACCTCATATTTCGCTTGCGCAGCTTACACCCCAGCAGTATGAATATTGACTTCTCTAACTTCGTACTCCTTGCTTTCTCGCTCTCTCCATCCATTCCCCTTCCCAGTTCTCCAACCAGTCTGACTGTCTCCGACTACATTTTATCTATTTGCCTTGCTGTCACCTTCTCCCAGCTAACAATGATCTATTCTACATTTTCCTGATCTACATTCCTTCATCCTGTTTTACCTTACACTTTACACTTATCTATACACTTGCTTATTTATGTATCGCCCACTCCCCTGACATCAGTTTGATGAAAGGTCTCGACCCGAAACGTCAACCATTCCTTCTCTCCAGAGATGCTGCCTGTCCTGCTGAGTTACCAGCATTTTGTGTCTATCTTTGGTTTAAACCAGCATCTGCAGTTCCTTCATATGCACATAAATTGTAATGGTTGTGGGCTCACTGTCACAATTCTATCTTGCAGGTCCATGCACAAGAATTTTTAGGACTATCTCACTCTCTCTGATCTGTCCCTCTCACAGTCCATCACTGTCATTTCTCTCACATTTGTTTCCCTTCTGTTTAAGAAAAATTATAAAGTGTGCAGAATGTAAAATTAAAAAAATGTACAAATATTATTATTCCTTTCACTTTGCCTCCTTTCCCCACTAGTGTCGATCTTCCGTCAGTCAAAGACAACTGAACGTGGAATTCTAATTTTATTTTTGCAAATGTCAAGGTCCAGAAATCAGACATAGTGTTGCAGCAGTAGAGTTGCTGCCTTACTGCACCAGAGACCTGGGTTCGATCCTGGCTACAGGTGCTTCCCTGTACGAAGTTTGTACGTTCTCCCCATGAACCTGTGGGTTTTCTTCAGGTGCTCTGGTATCCTCCCACACACCAAATATGTGCAGATTTGTAGGTTTATTAACTTGGTAAAATTGTAAATTGTCCCTAATGTGTGTAGGATAGTGTTAGTGTACAGAGTGATCGTTGGCCGGCACTGATTTGGTTTTCCGAAGGACCTGTTTCCTCGTTATACCTCTATATATAAAAAAAAACAATGATTGGTTAATGTATAAATAAAAATCAAATGTTCTCTTTGCTGGTTTGTGAAGACCTTGTATCTGGACTTAGAGTAATGGGTTCACATTAGAATAAACTAGTAAGCCTATTGTAGATATAGAAAATTCCAAATGGGAAAAAGATTACCATTAAAAAAAATGGACAAAAACATGACAGACTCAAATTGTACAAATAGATGTTTGAAGATAGTTGTGGAATGTTTCTCAAACGTAGTATGGAGGCTGGGACAGTTTGATGAATTACAGTACAGAAACTGCTGTCAGGTCTTTCTAAAGATTTCTAACAATAAGAATTGTCTGGCAGAAACTGTTCCAGTGTGGGAAAGGACATTAATTCTGCACAACACAATGCAGCAATGTTAACAGGTTCAGATTACACGGGCACCTGTTAAACTGTGTAGGAAGGAACTGCAGATGCTGGTTTGAACCGAAGATGGATGCAAAAGGCTGGAGGAACTCAGACTGAGTCTGGAGAAGGGTCTCCACCCGAAACTTCACCCATCCCTTCTCTCCAGAGATGCTGCCTGTCCCACTGAGTTTCTCCAGCATTTTGTGTTTATCTATTTGTTAAACTATGCATGAGTTGTATTATTCAGGAAGTTCCCTCTCTGTTTTCTCTAAACAAGGAAGTGTGAATTTGATCGATAATGTGTGTGTGTGGTTAATTCAAAATTTTAGTTTTTACCTGTTTATTATGGTCAAAAAAAAATTCAAAGTCAGTCCAAACATTTGTTCCACTGTGAAATTTACTAAGTTTTACAGTGGAATATAATCAACCAAACATAATAACAGAGCTCTCCATAGATGCTGCCTCACCCGCAGAGTTCTCCAGCATTTTTGTCTATATTCAACTAGAAATGTAATTTATGTTCATTTTAAAAACAGGATCAAAAAAGTTTCTTCAGACAGATGTTACCAATATTACTTATGGTTATGTGATGTCACTAATTACCACAGTATTTAGCTGCCAATTCATTAATACAACCATAGCCAGGAACACATATTGAAAAAATGATCCTCCCTGCAATTCCCAAAGTAAAAGAAAACAAACAATAGAAGAGGCAAACCAATTTCTGGTTGTTGATAATAGATTTTATATCAAAGTCCCGTGTGTGACTACGTGAAGAACCCGCCAGCCCGCATGCGCGCTAGTCGGAGCAATTTTGAACTGCACTGACAGGTAAGTCAATTTTATTTTCAGCAGGCCGCTCCGATAGCGGGCCCAGAGTAGCTATGGAGGCGGCCGGGGATTGGGCCGCTGTGGAAGCTCCATAGGAGCTAGAGAGAGAAAAGAAATGTTGCGCCAGAGTTCGAGCTCCGCACGAGAGCAGGCGGCCGAAATTGGAGACCGCCGTGGGGCTCCATAGGAGCTGGGATTGTGGCTGCCACCATTATAGCTCTGCACGGGGAGCTGGCGGCCGAAATTGGAGACCGCCGTGGGGTTCCATAGGGGCTGGATAAGGTATTGCAGCTGCCGGCATGAGAGCTCCATACGGGAGCTGGCAGCCAGATTTGGAGGCAACAGTGGGGCTCCGTAAGGAGCTAGGATTCATAAATTGCGGCTCCCGGCAGTCAGATCTACTATCACTGCAGGAGGTTTGCAGCACCCGGTGAGGTGCATCCTGTTTGGTAAGTATAATGATGATACCAACAGAGCACCGATCTGCACAGCTAGTCCCGGTTCGGCTGCTGAAGGGAGCAGCCTGACAACCCTGAGTTGGTGCAAAGTCATAGCCAAGTCTGTGGGACAAGTCTTGTCAGATGATTCAGGACATCTATGGCAGATGTGATTGGGCGTGTGTCTCAATTAGAACAACTGATGAATCAGATGGTGGCACAAGAAATGCTCCATGTTATGAAGGCATGTCGGGCAGCAGCTCCAGGTTCAGGGTTGCAATATTCCTCCCACTCTGATGAAAGGAGTGGTGGAGATGGCGCCAAAGTATATGCACAATGACGTGAAGCAGCTCCTGGTTCAGGGTTGCACTATTCCTCCCAATTGGATGAACGGAGTGATGGAGATGGCACCAAAGATTATGCACACATGGCTGAGGCAGCTCCTGGTTCAGAGTTTCATAAATCCTCCCACTCGGATGTATGAAGTGATGGAGATGGTGCCATATATTATGTTCCGAATTACGGAAGCATGCAGAGGCAGTTCAAGTCATATGCCTGTATCTGCCCCTGGTTTCAGGGTTGGAATATTCCTCCCACCCAAAAGACTATCGGAGATGGTGTCACAAAATATGCTCTGTGTTAGGAAGCATGCACAGGCAGTCTGAGACATACGCATATGGCAATGTCTTGTTCAGGGTGCAATATTTCTCCCACTCTAAGAGAGTGTCGGAGATCAGTAAGGACTGACTCCAAATATGACCCCGAACATGACTGTGTCTGGATCTCATGCTTTAATGCATGATGTGTGACAATCGCATAAGGAAGAGCTGCCTGCTCTTGTTTCTAAATTTGCTGTTCCATCGGAGATGGACAAGCCACTACAAGAGGAGTTCACCAGCGGCATCAGCTATCTAACAGAAATGACAAACATGACAGACAGGGTCTGCAAATGGAACTTCGCTGAAGCTCCAACAAAGAAAATCGACCCGGGGTTAGAGATGCTGGTAACTAAGGTCTCGTTATTAATCTCCGTAAACTCCGAAATGGAGCAGTATGTCGGCCCAGTTCACTGTCTCTGGGATAGATCAGGTTGATGTAGAGACATTGGTAGGGTGCCCTGCATAGTAACCTCTGTAAGTTCCAAGTAGGAACAGTTTGGTTACCCTGATTCAGGATAGACCATCATGGACCTGGCTGGCCATAGGGGTCATAATGACCAGGGAAGCACTGCCCCATCATCTGTGATTGAGGTTATCAGAATGCTCAGTAGAATGAAGTAGTTGAAGTCTTTCTCAACATATGGTTTATTTCTCCTCAGTTAGTAGAGGTGCTGGTTCATTGCCATCCTCTCTGGGACAGGTAGTTACCAGCAGGAAGCTTGTCTGGCATATAATATAATCATTATCTGACCTGCAGGTTCATGTTGTGAATCAACAATGTATTTATAATAATCCACAGGCTCTCAATACCAGTATTCCTGATTGAGTGGCGGGTCGAAGAGATTGTGTTGTGCACTCTGGTGACTTAGACATGAGGTTTCAGTCAAAGGACTGCGAGGTAATTCCTGATACAGCCTTGCATTATGCTAATTTCCACTCTGAAGGAAAACGCTGAGTATTCGTGGTGACTCTTAGTCAAGAGTTGACAGGGATCTCGTATTCCCACATCTAAGGGAGACTGTGGTTTCAGCTCTAGACATTACCTTCTGATTATATGTTATCAGTGAAATGTAAGAATAACTAGATAATGCATCTTCCGCATGTAGAAGAGCCAAAAATGTTCCGTCCGTAGGATCAACAGAGGAACAGGGGTTCCGAGTGCAATCAGTGACAGCTCATCCGGGTATATTTTTGATACTTATCAAGATTACAGGAATATGGTGCAGGCCAAATCGGGTTAGCATTACTTACTTACCCATTTTACGTAACCCAGTTTACATACCCAGTTCACATAAACATAAATAACCTGCCAGAAATAGCAGGGGTCCAGGGGTCAAATGAGATGGAGGAACTGAGTGAAATCCAGGTTAGCCTGGAAGTGGTGTTCGGTAAAGTGAATGGATTAAAAGCCGATAAATCCCCAGGGCCAGATAGGCTGCATCCCATTGGTACTTAAGGAAGTAGCCCCAGAAATAGTGGATGCATTAGTGATAATTTTTCAAAGCTCTTTAGATTCTGGAGTAGTTCCTGAGGATTGGAGGGTAGCTAATGTAACCCCACTTTTTAAAAAGGGAGGGAGAGAGAAAATGGGGAATGACAGACCAGTTAGTCTAACATCAGTATTGAGGAAACTGCTAGAGTCAGTTATTAAAGATGGACTAGCAGCACATTTGGAAAGTGGTGAAATCATTGGACAAAGTCAGCATGGATTTATGAAAGGTAAATCATGTCTGACGAATCTTATAGAATTTTTCGAGGAGGTTAACTAGTAGAGTGGAGAAGGTAGAAACAGTGGATGTGTTATATCTGGACTTTCAGAAGGCATTCGACAAGGTCCCACATAAGAGATTAGTATGCAAACTTAAAGCACACGGTATTGGGGGTTCAGTATTGATGTGGATAGAGAACTGGCTGGCAGACAGGAAGCAAAGAGTAGGAGTAAACGGGTCATTTTCAGAATGGCAGGCAGTGACTAGTGGGGTACCGCAAGGCTCGGTGCTGGGACCCCAGCTATTTACAATATATATTAATGATTTGGACGAAGGAATTGAATGCAACATCTCCAAGTTTGCGGATGACACAAAGCTGGTGGGTAGTGTTAGCTGTGAGGAGGATTCTAGGAGGCTGTAAGGTGACTTGGATAGGTTGGGTGAGTGGGCAAATGCATGGCAGAGGCAGTATAATGTGGATAAATGTGAGGTTATTCACTTTGGTGGCAAAAACAGGAAAGTAGACTATTATTTAAATGTTGTCCGATTAGGAAAAGGGGAGATGCAACGAGACCTGGGTGTCATGGTAACCAGTCATTGAAAGTAGGCATGAAGGTACAGCAGGCAGTGAAGAAAGTGAATGGTATGTTAGCATTCATAGCAAAAGGATTTGAGTATAGGAGCAGGGAGGTTCTACAGCAGTTGTACAGTGTCTTGGTGAGACCACACCTGGAGTATTGCGTACAGTTTTGGTCTCCTAATCTGAGGAAAGACATTCTTGCCATAGAGGGAGTACAGAGAAGGTTCACCAGACTGATTCCTGGGATGTCAGCACTTTCATATGAAGAAAGACTGGATAGACTCGGCATGTACTCGCTAGAATTTAGAAAGTTGAGGGGGGATCTTATAGAAACTTATTACGGGGTTGGACAGGCTAGATGCAGGAAGATTGTTCCCTATGTTGGGGAAGTCCAGAACAAGGGGTCACCGTTTAAGGATAAGGGGGAAGTCTTTTAGGACTGAGATCAGAAAAACATTTTTCACTCAGAGAGTGATGAATCTCTGGAATTCTCTGCCACAGAAGGTAGTTGAGGCCAGGTAATTGGCTATATTTAAGAGGGACTTAGATATGGCCCTTGTGGCAAAGGGGATCAGGGGGTATGGAGAGAAGGCAGCTACGGGATACTGAGTTGGATGATCAGCCATGATCATATTGAATGGCGGTGCAGGCTCGAAGGGCCGTATGGCCTACTCCTGCACCTATTTTCTATGTTTCAATGTTTCTATGTTTAAGATGGGTGATTGGGTTTCTGCAACTCAACTGATTCAGAGAATCGATCTTGTAGTTGCATACTCTGCCATATCTATACACATGAGGCACAGATTCTGCTGTTTTTCATAATAAAGCTAGTGGTGCAAGCCTATACTGCCCTACTCAGATTAAAGTGCATTGTGTCATCGAGTTTTTGGTAATATGGGAAAATTGCAGCTGATAAATCTTATGGGTTATCAGTAGATACCTTTTGTGATATTACAATTGAGGCAACATGAAATTACATTGCCAATTTGCCTATTCATTCATGCCATGGTAAGGGGCTGAAGCAACTCTTATTTACTCAGTCACGAGTGACAGCTGGGGCAGCCTGTCTTCTCAGGCAGCTAGCTCTGCACGTTTGTATGAGAAGCTTGTGAACAACATATGTGAGTTAATTTTTAAACAGAAGTAACAGAGGTCTGTGTGGCTTTCAGTTTGAGCCTAGAGAAGCGTTTGTGATAGCACAATTGACATTGCTTGTGCTGTTTTATCATTTTATATAATACCATAAGTCGGATAATAAATGATTGGTTATTCACCTGCTGTTCACTAATGTTATGCAGAGTGTCTTTTATTTGACCACTCTAATAGCCTACACTCATTGTAGTGTGCAATGTATATCAGTAAATTGTAATGCAAATATTCTTCTAATTTTTCCTAATAGGAGCTGTAATTTCAGATGATTGTGCTTTCAGCAACGGACCTCAGCATAAAGAACACAGCCTTTACCCAATCTCTGTCTTTGTCTCTACGTCATAACTGACATTAGGGTAGCTTGTTATGGGAATGATCTCATAAGCAAAATGAGCAGCAAAATCGCGTAAATTGGAAGTTGACAGCATACCCACCAGAGCAGAGATCGGGGATGTCATTAGGTATACAAGTGCACTGAGTTTGCTAGTACCTATGAGATGAAAGATAGTTTATTTTTGGTCATTCAATAGTCTCAAGCTATTGCTGACGGCTCATTAGCAGCCAATAGAATGTTTTTTCCCTTTCATCATACAGCAAGAGGCTTACGTAGTGCATGTTAATACATTATAAATTCGGTTGAATATGTCTAGATATTTGCAGATAGAATTCTGCACAGTGTTGCATAAGTTAATGTCAAACTCAACAGTCTATTGGGACTACGGTCGGTTAAGAACAATGGCCATGTATGCAAGTTTGCATCATGATGTTAATAACCCATGGTTTTTCCTACCTGTTAGGTACTTCCCCCCCCCCCCCCCCCCCCCCGGTGAATGCTATGTACTTAACTATTTTGTTTCTCTCCTGAGTACAGGCCCCGTGGCTGGGAGTCATGAATCAAGGGTTTAAGGGCTCACCGGAAGCTTAAATAACAGAAGCTCCCAGAATTCTCTCTCTCTTCGTCGACCCTGACTCATGAACAGACTGTGGTTTGAACTGCAGGAGGCCTGGCCACATGGCATAGAACTTTGTGTATTATTACCTACATTTGTCAATTAATATTGAATTGGGACGGATAAGGGCTGACCTGAGGGTTTTCATGTATTTTGTTTCAGGGTTATTTCCATTTAGGCAGGTTAGAGACTCTAGTTCAACGGCCCATTGCGAGGCTGGCTGGAGCACTGTTATCTTTGTTTATTAGTTTATTCTTGTCCTTGACTGGGTTGTTTGAATCAGGTTTGGGTTTTAACTAAATAAAAGACTATTTTCTTGAACTTGAGCCTGGTTTTTGACTATGTTACACAGCTCTGAAGTACCTGCATTCGGGAGTCGTAACACTATCATTAATGGTTAATCTGTTTAAGTGTTTCACACACAGATTGGGTTACTGCATGAAACCACAGAGCTTTGAAGTCTTCATGTAGTCACTCACGTGACTTCGATATAAAATAGAAAGATTAAACGAGAACTTACCATTTGAAGTTTGATCTTTATTTTATGAGAAGTTGAAGTGAGGGATTACTCCCACCCGATTCTCATAAAGATCATTTGGTAGTTCTAGCTCGTTAATCTCCCTATAGTTTATGTCAGCAACTATTCTGTGGTTTCATGCAGCTACTTTGAAGATTGACGTGCATGCGGGCTGGCGGGTTCTTCATGTAATTCCTCACTTCAACTTCTCATAAAATAAAGAACAAATTTCAAATGGTAAGTTCTCGTTTAATCTTTCTATTTTTATCCACTACGCATCATCTGCAAATTTGGAATCAAACAAAATTTTGTCCATCACCCATTGCCCACCAAACGACATCGGCTCCCAGTTAGTCAATGTTACAATTGTAATACGTTTTTCTTTTCCTCACATGCTTCCAAGGAATCAACCTTTTACTTCAATTTTATCTTCGAGATGCAAATTAAAAAAATAAGAGGCAGTTTATAGAGAGGTAGTCATCATTCAGGCCAATTCATAAGTTGGCACCAATTGAAGCATAGTTAGAAAAATAACATTCTTGTAATCTAGAAATAGCAGCTAACAATTTGCATATTAAAGTCCCTCCTGGCCAGTTAATTTGTTTGATCAATTTTGGTTCTGGGTTGAAGAATAAAGATGCTGTGGGAACTTTAGCATCCTTTCTATTTTCACATTTACAGGAGAGAGTTCCATGAATTCTGTAGCATAAACCGAGGTACAAGAGTGGGGTCCTTTTGGAAAATGTAATTATTTTTAAAGACAACCAACTCTCAGAAAGATTGGGGCATAGAGATTAAAAACCTTCTACACCTTCTTTACGAACCATTGCCTTCAGCCTTTCCAGAAGACATGTGCTCCAAAGTCATCCAGATTTCAAACTAAGCTCTTCCAGTATAGTCAATAGATAATAGTGCTGTCGACTGAAGAAGGGTCTCGACACAAAACATTACCCATTCCTTCTCTCCAGGGATGCTGCCTGTCCCACTGAGTTACTCCAGCTTTTTGTGTCTATCTTCGGTTTAAACCAGCATCAGCACTTCATAGAATCATAGAATCAAAGAAAATAGGTGCAGGAGTAGGCCATTTGGCCCTTCGAGCCTGCACCGCCATTCAATATAATCATGGCTGATCATCCAACTCAGTATCCTGTACCTGCATTCTCTCCATACCCCCTGATCCCTATAGCCGCAAGGGCCACATCTAACTCCCTCTTAAATATAGCCAATGAACTGGCCTCAACTACCTTCTGTGGAAGAGAATTCCACAGACTCACCCACTCTCTGTGTGAAAAAAGATCTTCTAATCTTGGTCCTAAAAGACTTCCCCTTTATCCTTAAACTGTGACCCCTTGTTCTGGAGTTCCCCAACATCGGGAACACTATTCCTGCATCTAGCCTGTCCAACCCCTTAAGAATTTTGTAATTCTCTAAAATCTCCTAAATTCCAGCGAGTACAAGCCGAGTCTATCCAGTCTTTCTTCATATGGAAGTCCTGCCATCCCAGGAATCAGTCTGGCGAACCTTCTCTGTACTCCCTCTATGGCAAGAATGTCTTTCATCAGATTAGGAGACCAAAACTGTACGCAATACTCTAGGTGTGGTCTCACCAAGACACTGTACAACTGCTGTAGAACCTCTCTGCTCCTATACTCAAATCCTTTTGCTATGGATGCTAACATACCATTCACTTTCTTCACTGCCTGCTGTCCCTGCATGCCTACTTTCAATGACTGGTGTACCAATGCACCCACGTCTTGTTGCATCTCCGCTTTTCCTAATCGGCCACCATTCAGATAATAGTCTACCCTCCTGTTTTTGCCGCCAAAGTGGATAACCTCACATTTACCCACATTATACTGCATCTGCCATGCATTTGCCCACTCAGCCAACCTATCCAAGTCACCTTGCAGCCTCCTAGCATCCTCCTCACAGCTAACACTGCCCCCAGCTTCATGTCATCCGCAAACTTGGAGATGTTGTATTCAATTCCCTCATCCAGATCATTAATATATATTGTGAATAGCTGGGATCCCAGCACTGAGCCCTGCGGTATCCCACTAGTCACTGCCTGCCATTCTGAAAATGACCCGTTTACTCCTACTCTTTGCTTCCTGTCTGCCAGCCAGTTCTCTATCCACATCAATACTGAACCCCCAATACCATGTGCTTTAACTTTGTATGCTAATCTCTTATGTGGCACCTTGTCGAAAGCCTTCTGAAAGTCCAGATATAACACAACCACAGGTTCTTCCGTATCCACTCTTCTAGTTACATCCTCAAAAAATTCTATAAGATTCATCAGACATGATTTACCTTTTATAAATCCATGCTGACTTTGTCCAATGATTTATCCACTTTCCAAATGTGCTGCTATCCCATCTTTAATAACTGACTCTAGCATTTTCCCCACTACCAATGTTAGACTAACTGGTCTGTAATTCCCTGTTTTCTCTCTCCCTCCCTTTTTAAAAAGTGGGGTTACATTAGCTACCCTCCAATCATCAGGAACTACTCCAGAATCTAAAGAGTTTTGAAAAATTATCACTAATGCACCCACTATTTCTGGGGCTACTTCCTTAAGTACTCTGGGATGCAGCCTATACATCCTTCCTACACATAGTGCTATTGACTATTGACTATACAGGAAAAGCTGGAATAATGGAATAATGGGGAAGATACAAGATTCCTGATTCTGGGACAGTTTCTTCCCAGCTGTCATCAGGCAATTGAATCATCCTACTACAACCAGAGAGCAGTGCTGAACTGCTATCTACCCCTTTGGTGACCCTCGGACTATCCTTGATTGAAGTTTGCTGGCTTTACCTTGTACTAAACGTTATTCCCTTATCGTGTATCTGTACACCATAAATGGATCGAATGTAACCATGTATTGTCTGTCTGCTGACTGGTTTGCACACAACAAAAGCTTTTTACTGTACCTCAATACACGTGACAATAAACTAAACTGAACTGAACTGAATTACAACATTAAAGTCTATCTGACTAAATTACAAAAGAAATGACAGCATGATTTGGTCATATGATTCTTTCAGCATGCTCTGCCATTTATTGAGCCATTGAATGATATTCAATGCTAGCATAATAGGTCTTTATGACATAGAATGATAATAGGTGCAGGTGTTGGTCATTAGGCCCTTCGAGCCAGCACCGCCATTCATTGTGATCATGGCTGATCATCCCCAATCAGTACCCGTACCTGCCTTCTCCCCACATCCCCAGACTCAGCTATTTAAAAGAGCCCTATCTAGCTCTCTCTTGAAAGTATCCAGAGAACCGGCCTCCACCGCCCTCTGAGGCAGAGAATTCCACAGATTCACAAATCTCTGTGAGTAAATGTGTTTCCTCATCTCCGTTCAAAATGGCTTACACTTTATTCTTAAACTGTGGCCCCTGGTTCTGGACTCCCCCAACATCGGGAACATGTTTCCTGCCTCTAGCGTGTCCAAACCCTTAATAATCTTATATGTTTCAATAAGATCCCTTCTCATCCATCTAAATTCCAGAATATACAAGCCCAGCCGATCCACTCTCTCAGCATATGACAGTCCCGCCATCCCGGGAATTAACCTTGTAAACCTATGCTGCACTCCCTCAATAGCAAGAATGTCCTTCATCAAATTAGTGGACCAAAACGGCACACAATACTCCAGGTGTGGTCTCACTAGGACCCTATACAACTGCGGGAACATTGGGAATATATTTCCCACCTCTAGCATGTCCAAACCCTTAATTATCTTATTTGTTGCAATAAGATCCCCTCTCATCTTTCTAAATTCCAGAGTATACAAGCCTGTATAGAAAGCAGCCATTTGACTCCCATCTCCTCCCATTCCACTCTAGCTCCATATGCTGTTTCATCGTAGGATTATAATATTACGCATTAGTCCTATAATGAAACTATCTCATTATAAAGGCTATGTAAATAATTGCTCAGTGATATTCTCTTCACAATTACAGAACAAATCCAACAGCTGATTACTGCACAAACATCAGCAAAGTGATCGACTCCGCCATTGACGGTGTCGTTAAGTGGCACTAACTCTCTGATTCCAGGTTTGTGATTTCAGTAGGAGTATCTGGCTGAGTGAAGGATTGGTACAAACCTGAGCCAAAGAGAATTCCAAGATCAGCTATCCCTTAGCATTATGGTGGCATTTAATTGAGTGTGGCAACATGGAGCCATGGTAAAATGATTGCAAAGGAGATCAAGATGAAAACCTCGACAGTTGTATCTGATACAAAGAAAGATGGTTTGGTTGATGATCAGAATCGTAATCAACCTAGTCCCAGGATATCAATGCAGGAAGTGTTTATAGCAGTGTCTTCAGCCTAACCATCTGAAGAAGGATCTCGACCCGAAACATCACTCATTCCTTCTCTCGAAAGATTCTGCCTGTCTCGCTGAGTTACTCCAGCATTTTGTGTCTATCTTCGGTGTAAACCAGCATCTGTAACTCCTTCCTATGTACTAACCATCTTCATCTCATTCAGAAAATGACCTTCCTTCCAACATAAACTCAGGTGTATGGATGTGTAGGAAGTGATTCAACGGGTCAGGCAGCATCTCTAAGAGAAAAGGAATATTTTTTGGGTCGAGATATCTCTTGTTTCCCTTTCCCCCGACTCTCAGTCTGATGAAGGGTTTCGACCCGAAATGTCAACTCGTTCTTTTCTCCAGTGATGCTGCCTGACCCATTGAGTTACTCCAGCATTTTGCGTCTATCAGCAGAATGAGGCAGCCCCTCCTTGTATGCAGTAAGACCAATACAACGTTCACATATGAAAGTATAAATGGGAGTTCCACCTGTTACAAAAGTGCCCGGAAATAACCATCTTCTAGTGAGAGAGTCCATCTACATTTCACATCCAATGTCCTTACTTTTACTAAGTCTCATACTTCCTAGAATCTTAATCTTATCTTAGAGTTACAGCGCGGAAACAGGCCTTTTGGCCGATCGAGTCCGCACCAACCAGCGATCCCTGCACATTAACATTATCCTAGGGAATATACCAAGTCAATAAAGCTACAAACATGTACGATTTTGGTGTGGGAGGAAACCGAAGATCTCGGAGAAAACGCGGTCGCGGGGAGAATGTACAAACTCTGTACAGACAGCACACATAGTCGGGATCGAACCCGGGTCTCTGGCGCTGCAAGCGCTGTAAGGCAGCAACTCTACTGCTGCTCCACAGTGCCATCCTACTTCATGGGAATTCTTCTTGAGATATGTAACCATTGACCAGAAGTTCAACTGAACCAGCCACATCAGTACTGTGGCTTCAGGATTAGCTCAGAGATTAGGCCTCATGCATTGAGTAACTCACTTCCTGACTGTCCAGGAAGTTTATGTATCCCAGAATATCGAGGGAAGCTGAAGAGGAAACTTTTATGGTGTTCTTGGGATCATTTAAAACCAGAGACGAGGTGCCAGAAGACTGGAGAGTGTCTGGTGTAGTGCTTTTGTTTAAGAAGGGCAATAGGAACTAACCAGAAAATTAAAAAACTGCTGGTCTTATGTCAGTGGCAGAAAAATGATCACAGAAGATTCTCAGGCACATGATCGAAAGGGTGTGAGCTACAGCCTTTAGGGAGAGGTTGAGTAGGCGGGAACTCTATTCCTTTGTGCGCAGGAGGATGAGGGATGATCTTATACAGGTGTGTAAAACCATGAGAGGAATAGATCGGGTAGATGCACAGAGTATCTTGCCCAGAGTAGGTGAATAGAGGACCAGAGGACATGGGTTTAAGGTGAAGGGGAAAAGATTTAATAGGAAACTGAGGGGTAACATTTTCACCCAAAGGGTGGTGGGTGTATGGAACAAGCTGCTAGAGGAGATAGTTGAGGCAGGGACTATATCACAGTTTAAGAAACAGTTAGAGAGGTTCATGGATAGGGCAGGTTTAGAGGGATATGGACCAAATGGGGGCAGATAGAATCATTACTTTTACAGCTACTAGTGTAGCTGGGACATGTTGGTCAGTGTGGGCAAGTTGGACTGAAGGGCCTGTTTCCACGCAGTATCACTCTATGGCAGGAATTTTCCTTAATTTATTTCTCACTGTAGGATAAATGAGAAGCACTGTCCATATGAGTCGGATATTCCTCATCACTAAGCACATTAATATTAGTGTTCACCAAAGGGCCTGCTTCCACACTGTATCACTCTATGACTCTACCCTAAATTCCCAGTTGGTCATTTTGTATTTACTTTGAATCTTCATCAACTGCAAGCAGTCACCATTTCGATCAACTGAAATTAGAGTAATTCCCTGAAATCCTGTGCTCCACTTTGAGAGGATTGTCAGAATAATACAGCCATCTGAAAAGAGTCTGGAATGAGCTAAATCCAGAGAGATAGATTTGTTTCTCAGGTGGAGAAATCCCTACGTGAAAGCCAAATACTTATGAATTGAATCTCTCAGCAAATCCCTTGTGTGTAATTTGTAAATTCTGAACCAACGCAAGAAATAATAAAAAGGTTCCCCAAAAGCTACCAGCTCAAAAATCTGACTGGAGAGTCCGACACTCTATCCAGGAAGTGATTGTATTCTGTGGTATGCCTTTGATATAGATCCTGCTTTCTAATAAAAAAAGTCAGTCACTTCATAATTATTCTCTCCACGCTAAATCTACAGGGAGCAGTGCCTCCAGGTCTGTTACTATACAAACAAAGAGGAAATCAGACCTGAAGTAAGGTGAATTGAATGTGGAAGTGCTGGTTTGACTGAGGTTCAATAGGTACAAAGTGACCACTTTACTGTTTGGCTAGGAGGTTGCTTGGGAGTTTTATTGTTCCTGTGACCTGTTGCTTGGGAGTTTTTTGTGACCTGTGATTTATCCTATTGTTGCAGCCTCAGAATTTGTGAAAACATGTTGCAGACATGGTTTAAACCAACGATAGACACAAAATGCTGGAGTATCTCAGCGGGACAGGCAGCATCTCTGGAGAGTAGGAATGGGTGACGTTTCGGGTCAAGACCCTTCTTCAGACAATTTATTTCTTGTCTCAAGGAGTAGCACAAGTTCTGTTGAAAGGTTTTCAATGAGTTGAATTAGCACGAATTTGGATTTTCAACACCAACAAATAATTACAGTAAAAGAATAATGTTACAAATGTCACTCCTCAGGAATTAGTGTTGATATTAAGGGCCTGTCCCACTTAGGATATTTTTAGGAGACTGCCGGTAACTGTCATAGTCATAGCAGGTTGCCGAAAAACAGGCGACTGGACCCCCCCATGACATAAAATTTGAAATAGAATCATTACTTTTACAACAAAATATACCAAAGTCAGCGCTGGCGACAACCTACGTCACCTAGCGACAACCTACTACGTTAACCTGGCAACAACTACAACAGCACCTACTTCAGGAGAAGTCAAGCTACGCTCATTGGCGTCAAACCAACTGGTGCCGACTGTCTCCGAAAAGTTTTCAACATGTTGAAACACAGCGGCGACCAGAAAGACACAACGACTCTTTGGGCGACTGAGGAGACGACTCACGACCATACAGGCGACACCCCGGCGACCATGTGGCAACAGCCTAGCCGCCTATAGTCGCCTAAAAAATCGCCTAAGTGGGATAGGCCCTTAAATCTGAGAGAAAAGCGTAATCAGCCCTTTCAGGTCATTAGCAAACCAATGGGCTCCTGATATTGTATTTCATTATGTCCTTAATGTTACAATCAGTTGCACCTGGAAGAGAATATAGTATCATCACAGAAGCAAATTGTTGTAATTAAGCAAGGTGGATGAAAATTCTTGAATAATAACCTGAAACATTAACAAATTACATAGCTCTTTTGAAATGTTGGCAGTATCTGGAAATGTTAACTTTCCTTTTGCTTCCTGGAGTTCTATTTATGGATTTTGCAGCTGAAGATGTTTGCCTCAGAAGATAATATTTGACTTCTTTAAAATTCTTTGGATTTATTTTTCACTCTCTGTCTATCTGTTATTGATGCCATTGGTCCTTATTCAGAACCAAAGCATTCACATCAGAGTTTAAATACGCTGTTCTCTTCTATTTTGAACAGTGAAGGTCTGATGGGTTTGATAAAAGCTCCCAGGGTAGAAGGAAGACAAAAAGTAAATAGAGAACTTTTGTTGTGGGTTGTGCAAAAGAATGTCACTGTGCTGTGCATACATGACAATAAAGAACCATTGAAACCAGTGGACTTTCAACCTCTGTGTTAAAGGAGGAACTGCAGATGCTGGAGAATCGAGGGTTACACAAAAAGCTGGAGAAACTCAGCGGGTGCAGCAGCATCTAAGGAGCGAAGGAGATAGGCGACGTTTCGGGTCGAGACCCTTCTTCAGACTGGTCAGGGATCAGGGAAACGAGAGATATAGACGGTGATGTGGAGAGATAAAGAACAATGAATGAAAGATATGCAAAAAAGTATCGATGATAAAGGGAACAAGCCATTGTAAGCTGTTTGTGGTGTGAAAATGAGAAGCTAGTGCGACTAGGGTGGGGGAGGGAGATAGAGATAGAGGGAATGCCAGGGCCCCGAGGGCTGAGGGAGAGGTGGGAAGGGGAGGAGACAGCAAGGGTTAACAGAATTGAAAAAATTCAATGTTCAAGCCCAAAGGATGCAGACTCCCCAAGCGGAATATGAGGTGCTGTTCCTCCAACTTGCGGTGTTGCTCACTCTGGCCTTGGAGGAGGCCCAGGACCGAGAGGTCGGATACGGAATGGGAGGGGGAGTTGAAGTGCTGAGCCACCGGGAGGTCGGGTTGGTTTTTGCGGACCGAGCGGAGGTGTTCGGCGAAACGATCCTCAATTCTTCCCTCCCCTCCCGCTCTACCCCTTCCCCGGGCACTTTCCCTTGCAACCGCAAGAAATGCAACACTTGTCCCTTCACCTCCCCCCTCCACTCCTTTCAGGGACCCAAGCAGTCCTTCCAGGTCCGACAGAGGTTCACCTGCACCTCCTCCAACCTCATCTGCTGCATCCGCTGCTCCAGATGCCAGATGATCTATATCGGTGAGACCAAGCGGAGGCTTGGCGATCGTTTCGCCGAACACCCTCCGCTCGGTCCGCAATAACCAACCCGACCTCCCGGTGGCTCAGCACTTCAATTCCCCCTCCCATTCCGTATCCGACCTCTCGGTCCTGGGCCTCCTCCACGGCCAGAGTGAGCAACACCGCAAGTTGGAGGAACAGCACCTCATATACCGCTTGGGGAGTCTGCATCCTTTGGGCTTGAACATTGAATTTTCTCAATTCTGTTAACCCTTGCTGTCTCCTCCCCTTCCCACCTCTCCCTCAGCCCTCGGGCCCTGGCATTCCCTCTATCTCTATCTCCCTCCCCCACCCTAGTCGCACTAGCTTCTCATTTTCACACCACAAACAGCTTACAATGGCTTGTTCCCTTTATCATCGATACGTTTTTGCATATCGTTCATTCATTGTTCTTTATCTCTCCACATCACCGTCTATATCTCTCGTTTCCCTGATCCCTGACCAGTCTGAAGAAGGGTCTCGACCCGAAACGTCGCCTATCTCCTTCGCTCCTTAGATGCTGCTGCACCCGCTGAGTTTCTCCAGCTTTTTGTGTAACCCCTGACTTTCAACCTCTGTCCCATGTCTTCGAAGGTATCTCCTTCAGAAGTCTTTAAACTAAGGTATTCATGTTGATGCATGCCCTTGGCTTTAACTGCATTCCTTCATTTCAACATTACTGGTCCCATCTGTTTCTTATTGTAGCAACATATCTCATCCATCTTTAAAAACAGATTCCTTTTTTGTATGTTAAGAAGGAACTGCAGCTGCGGGAAGATCGAAGGTAGACAAAAATGCTGGAAGAAGGGTTTCGAAGGTAGACAAAAATGCAAATCAGACTGAAGAAGGGTTTCGACCCAAAACGTTGCCTATTTCCTTCGCTCCATAGATGTTGCCTCACCCGTTGGGTTTCTCCAGCATTTTTGTCTACCTCCTGTTTTTGTATATTGTTAACAGAAACTTTATCAAAGGTGAGTGCCGGGTACATGGCAGAGGCTAGTTGGTGAAGGCTATTTTTTAGTTTAGTTTACTTTGGAGAAACAGCGCAAAAACAGGCCCTTATGCCCACTGGGTCTGCACCAACCAGCGATCCCCACACACTAACACTATCCTACACCCACTAGGGGCATGTTTTTTACATTTAGCAAGCCAATTAACCTACAAACCTGTATATCTTTGGAGTGCGGGAGGAAACTGAAGATCTCGGAGAAAACCCACGCAGGTCATGGGGAGAACATACAAACTCCGTACAGACAGCACCCGTAGTCGGGATCGAACCCGGGTCTCCGGCGCTGCTTTCGCTGTAAGGCAGCGAGTCTACCGCTGCGCCACCGTGCCACCCTTTAACACCTGACAAATCAAAAGCATGGCCAACCTTATAAAACAGTTTCCCCAAAGAGTTCATAATGTGCTCCTCCAACCTCATCTACTGTATCCGTTGTTCAATAAGTGGACTCTTATACATCGGCGAGACCAAACGTAGATGGGGCGATCATTTTGCTTAACACCTAAGCTCAGTCCACCTGGACATACATGATCTCCCGGTTGCCAAACACTTTAATTCCCCTTCCCATTCCCACACTGACCTTTCCTTCCTAGGCATCATCCATTGTCAGAGTGAGACCAAACGCAAATCGGAGGAACAGCACCTCATAATTCGCTTGTGCAGTTTACACTCCAGTGGTATGAATTTTGACTTCTCCAATTTCAGGTAAACCTTGCATCCCCCCTTTCTCTCCATCCCTCCCCCACCCAAGTTGTACCAGCTTCAGTCATCTTGTTGAGTCTCATTGTCTGTAACTCATTCTCACCTCGCACACATCTAACAATGACCTGTTTCCTTTATCATTGTTACTTTTTTGCATATCTTTCATACATTTGTTCTATATTTCTCTACATCACCGCCTATATCTCTCGTATCCCTTTCCCCTGATTCTCAGTCTGAAGAAGTGTTTCGATCCGAAACGTCACCTATTCCTTTTCTCCAGAAATGCTGCCTGACCTGCTGAGTTACTCCAGCTTTTCGTGTCTTTCTTTGATTTACTTCCTTGATTACCTGAACTCACAATATCACAGAAGGTTTCCCCTTCACCTTAAACCTATGTCTTCTGGTCCTCAATTCAACTACTCTGGGCAAGAGACTGCGCGTCTACCCGATCTATTCCTCTCAAGATTTTATACATCTCTATAAGATCATCCCTCATCTTTCTGCACTCCAAGGGATAGAGTCCGAGGCTACTCAACCTCTCCCTATATCTCAGACCCTCTAGTCCTAGCAACATCCTCGTAAATCTTCTCTGCACCCTTTCTTGCTTGACAATATCTTTCCTATAACATGATGCCCAGAACTGAACTCAATACTGTAAATGTGGCCTCACCTACGTCTTATACAACTGCAACATGACCTCCCAACTTCTATACTCAATACTCTGACATGAAGGCCAATGTGTCAAATGCCTTTTTGACCACCCGATCAGGTGATATGGGGAGAAAGCAGGAACGGGGTACTGATTGTGGATGATCAGCCATGATCACATTGAATGGCGGTGCTTGCTCGAAGGGCCGAATGGCCTACTCCTGCACATTGTCTATTGTCTAATGTATATTGTCTATTGTCTACCTGTGACTCGTCCTTCAAGGAACCATGCACCTGCGCTCCTCGATCCCTCTGTTCTTCATTCCTCATACGTATTCCATGGCAATTCTCAGAAGCAGCCTCAATGCTGTGCCTCAGAATGACACAACAGAAAAGGTATCTCAAGCTACTCAAGATGATAGGGTAATATTTACAAGTTTCGGAACATGAGAAAATATGTAGAATGTTATTTATTTTAAAATAAAATAAAGCACCAAGCATGGCTTGGTATCACCATTACAACCAAGCTAGCCAAGTGCTAAAAGGCGTTGCTGCCATATTGAGTCTACATTGGATGGTGATGGAACCAACAAGAGGATTAAACATGCTTGTGCTCATTATGACCACTATATCTGTCACAGATGTATCTATTCATGATCATATCAGTAGGAATAAATAACACACAGTTCTTGTGGAGAGGAAAACCCATCTTCACAGTGAAAGTACACTTCGCCATGTCGTGTGGCAATGCCACCATGCTGAAAGGGCAGACTGTGAACAAATCCAGCAATTCAGGACTGGGCAGCAATGAGAAGCTGTGGGGCATCAGCAGCTCAGGATTGTGCTCAACCAGAACATGCATCCTCGTGCCTGATATATCCCTGCTCTACCATCACCTTCAAACCAGGTGATCAACTCTAGATCAGTGCAGGAGTGCAGGAGGACCAGGAGCAGCACCAGAAGCTACAAGATAGCTCCATTAGTTTTTAATTTAGTTTAGAGATATAGACCCTTCGGCCCACCAAGTCCGCACCGACCAGCGATCTCAGAACATTAACACAATCCTACACACACTAGGGACAATTTACACTTATACAAAGCCAATTTACCTACAACGTACTCCTGTACGTCTTTGGAGTGTGGGTAGAAACTGAAGATCTCGGAGAAAACCAATGCAGGTCACGGGGAGAACATACATTCTCTGTACAGATAGCATCCATAGTCAGGATCGAACCCGGGTCTCCGGTGCTGCAAGCGCTGTAAGGCAGCAACACTACCACTGGGCCACCGTGCCCCCCACTAGATGTCAAATTAGATGCCAATTGACATGTTTAGTAGACAATAGACAGAGCTAAGTGATCCCACAATCAATGGGAACACATCTAAGCTCTGCAATCCTGCCACCGTTTGTGAATGGTGGTGTACGATTGGGAGATGACTCCACAAATATCCCCGTCCTCAACAATGGGGGAGGCAAGCACATCAGTGCAAAGGAGAAAACTGAAGCACTTGCAAGAATCTCCAGCTCAAAGTGCAGAGCGGTTGATTTATCGCTGCCTCTTTCCTGTAGTCCCCAGAGTGATAGATGCCGGCCTTCAGACAATTTGATTAATTCCATTAGATATCAAGAAATGTCTGAAAGCATAGGAGTACACCAAAGGCCATGTGTCCTGGGAGATTCTTGGCAATAGCAGTGCAGACTTGTGCTCCTGAATCTGCTCTCTGTCTGCATGGCCACTTGCACCTCCCAGTTGCTGACCACTTCAAATCCCTGCCTCAGTTCCACACTGATCTCTCCGTCCTCAACCTTCTCTACTGCCAGGGTACGATATGATACGATATTTATCCCAGGAGGGAAATTGATCAGCCAATAGTCATTAAACACAAGATAAATGAAACATTAAATTAAAGTGACAAGTGGAAAGTCCAGGATTGGGGACGTGCAAGTATTGGGGAGAGGGGAGGGAGAGGAGTCAGTCTACCCCACGACAGAAGGGGGAGGAGTTGTACAGTTTGATAGCCACAGGGGAAAAGGATCTCCCATGGCGTTCTGTGCTGCATCTTGCTGGATGCAGCATCTTGCTTAATTCCTTGATAGTTTACAACCCAATGACATGAACAATAAATTTTATTCAAAAAAACACAAATGCACTGGATTAGCTCAAAGGTCCAAGAGCATTTCTGGAGAACATGGATAGGTGATGTTTCAAGCTGGGACCATTTTCCAGAGGGGACGAAGAAATCTGGAAGAGAGGAAGGGCAGGACAAAGGTTGGCAAGTGATAGGTGGATAGAGGTGAGGGATGTTTGGATTGGCAGACAGTTGGACAAGGACTAGCGATGAAAAGGCTAAAGGAGTGAGATGAGGATAGAAACATAGAAAATAGGTGTAGGAGTAGGCCATTCGGCCCTTCGAGCCTGCACCACCATTCAATATGATCATGGCTGATCATCCAACTCAGTATCCCGTACCTGCCTTCTCTCCATACCCCCTGATCCCTCTAGCCACAAGGGCCACATCTAACTCCCTCTTAAATATAGTCAATTAACTGTTGCGGTCCTAAAAATTTCCCCCTTATCCTTAAACTGTGACCCCTTGTTCTGGACTGCCCCAACATTGGGAACAATCTACGATAGAAGAGTTGTGAATTGTGAAGCCAGAGGAAGGAATATAGGTGGAAAAGGTGAGATCTTGAAGGAAGAAGGTGACTGTCCATTTCTTCCAGTGATGTTACCTAAGTCAATTAGGCCTTCCAACAAATTGTTTTTTTGCTCCGGATTCTAAGAGGTAGAACATTATTTATTTTTTAATTAAAAAAGGCACCGAGACTGGTTTGGTAACACAACTATAACCAAGCAAGCCAAATGCTAAAAGGCATTGCTACCAGTCATCAGTGGATGCTGAGAGAACCAAGATGAGGAGAAAAACATGGTCATAAGGTCATGATAGGAACAGAATTAGGCCATTCGGCCCATCAAGTCTACTTCACCATTTAATCATGGCTGATCTATCTTTTACTCCTAACCCCATTCATTTTATTCCGTGTGAAGCCCACATCCCTTGATGGAATTTTAAAAAAGTAATCTTAATCTTAATAAAATCTTAATAAAGATTTTATTTTCTTTAACTCACCTCACGATTTCAATTTCCCTATAATGAAGGCCATTGCATGGTGCTGGTCCACAAAGAGCGATCGGAAATAGTTTGTGTCTTGGTGGATAAGGTAAAAAATGTTTCTAACCTTTACCAGAGTGAGGCCCAGCGCAAATTGGAGGAACAGCACCTCATATTTTGCTTAGGTACTTTACACCCCAGCGGTATGAACATTGACTTCTCTAATCATAGATGGCCCTTGCTTTCTCCCTTCTTCCCCTCCCCCTTCCCAGTTCTCCCACAGGTCCTACCGTCTCCGCCTCTTCCTTTCTTTTTCCCGCCCCCTCCCCCTCTGACATCAGTCTGAAGAAAGGTCTCGATCCGAAACGCCGCCAATTCTTCTCTCCAGAGATGGTGCCTCACCCGTTAAGTTTCTCCAGCATTTTATATCTACCTTTTTGGATACAGTAAAAAGAACCTTCAAGATTTCACACTTAGGGATAACATGCTTTACATCTGATTTACAACACATCAAGTTTATTTTTAGCAATCATTTGCAACTTAATTAAGTAATTATTTGTAGGTGAAGTGCAAGCTATTGACATCATCATTGAGCGGAATAGATTCCGAGCAACACTGATCATGGACTGCTGATCTCCCTCATTGGTGACCCTAGGATATCCTTGATCAGACTTGGCTGGCTTTACCTTGCATTAAATGTTATTCCCTTATTCCCGTATCTATACACTGTAAATGGCATTGATTATAATCATGTTTTATCCTTCTGCTGACAGGTTAGCACGCAACTAAAGCTGTTCACTGTACACGTGACAATAAACTAAACTAAACTAAAAATTGTTATATAAATAGAGACAATTGCAAGCCAGCCACTGGAACTTTTGTTTCTTACAAGCTGTTTTGTGCATCTAATTTTTAGCAGGCTTTTCAAATGTCATAAAAATTTGCATTTACTCAGAGTACTAAAAGTTTGACCTCCACATTGAAGAAAATCATTCTCACTGGAAGGACTTCCCGATCACCCAAGTATTGCTCAAAATTTAGGAGACCCTGGGGCAGGCAGGAAAAAAAGACCTTGAGAACCATATGTTATGCAAAACAAATGCCAGTTTGTTTTCAATTAAGAGGCCATAATCGGCAATTGGATTTACCTGCGCAAACTTTTCTTGCAGAAATCATGCATGAAAGTGGTTTCTGCAAGGTTAGAAATCCGAGTAAACCTGCTGAGTTACTCCAGAATGTATCTTTCTTTTTCAGCGAGCTAATATCATCTCTATCTGACTACTGACTGGGGAACATCTATGTATGATTGACCTTAAAGAGACTCATGCTTTCCTGGCCTTAGTCTCATGTTTAATATTTACACTCAGCCCCCGTACACGTGACAATAAAGTAAACTGAACAGAATAGCTAAAGACATCACAGGTCACACACAACAACCTTCCACTATTGCTGAAGTTAATTAAAGTTTTTGTTTACAGCCTACAATTTTTTGTTGAACAGTCGGCATGGTGGCGTAGCGGTAGAGTTTCTGCCTTTCAGCACCAGGGACCCTGGTTCGATCCTGTCCAAGGGAGCTGTTTGCATGAGGTTTGTACGTTCGCCCTGTGACCTGCGTGGGTTTTCTCCGGGTGCTTCAGTTTCCTCCCACACTCCAAAGATGCACAAATATGTAGCTTAATTGGCTTGGTAAAATTGTAAATTGTCCTTGGCATGTAGCAAAATTAGTGTCCGGGAATTGTTGGTCAGTGCGGACACGGTGGGCTGAAGGGCCTGTTTCCGCATTGTATCTCTTAACCAAATTAATTAATGCAAACTTTGTTCTGGGATCATGAATGAGACATAGGTGAAGTGTCTGATATCAATGTCTTCCACACCACATGTGTTAGCTTCAGTGTTCAATGCTCAGGATAATGGAATCAAGTCAAGTCAAGTCAAGTTTATTCGTCACATACACACATACGAGATGTGCAGTGAAATGAAAAGTGGCAATGCTTGCGGATTGTGCAAAAAAACCCGACAAAACAGAATGGAACAGAATCACATATCGGCAGCCACTTCACTGTACTCAGCATTTCTGTGCAAACTACACCTGAGCTACAGGCTGCGAACAGTGCCCTTCGCTTAGCCTCGTCATTGCAGTGATTTGGGGGGCCACTGAGGGTGGCACAGTGGCGCAGTGGTAGAGTTGCTGCCTTACAGCGCTTGCAGCACCGGAGACTCGGGTTCGATCCTGACCACGGGTACTGTCTGTACGGAGTTTGTCCATTCTCCCCGTGACCTGCATGTGTTTTCTCCGAGACCTTCGGTTTCACCCCACACTCCAAATATGTACAGGTTTGTAGGTAGGAAAGAACTGCAGATGCTGGTTTAAATCGAAGGTAGACACAAAATGCTGGAGTAACTCAGTGGAGCAGGCAGCATCTCTGGAGATGCTATCCTCTGCTGTCCCGAGTTACTCCAGCATTTTGTGTGTACCTCAGATAGGTAGATAAATTGGCTTGGTGAATGTAAAAAAATTGTCCTTGGAGCGTGTCGGATAGTGTTAATATGCGGAGATCGCTGGTCGATGCGGACCCAGTGGGCCGAGGGGCCTGTATCTCAAAACTAAACTAAACTAATCTAAGCTAAACTAAATAACATAGTATTGCAAGGGTGCAGATTAGTGCTTGGAGGTTCTTGAACACAATCACTGTGTACCTTGTGCAGCTTACAACCCAAGTTCAAGTGAATTTATTGTCATGTGTCCCTGATAGGACAATGAAATTCCTGCTTTGCTTCGGCACACAGAGCATAGTAGGCATTTACTACAAAACGGATCAGTGTGTCCATATATCATTATATGAATACATACACACATGAATAAATAAACTGATAAATTGCAAATAACAGATAACAGATAATGGGTTATTAATTATCGTAGTTTTGTCCGAGCCAGGTTTAATAGCCTGATGGCTGTGGGGAAATAGCTATTCCTGAACCTGGTCGTTGCAGTCTTCAGGCTCCTGTACCTTCTACCTGAAGGTAGCAGAGAGATGAGTGTGTGGCCAGGATGGTGTGGGTCCTTGATGATGCTGCCAGCCTTTTTGAGGCAGCGACTGTGATAAATCCCCTCAATGGGGGGAAGGTCAGAGCCGATGATGGACTGGGCAGTGTTTACTACTTTTTGAAGTCTTTTCCTCTCCAGGGCGCTCAAGTTGCCAAACCAAGCCACGATGCAACCAGTCAGCAAGCTCTCTATTGTGCACCTGTAGAAGTTAGAGAGAGTACTCCTTGATAAACCGACTCTCCGTAATCTTCTCAGGAAGTAGACGCGCTGATGTGCTTTCTTGATCATTGCATTTGTTTTCTCAGAACAGGAAAGATCTTCACAGATGTGCACTCCCAGGAATTTGAAGCTCTTGACCCTTTCAACCATCGACCCATTGATATAAACGGGACTGTGGGTCCCCATCCTACTCCTTCCAAAGTCCACAATCAGTTCCTCGGTTTTGCTGGTGTTGAGGGCCAGGTTATTGTGCTGGCACCATATGGACAGTTGCTCGATCTCTCTTCTATACTCTGACTCATCCCCATCAGTGATACGTCCCACAACAGTGGTGTAGTCAACGAACTTGATGATGGAGTTCGCACTGTGACCGGCTACGCAGTCATGAGTATAGAGTGAGTACAGCGAGTACAGTATTAATATAATTTTACTTCGGAGTCACGTGAGTGACTTCGTGAAGACCCCGCCAGCACGCATGCGTGACATATCGTCGCTCGCATTTGCTGTCGACAAGCTTGGGGGGGGAGTGCGCTTCCCCAACAGCTCCTTCAAAAAGAACGCTAAAGGTAAGTGAACTAACCTTGAGCTGGTTGGAGGTAGGAATTGCTTTTACCTACAGATTACGATGGACGGAAAAGGGAAGGCCAAGCTTTCCAAGAGCCGCGGGACCCTAGCAAGTCAGCAGCCAACATCCCCGGAGCTGCTCGCAACACCGGCAGCACCTGTACTACGGCCGGGGGAAAAAGTGCGGAGGTCGGGCCCTGCAGAGTCAGCAGCACCCGCCACATCTCCAGAACGGACGTCCGCACAGGAGCAGGGTACCTCCGACCCTGACTTCATGCTACCTTCACCCAAAGCCAGGGGTGGTAGCAAGCAAGGACGCACTAATGTGCCTCGCACACCGGCGACGGCAACTTCCCATCTTTTACAGGTCCCGCGAGGGCATACACAGGGAAAAGCCACGCCAAAGTGAAGCCCCGCAGCCGCGGCAGGCCTCGACAAGCAGCTGGGAAAGTCTGCCTGAGTGCAGGCCGGCGGCAGAGCGGCTGGACAGTCGGGCAGCCCTGCAGGAGCAGGCGTTACCGACGTTTCACTGGGACAGTCTGCCGGATCGCAGGCTGGTGGCAGCAGAGTTCGGTCGGGCAGCCTCGCTGAGGCAGCCGGCGACCATGCATTACCACAGACCTTGGGGGTCAGAAGTTGCAGTAAGCCTGCGCTGACATCGGGGAGCCAGGCACCGGGGGCCGGCACCGACTCATCTCCGCTGCCTTCGTATCAGGCAGGGGGACCGCCACAGTCCGCACGATGGCGGACTAGCGGTATGTCCGTGTGGGAGTCATACGGCCCTGCTGGAGCGGCTGCCAACTATGACCTGCCAGCGGACCCTTGTTATCACCTCGATAAGGTGCGGTCCACTGGTGGAAGCCCCAGAGTATACGAAGAACCTGGGGAAGTCGACTTGTCGTCCGCATTTAGCGACAGCGGTCGCATAGGCAGGATGGAGCTCATGGTGGAGCAACTTCTCCAGCGGGACATGGACCGACAGGAGCGTGGGTCTCACCGATTTAGGGGCCCAAACATCAGGCTACCCAGCATCTCACCATCATCAGCCGGCAGTGCTCGAAGTCAGCAGATGGCTGACTTCGATGAAGAGCCAGTGATGGAAGAGCCCACTGCTCGAGAGCCAGGAGCAGACCTGCTGGACGTGGTTGCAAAATTTGCCACGCCAGCGCATTCTGGAAAACCACTGCATCCCAAACTGCCGGGGAGCATCAACTTCTTGGCCACTCACCAGCTACAAGATCAAGTACTTGCAGTGGCCATGGAGAAGTACAAAGCTCCGGACAACTGTGTCAACCTCAACGTCCCCACGGTCAACCCGCAAATCTGGGGGAACATGAGTTCAGCCCTCAGAGCACAGGAGGTCCGCCTGCAGAAAATCCTCAAGATCCTGACATCCGGCATCACGGCATTTGCGAGGACCCTAGATGGAGATAACGTCACCGATGAGCAGCAGGATGCTCTTGCCCTCCTCTGCAATACGCAATTCAAAATAAATTGCATTCGTAAGAGATCCATCCGGCCCACCCTCAACCCGAAATTCGCAGGGTTGTGTCGCTCCTCCACCACTCCACCACCACGACAGTGGTTTGGGGAGAACCTGCCCAGACAGGTCAAAGAATTAGACGAGGAGGCCAAAACCATCGGCCTCATGAAGCCACCACCTGCCAGGGTACAGACATACCGTCGACCACAGCCTTACCCTCCCTCCAGATCTCGTCAGCCGGATCCGCCTGTCCGCCACCCGCTCCCCAACAGCAGAAGCCTTTTTTTAGGGCAGGGCCAGCAGAAACCACCCTGGAAAATGCGGCAACAACCATATCAAGCAACATAACGACCCCCCAAATCACAATACACCAGGCCCCGCCGTTAACCATGGAGATAAGGGGGTCTGGTCCTTTCAAGAAAGTAGCAATAGTATCCACACCAGTTGGGGGACGGTTGCGGGCCTTTACGGGTGCATGGGGTGCGATAACTTCAGATCCCTTTATTCTACAAAGTATTCAGGGTTATGGAATAGAGTTTATTAATGAGATCTTTCCCCCTACACAGCATGTCCCTCATCACAGGTTTGCGCTTTCTCAAAAAGCGATAGAGGAAGGACATGCAGAAATTTTAAGGCTGGCAGCCAAAGGGGTGATAGAGAAAATTACACATGAACCCCTTGAGTTCGTGTCCAACATCTTTACCAAAACTAAAAAAGATGGTGGATGTCGGATCATCATTGACCTAACCCATCTGCATACGTTTGTACAATATACCCATTTCAAAATGGAAACATTCGAAACAGTTAAACAGCTGCATTCCCAGGGGTACTTTATGGCCTGCATTGATTTAAAAGATGCATACTATACTGTCCCCATCATAGAACATCATCGGAAATTCTTAAAATTTGTCTGGCGGGGTCAATTATGGCAATACAAAGCCTTGCCCAATGGTATTACAACAGCTCCTCGGCTATTTACAAAACTTGTCAAACCTATATTGGCGAACTTAAGACAACAAAACTATATCGTCATGGCATACTTGGACGATATATTAATAGTGGGGCAAACTCTTGAATTGGCGAAGCTGGCAGTCACAGCTACTAAATCTCTATTCGAGGCATTAGGGTTTGTTACCCATCCAGACAAATCCAAATTCACCCCATCTCAAGTCATGGACTATCTGGTATTCACTATTGACACCACCCAAATGATAGTCACTATCCCAGCCAACAAAGCATCAGCCATAAAAGGGGCATGCAACAGCCTTGCTTGCGCCAGGGTGCCGACCATCAGACATGCTGCTAAGGTAATTGGGAAACTCGTAGCTACATTTCCAGCTGCGCAATTTTCCATCATACACATGTCCGCCTCCAAGTAGATAATACCACGGTGTTGGCTTACCTAATCATATGGGTGGTATCAGGTCAGTATCTCGTGACGAATTGGCAAACACAATTTGGCTCTGGTGCATTGTAAGAAATATTTTTATCTCAGCGACCTACCTCCCGGGGAAGCTCAATACAGTGGCGGACACCAGGTCATGAGTATTTAATGACAACATCGAGTGGGTGTTCAACCCCCAAATATTTGCTGAAATTATAGCTAAATTTGGTACACCAGATATCGACCTCTTTCGTCAAGGTTGAACCATCAGATACCAACGTATGTGTCTTGGGAACCAGACCCTGGGGCAGTAGCAATGGATGCTTTTTCATTCCATTGGGGGAAATGGTTCTGCTACACATTTCCCCCATTCTGCCTCATCAGTCGGGTATTGCAGAAAATTCAACTGGATTCTGCAACAGGCATATTGATCATACCCGACTGGCCTACACAACCATGGTACCCGGTGGTCCTCCACATGTTAAAATATCCGTGGGTACAAATATCAAAACACCCCAATTTGATTACAAACCCCATTACGCGGGATAGTCACCCATGTCATGGTCACTTAAACCTGTTGGCTTGTAGGTTCTAAGGAGGCCACTATTGGAGGCTGGCATATCATCCAGGGCCATGGACCTCATCACAGCGTCGTGCAGGGTATCTACCAGAAAGCAGTACCTCACCCAGATCAGGAAGTGGGAGGCCTACTGCTCTCATAGAAACATAGAAACATAGAAATTAGGTGCAGGAGTAGGCCATTCAGCCCTTCGAGCCTGCACCGCCATTCAATATGATCATGGCTGATCATCCAACTCAGTATCCCGTACCTGCCTTCTCTCCATACCCTCTGATCCCCTTAGCCACAAGGGCCACATCCAACTCACTCTTAAATATAGCCAATGAACTGGCCTCAACTACCCTCTGTGGCAGAGAGTTCCAGAGACTCACCACTCTCTGTGTGAAAAAAGTCTTTCTCATCTCGGTCTTAAAGGATTTCCCCCTTATCCTAAAGCTGTGACCCCTTGTCCTGGACTTCCCCAACATCGGGAACAATCTTCCTGCATCTAGCCTGTCCAAACCCCTGAAGAATTTTGTAAGTTTCTATAAGATCCCCTCTTAATCTCCTAAATTCCAGAGAGTATAAACCGAGTCTATCCATCTTTCTTCATAAGACAGTCCTGACATCCCAGGAATCAGTCTGGTGAACCTTCTCTGCACTCCCTCTATGGCAATAATGTCCTTCCTCAGATTTGGAGACCAAAACTGCACGCAATACTCCAGGTGTGGTCTCACCAAGACCCTGTACAACTGAAGTAGAACCTCCCTGCTCCTGTACTCAAATCCTTTTGCTATGAAAGCTAACATACCATTCGCTTTTTTCACTGCCTGCTGCACCTGCATGCCTACTTTCAATGACTGGTGTACCATGACACCCAGGTCTCGCTGCATCTCCCCTTTTCCTAATCGGCCACCATTTAAATAATAGTCTGCTTTCCTGTTTTTGCCACCAAAGTGGATAACCTCACATTTATCCACATTATACTGCATCTTCCAAACATTTGCCCACTCACCCAGCCTATCCAAAAATACGACCTACAAATCTACCACGATCCCTGACGTCCTGGAATTCCTGGCGGGCCTTAATTACGATGAGGGTTTCAGCTACAGTGCCATCAACAGCACCAGGAGTGCGCTTTCCTCATACCTGACCATAGGTGTGGGCACACACCCATTGGTATCTAAATTCATGAGGGGTGTATTTAACACCAACCCTCCTCGACCCAGATACAACATCACCTGGGATGTAGGGATAGTACTGAGCCTACTCAGAAGCTGGGCCCCCATGACAGGGTTACCACTTGATAGACTTACCCTCAACGTGGTGATGTTGATGGCACTGACAACAGCACAACGAGTCCAGACCTTACAGAAACTTCGACTCGACAGAATGGTCTCAACCCCAGCAAAGGTAACCTTCTTTGTAGAAGAACTACTGAAGCAGCATAGACCGGGGTCTACTGGACTGCAGTTGGAATTCCCCATCAACGTTCGCGGAAGCTGTGCTGAGAGCCGCTCCGTAATAAAATTTGTCCCCGAATTAGGGTTTTTTATTATTATTTGTGTTAATAAATACCCATTACTTTTTCAGCCTGTTCAGTCTGGAATATATTAACAACCTTCCTCCATTAGTATTGCGGCAGTGTGACAGCATGGACGTTGTCCAGGGCGTGAACTCACAGAGCTTTGAAATCTTCACGAAGTCACTCACGTGACTCCGAAGTAAAATAATAAGATTAAACAAGAACTTACCAATTTGAAGTTTGATCTTTATTTTATGAGGAGTTGTGATGAGGGATTTTGTGCCCTCCGCTCCCAACCCTCTATCATAAGGTCAACTGGTATGTTCAAGTTTATGTTAATCTTCCTATCTTCAGTCATTGTTGTTATCTGTGATTCCACACCGCCGCTTTGAAGAATGTCGCGCATGCGTGCTGGCGGGGTCTTCACGAAATCCCTCATCGCAACTCCTCATAAAATAAAGATCAAACTTCAAACTGGTAAGTTCTTGTTTAATCTTATTATTTTTTCTAACTTTGCGTAATCCTTGCTTTCCCACTCTCTCTCTATTCCTCCCCACCCTAGTTCCCCGACTAGTTTCACTGTCCTGATTAATTTTACACTTGTTTGGATGTATGCCTGATTGTATGCCTCCTTCTCACCTTTCCCTCTGCTAACAATGAACCATTCTACATTTCCATTATCATCGTCTGCTTTGATCTGTCGTTTTCACACCTTACCCCCCATATCTCTAGTCTCCCTCTCCCCTGTCGCTCAGTCTGAAGTACAATCTCAACCTGAAACATCATCCATTCCTTCTCTCCAGAGATGCTGCCTGTCCTGCTGAGTTACTCCAGCATTTTGTGTTTGTCTTCAGTGTAAACCTGCATCTGCAGTTCCTTCTCACATACTGTGTTCTTTTCCTTTCATTCTCCTTCACTTCAGTGGCAGTTTTGTCTTTACCATAGAGAAAATACTTTACACTCTGACTCTCTTCCCACCAATCAGCCAGGCCAAGATCTGATAATTGTCAGGTAATTAGGCAAGATCGTTATAGGAACTACACAGGTTCCATTTTACAAATGTGCAACAAGTGTGCAGAAATCATAATAATGAGCTCAATACAGTCCGCCCAACCTCACAAATGTCTGCAGGGCATTAGAGCAGTTACTTCTTCTATAGCAGCACATGTTTCATGCACCAAAGGGGGATGAAATCCAATTTCCAGACATTAATATTTCTATATGTCCTCTAAGATGCCTACATTTGAATTGTGCAGGAAGGAACTGCAGATGCTGATTTAAACCAAAGATAGGCACACAAAGCTGGAGTAACTCAGCGGGTCAGACAGCATCTCTGGAGAGAAGGAATAGGTGACGTTTCTGGTCAAGTCTGAAGAAGGGTCGCAACCCAAAACGTCACCTATTGCTGTTCTCCAGAGATGCTGCCTGACCCGCTGAGTTACTGCATTTTTTTGTGTTTATTTCTTTTGAATTGAGGTGGTTTCCCATTCTTCTTCCCTTTTTGAATAATGAAAGAAATTCAAGAAAGATTATTTATAGCTAAACTGGGACGTGACATCTACAGTACAAAAGAATCTCGTTGCTAAGCCCTCAGGCCATTTTATATTGTGAAATAATTCATTAAGCCAATAATGAGTTAAATCTTAGCGAGAAATATCCCCATCTTCTCACAAAAGCAAACGGTTTTTCTAAAGGTTATTTGAAGACTGGAACAAACACATGCAACAAAAGAGATATTTAACATATTGTGAATAGAAACGAAAAATTTGAATTCAGAACAAATATAGAATGAAAATGAGTAAAACTATGCATTAAATAAAATGCGTTTCTACTAAATAAAACAATTTGTGCCATGGGAGCTGTGACATTTCACATGTGCCCTGCTTCTAACATTTTGAATAATTCCCTTGGGATAACAAAAGGTGCAAAAATATACTCATCACTAATTTGTTCCCTGATCTGCTACTCGTGTAGATCGGTATAGGAAGGAACTTCAGATGCTGGTTTAAACCAAGGAGAGACACAAAATGCTGGAGTAACTCAGCAGGACAGGCAGCATCTCTGGGGTGGAGGAATGGGTGATCTTTTGGATCGAAACCCATCTAAAGAAGGGTCTCGATCTGAAACGTCACCCATTACTTCTCTCCAGAGATACTACCTGTCCCGCTGAGTTACTCCGGATTTTGTGTCTATCCTGTAGATCACTATCTGAACAGATCGTTAACAGTCCCTCACATACTTGAGTATGCAGAGCACACATAGAAAATGTATTAAGCATGACACAAGATAATCATACAGTGCGTAAAATAAATTTACGATTTGCAAGTTAGAAAAAAAAACCACCTTACTTACAAAAGAACAATCCCACGATTTAAAATAAAATGAGCAGCATAAGGATTAACCCACGGAAAAGTAATATATTGCCACATAGTAAAAAATTGAACTTTGAAAACAAACAATGTAATATCCGCAATATACAGAAATATAGAACAATGAGTTGCATCGTTAAAAATGTTTCCCATTATAAAAAGCTTTGGAATAATGAAATTAAGTTAATAGTCATTTTGATGTTTTAATACATATGTTTTATCTTTTCCCTGTGCAAAATCCTCGTGGAATTTTCCTTGATTTACTACGGAGATTTTAACGACTATATCTGCCTGAATCGACATCCACTTTTGCTTCTTTAAGTCTTTAGTGTGAATGGAACTGCAAAAACGTTAATGTTTAAACATCTGGATTTGCAGGGCATATTTTTTGAATGCTGCAAAGCTGGAAGTATCTTGAAGTATTCATATAAAGGTGTCCCTATACCTCCGTCCAAGGACCCCAACATTATTTTCAGTTGTGGCAGGGGTTCACGTACCTCCTCCAACCTCATCTACTGTATCCGCTGTTCCAAGTGTGAACTTCGATATATCGGCGAGACCAAGCACAGGCTCAGTGATTGTTTCACTGAACACCCCCACTCAGTGTCCCTAAACCTACCTGATCACCTGGTTGCTAAACACTTTCACTCCCTCTCCCATTCCCAAACTGACCTTTCTGTCCTGGGCCTCCTTCACTGTCAGAGTGAGGCCCTGTGCAAATTGGAGGAAGAACACCTCATATTTCTCTTGGGCACCTTGCACCCTGGCGGTATGAACATTGACTTCTCTAACTTCAAATAGCCCTTGCTTTCCCTCTCTCCATCCCTCCCCTTCCTAGTTCTCCGACCAGTTTGACTGTCCCCCTGATTAAAATGTATCTCTATACGCTTTGTTGTCACCTTCCCCTAGCAAACAATAGTCTATTCCACATGTTCCTTGATTCTCATCCCCTTTGTTGTCTCATTGTCACACCTTACCCTTCCATATCTCTATTCTCCCTCTCCCCTGACTCAGTCTGAAGAAGGGTCTCGACCTGAAACACCACCCATTCCTTCTCTCCAGAGATTCTGCCTGTCCCGCTGAGTTACTCCAGCATTTTGTGTCTGGAAACAGGCAACCGCAGTTCCTACTCTGGGTCAGACTCTGATTAGCAAATATCAAGAGATTGTTAACTATTTAAGATTGCAATTGACTGATTTCCGCTGGTGGCTGTAACTTTTTTTAATTAACCAATCTTTCGAATTTTCTTGAATTAATTGAAGTTGCTGAGGTCTGCAGAATAATAAACCAGGACTGGAGGGTATTTGTTTTTGCCTTAACACGTCTGCACTAAAGATTTCCTCGCTTGCAGAGCAATGTATATGAGATAACAGCCAGTGAACACATGGACTAGCTTTTGGGGTGTAGGAAACAACTGGATTATTAAGGGTTTGGATGGGCTAGAAGCAGGAAACATGTTCCCGATGTTGGGGGAGTCCAGAACCAGGGGCCACAGTTGAAGAATAAGGGGTAAGTTATTTAGAACGGAGATGAGGAAACACTTTTTCACACAGAGAGTGTGAGTCTGTGGATTTCTCTGCCTCAGAGGGTGGTGGAGTCCGGTTCTCTGGATCCTTTCAAGAGAGAGCTAGATAGGGCTCTTAAAGATAGCAGCCAGGAGATATGGGGAGAAGGCAGGAACGGGGGGCTGATTGTGGATGATCAGCCATGATCACATTGAATGGCGGTGCTGGCTCAAAGGGCCGAATAGCCTACTCCTGCACCTATTGTCTATGGTCTATTTTAACTGGAAGAAGAATTCTCAGCAAGAGGTCATTCCATCTAGCATAATTAGTGACTAATTTTCTACCTTAACATGAGTAAAGGATAAGATTGAAATGGAATTTCATTAAATCTGCCACCAACTCTAGTTTGAATAGATTCATACAGTCATAGAATGATACAGGGTTGAAACTGGCCTTTCAGCCCAACTTGCCCACACTGGCCAAAATGTCCCAGCTACTCAGTGCGGCATGGTGGCGCAGCAGTAGAGCTGCTGCCTTACAGTGCTTGCAGCTCCGGTGACCAGGGTTCGATCCCGACTACGGGTGCTGTCTGTATGGAGTTTGTGCATTCTCCTCGTGACCGTATGGGTTTACTCCGAGATCTTCGGTTTCCTCCCACACTCCAAAGGCATACATCATTTGTAGGTTGATTGACTTTGTATAAGTGTAATTTGTCCCTAGTGTGCATAGGATAGTGTAAATGTGCGGGGATCGTTGGTCGGTGCGGACTCAGTGCCTGTTTCCGCGCTGTATCTCTAAACAAAACGACACTAGTTACACCTGTCTGCATTTTGCCCATATCCCATCAAACCTGTCCTATCTATGTACCTGTCTAGCTGTTTCTTAAACACTGGGATAGTCCCTGCCTCAACTACCAATTACATGTTATTCACTGCCTTGATCCTTTTGGTAGATTTCAGACTGGATCTGCAGATATGAATAATTTCTTGCAGTCTTCTGGCCAGCTGTCAGTGAAGAAGCCCTCATTGCAAGAAGCAGTCCAAGATCAGAGAGGGGGAGACAAGCAGAAGAGGCAGAGGAAAAAGTAAGGTTGACAAAACTTTTCTGGATCAACAATCAACGTGGATGAAACACCAACCAATCCTAATTAAGTAAGTATTAAGTATTATGTAAGTAAATTTATTGGCCAAGTATTCACATACAAGGAATTTGCCTTGGTGCTCCGCTCACAGGTAACAACATGACATACAGTGACAGTTACGAATGACTCAGATAACACTAAACATGAATAATAATAAAACATTAATGGTAAAACACTATTGATCAAGCATGTGAACCAACAAAATACCAGATCAAAGGGAGGCTACAGATTTTTGGCCTTGTGGATAAAAACTGTTTTTATGTCTGGCTGCGGCAGGTTTGACAATCCGGAGTCGCCTTCCAGAGGGAAGTGATTCAAAGAGTTTGTGTCCAGGGTGAGAGGGGTCAGAGATGATCTTGCCTGCTCGCTTCCTGGCCCTTGCAGTGTACAGTTCATCAATGGAGGGAAGGTTGCAGCCAATAATCTTCTCTGCTGATCGGACGATTCGCTGCAGCCTCTAGGTGTTGTGCTCGGTGCTGAGTCAAACCAGACCATGATGGAGAAGGTGATAACAGACTCTATGATGGTCGTGTAGAATTGGACCATCATTGCCTGTGGCAGATTGTGCTTCTTCAGCTGTCGCAGGAAGTACATCCTCTGTTGTGCCTTTTTGACTGTGGTGTCGATGGTAGCCCCCCACTTTAGGTGCTTAGAGATGATGGTTCGCAGGAACTTAAAATACTCCACAGATGTGACTGTGGTGCTGTTGATGGTGAGTGGGGTGAGGGGAGGGGGAGCTCTCCTACCGTCTACAATCAATTCCACTGTCTTAAGAGCATTGAGCTCTATGTTGTTGCTACAGCACCAGGACGCCAGCTGTGACACTTCCTGTCTGTAGGCAGATTCCTCCCCATCCTGGAGGAATCTAGATGTCCAATCAGGGTTGTGTCGTCCGCAAACTTGAGAAGCTTGACAGAGGTGTCTGTGGAGGTGCAGTCGTTGGTGTAGAGAGAGTAGAGGAGATGAGAGAGTACGCAGCCTTGCGGTGCTCCTATACTGAGCATTTGCGGGTCCGAGATGTGCTTTCCCAACCTCACATCTGCTTCCTGTCTGTCAGGAAGTTGGTGATCCACTGACAGAGGGTTTCAGGCACAGTCAACTCGGAAAGTTTGGAGTGTAGTAACTCTGGCACAATGGTGTTAAATGCAGAGCTAAAATCAACAATTAGGATCGTCGCATTGGTCCCCTGGTGCTGTAGGATGAAGTGCAGGCCCAGGTTGACTGCATCATTCACAGATCTGTTGCACCGATATGCAAACTGCAGAGGGTCCAGCAGGGAGTTTGTGATATTTTTCAGCTTGGCCAGCACAAACCTTTCGAGTGTCTTCATGACTACAGAGGTCAGTGCGACAGGCCTGTAGTCATTAAGACAAGTAATCCTTGCATTCAATCCCCATTCCCCAACAATTCCTTGCATTATCATCCGTCTGTCATTATTAATATGGCATCTAATTAAGCCACAAATACAAAGTGGAAAATAACACTGATTAAACATTGAATAGAAAATTCAATTAAACTTTGGTATATTTCCATGTGCATTGTTTGTTCTAAGCTTGCATTCAAAATTGTTAAATGAGGTAATATTTTGACTAATAGATTCTGAATGGCACTAACCTTCACGAGGGCAGTTGAACAAAGAACATCTTTGGGTATCGAGAGACAGCTTTTGGGCTTCTTCTTCTTGCGTATGGCGTGCACAGCCTAACGTTGTAAGACAACTTGTTCTGTTTGATCTTCTGTTTGTGCACGCCAGGTTGATTGCATTTGTTGAAACAGGGTGGACCACGTGAAGGCTGCAATCTCCCACCCCAGCTTTTGGACTGAACTACTTTGTACTACTGGACAACTGGTAACATTAGGTTCATGCTCATCAGCCTTCTTCAAGTGATAGGCTCATTGAAATCTTAACCTGAGTTTCACGTTACACAATGGCATAGTGGTAGAGCTACTGTCTTACAACACCAGAGGCCCGAGTTTGATCCTTATTACAAGTGCTGTCTGTATGGAGTTTGTACGTTCTCCCCATCACCTGTGTGGATTTTCTCCGAGACCTCCCATACATGTTTGTAGGTTAATTGGCTTGGTATAAATGTAAAATTGGCCCTAGAGTGTGTAGGGTAGTGTTATTGTGCAGGGATTGTTGGTCGGTGCAGACTTGGTGGGCATAGGGTCTGTTTCTGCGCTATATCTCTAAACTAAACTAAACTAAACTAATGATTAGCGAGGGTTGCATCTGTTTCATCATCACATATTCCTAAGATAGACACAAAAAGCTGGAGTAACTCAGCGGGACAGGCAGCCTCTCTGGAGAGAAGGAATGGGTGACGTATCAGGTTGAGACCCTTCTTCAGACTGGGCCTGAATAATTCTGAAGTCATACTCTGAAGAAGGGTCTCAATCCGAAACATCACCCATTCCTTCTATCTAGAGACGCTGCCTGTCCCGCTGAGTTACTCCAGCTTTTTGTGTTTATCTTCAGTGTGGACCAGCACCAGCAGTTCCTTCCGTCACATATTCATAACTGAACTGAAAGTTGCCTGTGTCCAGTGTCTCACGTTAAAAGATCCTGGCTAAACCGAACTTCTCAGTTCAGCTCAGAATCAGTTTGAGAATTAAAAGTTAGGTAGTCGCAGCAAATGCATTAAATAATTTAACCGGTGCATCGTCCTCAGATTCCAAAATTAAATTAAATTAAGCTAAATTTAATTAAATTAAGATAATATAAGATCATATGCTGATTTTCTCTCCTTCATCCATCTACCATCGCTTGAGGGTGGTTCAAGTTATTAATCAACTGAAAGGAATATAGCAGAGGGCTTAGGCTGTAGTGAGGGGAATAAGGACAAGTAGCAATAGTTAAGTCCCTCCACCATCTGATATTGCAAATCAGAAGAGGACCTGAGCTGAGTGGCACATTGGATGTGAGTAGAAGTATGATACGATATAAAAGCTCATCTGTCCATTTCCCTCTATGAATGCTGCCTGACCTACTGAGTTCCTCCAGCAAATTGTTTTATCTCAGCACTCCAGAAGCTGCAGTGTCTTGTGTCCACATGGTCACCAATTGCGCTCACATCTTTGAGGTCATCAATGCTTTTGTAGCACTGCACCCTGGAAACCCGTGCTAGTGACAGGACTGGCTGGCGTACAACCACTAGGAAGACGGTCAGCATTTTCGAAGACAATCGCCAAAGCCGACTGGTTAGTTCCAGAGACAGGAGGAAGGCTGCAGTCCTAAATCCCCCCACAGTGGCCTTCATGTCCCCCCACTGATCCCACGTGTGTGGCTCACACATCAGACTCGTGAGCCACACTTGATCCCACAGCCATGAGGCTGCACAATCATGCTAATCATAGTGGACCACCACCATCCCCACTACTGTATCCTGCTCCTTGGAACTTGATATGCACTAACCACCTACCTCTTCCTTCTGACTTTACACTGTCTGTCTGAAGGGCTTCTGGATGTGATGGGATCACATTAGCTGATCATGTAGACACAAGACAATACAGATTCTGAAGTTGTGAGGAAAAACTAATTGCTGGAGGAAGTCAGCAGGTCAGGCAGCATTCTTGGAGCGAAATGGACAAATTACATTTAGGGTTGGAACTCTTCTGGATTCCTTAAAAACAGATCAGACCTCTCCAATTTTAAACCTCCTTCACAATGGCTTCCATGCAACATCCAAGAATCATGGAGACATCCATTCCCGGTTTTTTGCCAAGCCACAGTACCATTGCTTACCAACTGGCAATGTCTCTCCTAACTCAGATCAATGTGCATTTGTTCCATTGCACCCACCGCTGCTGCAAGCCTCATATTGTTACACCGTGGTTTCCACACCGCTTTTTTCCAAGACCGGATAAGCCCCACAACGACTTATCCCAGGAATGAGTGGGTTTTCATATGATGAGCGTTTGTTGGCACTGGGTCTGTACTCGCTGGAGTTTAGAGGGATAAGGGGGGACATTATAACGTACAGAATAGTGAAAGGCCTGGATAGTGCGGATGTGGAGAGGATGTTTCCACTATTCAGAGAGTCTAGGACAAGAGGTCATAGCCTCAGAATTAAAGAACATTATTTTAGGAAGGAGATGAGGAGAAATTTATTTAGTCAGAGGGTGGTGAATCTGTGGAATTCTTTGCTACAAAAGGCTGTGGAGGCCACATCAGTGGATAATTTTAAGGCAGAGAGAGATAGATTTTTGATTAGTACAGGTGTCAGAGGTTATGGGGAGATGGCATGAGAATGGGGTTAGGAGGGAGAGATAGAACAGCCAGGCATGTAAGGCGGAGTAGACTTGATGGGCCAAATGGCCTAATTCTACTGCTATAACTTGTGACCTTATATCATCTGCTGCGGCTGAAACTACTGGTTCAGGGGTGCTGGTCATTCATAAAACTGGGCTCCTGCAGTGTACAGTCATCGGGCAGGGTTGTTAGTGCTACCTACTTGCAGCAATCATGCAATTAGACGGGGGGGGGGGGGGGTGATAATGAGAAGGTTGTGGGTGCGGGGGGGTTGGGTGGAAATAGCGATGTGATCTTGCATAAAGGGAGTGGGTGGCACTTAAATCTGTATATAATTGCTGGAGCATTTTTAGGTCCAGGTTTAGGTTTATTACTGTCATGTGTATCAAGGTACAGTGAAAAATTTTGCTTTGCATATTATCCAATCAAATAGAAAGATCAAACGAGAACTTACCGTTTGAAGTTTGATCTTTATTTTATGCGAAATTGAAGTGAGGGAATACGTGAGGAGCCCGCCAGTCCGCATGCGCGTCAATCTTTAGAGCAGCTGTTTGAAACCACAGAATAGTTGCTGACCTAAGCTATAAAAAGATTAACAAACTTAGAACTACCAAATGATCTTTATGAGAATTAGGGTTGGGAGTGGTGGGCACGTATTCCCTCACTTCAACTTCTCATAAAATAAATATTAAACTTCAAACGGTAATGTGCAGAATATAGTCCTCAGCATTACAGCGCAACTGTTCCAGAGGCAAGAAGATAGACACAAAATTCTGGAGTAACTCGGTGGGACAGGCAGCATTCCCGGAGAGAAGGAATGGGTGACATTTCGGGTCGAGACCCTTCTTTAGACCGTCGACCCGAAACGTCACCTATTCCTATCTTCGGTTTAAACCAGCTGTTCAATAGACACTAGACAATAGGAGCAGGAGTAGGCCATTAAGCCCTTCAAGCCAGCACCACCAATCAGTGTGATCATGGCTGATCATCCACAAATCATGCTCCTGTTTCCTCCCACACTCCAAAGATGTACAGGTTTGTAGATTGGGAAAAATTGGTAAATTGTCCCTAGTGTGTGTAGGATAGTGTTAGTGAATGGGGTGATCACTGGTCGATGTGTACTCGGTGGGCGAAAGGGCCTGTTTCCGCACCGTATCTCTAAACAAACCATTTTGTCAATGGTACGCAGTGCACCCATTGTGCACTGATGGTGAAAGGAATGAACATTTAGAGCAGGTGGATGGACCACCTTTCCTTGGATTTTCTTCAAACTTTTTCCTCAAGCTTCTTGAATGCACAAACCACCCCACTGTGTGTTTTTATTAATAAAAGCAGGGTATCCATCATTAACACTGCTTTAATGAAATCAAACTTTAATCAAGAAACATTGATGGTATGGAATAAACAGAGCATGATTCCTAAATAATTAACATTGTTGGAACATTGACAAAGTAACACAATCCTTCACGTAAGCATGTTACACACAATGTGTAGAAACTTGTCACGGCTATACATTTGTTTGCAGAGGACCAAGTAGGTTCACAGGACTTGCAGTGTGCACAATTTCAGTATATATTGTACCTGTTAAATTTTAAAGTAATATCCAAGTCAACAGTAGCAGCCCTCATCACAGTAGCTGTGACCTTTAAGTGTACATTAGGAATAGTGAAATGAAGGGTGATTTTTCATGAGCAATAAAAAACCTGTTTCCCCTTCATAGGATATAGACGAAATCATGGCTAATTGGTGCCAATGTAAAAATCTAACAGTTCATGATTTGTCTTAATTGCAGCCTGTAAAACTGGATAGAAGGCAGCTTCATACCACCTCCTAAGTGCTGATTGAAATTTGCAAATGCCAAGATGATTGTTGGTACCAGTTTGGCAATCTGTATGTTGTAAAATATAAAAAGTGACGTCATCAAAGATAGAAAGAGTAATGAGTGTCAACGTCTCACCTCCAACAGCAGCAGAAGCAGGCAAACGATCGCCGACCTCGGCCTGGGGCTCATGGCCGTTGCGGTCCGGATCCGACCCCACTCCTACTCCCAGAACGGGGCCAAGAAAAATGAAGGTAGACACAAAATGCTGGAGTAACTCAGTAGGACCGGCAGCATCTCTGGAGAGAAGCAAGGGGTGACGTTTCGGGTCAAGACCCTTCTTTTCAGACTGAAGAAGAGTCTCAACACGAAATGTTACCCATTCCTTCTCTCCAGAGATGCTGCTGGTCCCGTTGAGTTACTCCAGCTTTGTGTCCATCTTCAAATGATGTCACGTGCTCCAGACGGCAGTGCATATGCATGAAATCGTGCGCAACCTTTGCGGGACCGTCGCGGCTCAACGCGACCGCGCGGTTGCGTAATTTGGGACAGGGCCTTTAGCTGTCCCAGGAGAATAGTTTGTATAACAAAGAATATGTTGAATATAGTGGTATCACATTGACAATGTTTTCGGTGTGAGTCCCCTGCAGTAGAACTATAGTCACCTTGTTTTTAATGGCAATCTGTTCGATGACGTTGAGCTTAACGGTGGTAAGGTCTTCAACGTTGAGCTGCAGTAGCGCTAAACCTCGACAGTTGGCGGCATTTAATGGTGCCGCCTGGCCTGGGGAGGCATGGCTTTTTGCAGTCTGCTGACGCGGTAAAGACATTGGTTTTGCTTTGTGGGCTTATGAGCCTGTATGCTACTCGTGGAGGAGGCCACGTAGAGACTGTCTTTGTCTCCTCCTGGGTCAAGACGAGATGGGGAGACCAGTGGAAGTCACCAGAACCATCTAGGCTACACCATTACATCGATGACCCCATGGACGTCCCTGACCAGGACCTGCCCCGAAAGCAGTGGACAACCCTCAACCGCTTGAGGACAGGCGTCGGACGCTATGGAGTAGCGAAGAAGAGGTGGGGCCTCGTGGACAGCGTCTCCTGTGAGTGTGGGGACCCAACACAGACAGTGGAGCACATCGTCACCAGTTGCCCAAACACTGGCCACCGAATGGTGAACGAGGTCTGATTGACCTGGACGATGACATGTTGGCCTGGCTCGCCTCAACGGAGCTGCAGGTCTAAAAGACATACAACAGAAGAAGAAGATTGACTTAATAAAAATATGATGTTCAAATATGATGTGATGTTATTTTGGCAGAATTACTGACCACTGTTATTTACATTTGTCACGGTCTTAATTGCCAATGCGTTAATTCTTCCTTTATTGTAGACAAAGTAGTACAATGCACAATATTAATTTATTGATTTATTGCGGGCTTCAGGGGTTATGTGGAGAAGGCAGGAGAATGGGGTTAGGAGGGAGAGATAGAACAACCATGATTGAATGGTGGCGTAGACTTGATGGGCCGAATTGCCTAATTCCGCCCCTATCACTTACGATCTTATCATCCTACGAGTATTGTGACATTGTGCGTAAAGGCAACAAAGGCTTCTGACATTTTTTAGTGCAATCATTTTATGCGATACCAAAATCTTCCACAATATCTGCCTCATTGTTCAACATGAATAAAATAGTAAGATTAAATGAGATCTTACCAGTTTGAAGTTTGATCTTGATTTTATGTGGAATTACGTTGGTGATTACGTGAAGAAATCCAGCCAGTCCGCATGCGCACCAATCTTCAAAGCAGCGGTATGAAATCACAGATAACCAAAATGGAAGGAAACATAGTAAGATTGTCAACCTGAGAACTATCAGATGATCTTTATGAGAGAAGGTTGGGCGTGGAGGGCACGTAATCACTTTTTGCAATCAGTGAATAAACATGAAACCAACATGTCAATATTCGATGTAGCATTGAACCATACTTTCATAGTACTTTGAGATCCAATACCTATTCTGTGTTGTCATTGATCTGAACTGGATGATACACCAGTGGCAAAGGTGCTTAGGTAAATTATTACAGGATACTTTTACTCGATTACCATGTGACTAACATATGCCACCACCATCATGTAGCAACTTGAAGTTGATCGGGCAGATTATGTATATTCGCACAATAGCCCCTTACCCATGGGCTGCATCTAGTGTATATATTTAGTTGATACCAATAACTGAAGAATTGGTAACTCATGCAAATCTCCACGACCTCCAACTAGAGATGGTATTCGGAACTTCTCACCTTAGAGCCCTTAGCATCAGTTTGTAATAACTGAATTCGACTGACCAAACTACTGGAGCAATGCTGAATACTGTTTGTTCATCATTGTGACTGAGGTAGTTTCAGCTGATAATAGCATAAGGTTGTTAATAATTGTCTACATGTCCTTTGAGAGGTCGCTACTTTGCACGATATCAGTTCCTTGATTTGCACAGCTGAACACAGCTGCTATATTGCCAATTACTCTTGATGAAATGGAAGTCAGTTTTATAACAGGTTGCTATTAACTCCAATCTCTTGCCACAGGGCAGAGTCATAGGCTAATTAATAGTTAAAGGTAAATCCCAATGACCAACAAACAGTTTATCCCTTCCGCAATATTTTACTGTTATTAGTACAGTTATTTTGTCTTTGATAACCTCTGTAATGGGAACTGCATAGAATGGATCTTTGAGACCCTTATGAATCTGTTGTTATTCAGGAAAATAAGTTTTCATATTCGGAAAGTTCATAAGCGACGCTCCCTATTTTTCATAATAAACAGGCCACTCCTGCCTTATTCCATGGGTGCTTTGCATGAGAACTGGCCCAATTTCCAAACCTTATCTTCAAAGACAACCCTGGCCATAATCCAAACTTGCTTGGAATGCTAGTCCTATGCCTCCAAGCAGATGTTTTTATCCTTTGTGTGTTGTACAAACAAGTGTAAATATTACAACTTGTGAGTGGTGCACTTGCCCATGTTTCAGAAGTGCCAGACCCACTTTGTTGAGTAGGGTTGGTAGGGTGCACGGAATTTCTGAGCTATCATGCTACCCCCAGCTCCAGTGAACCGCCTCCTGCCGATGAGCGCCTGGGGTGCGTTCTGAAATGATGAATCTTTGCCCGCCGTTGGCCTTAATTGATTCATCTGCCAGGTTTTCTCCCCTGTTGAATAGGCCTACCTGAATAACAGATTCGGCGGCTGGCTCTCACATCCCCCTGTTGGCGCTGTTCACTGCCGGCACATATGTGCTCTAGTATGTTCCATCGACTTCTTTAGAGCCTGGAGTCAGTTATATCTTGACCTTTCGCACTCCCCTCCTCAGAGAGGGTGATTCGTAGGCAGACCTAAACAGGCACTGCTGCAGGCCGCAGGATACCTATGCTGATATGAACCCATTGGACCTATACCCGAATAGACCATTCTGCTGGGATAGCAACTTTGTTGTCAGGAAAAAAGGTACCTCTGACACGTGCCCTTCATCCCTTGGGTTATGCCCCACGGCCACACCCGGAGACTCAGCGTCAGCAGGATACTGACCCGTCTTGTTCTCCGCCTCCAAGAGGGAGATCTGTAGCAGCTCTGTCAACTGGCACTGCTGGTGCTGTCTGCAGAGTTGGAACATCTGGCTCAACCTTACCATCAGAGTCAGGGTCAGAACTAAGATGACCCATGGCTCGCGCCTCCTCACAATCCAAAACCTGTTTCAGCCATCTAGAAATAGTTTGTACTGACACTTTTCTATTAGGTTTTTTGTGGCTGATGAGCATCGCTGTTTCAGAGCCTCTCAGACTCTTGGTGACCTCGATATATTGACAGGTGTGTAACTACACATAGTCTCAGGTCAATGGGGTATGCTTTAAAGCTTATTTTGGTTCCAGCCATCCCTGGCCTGCTTTGTTTGATTAGATCATATACATAAAAAGGTAATATTATCTACAGAAGAATGCATGCTGTCCAGTCGTAGCTTTTGCAAAGTCTGGACCCATTGCGCCATGAGCATGACCACTTTGAGCATTAACTTCTGGAAAGACTGAGATGTAATTGGAGCCCATTGCCGAAGCAGTGTGAGAACTATGCTCACATCCCAGATTTCCATATATCTAGGTCTGGTAGGATTTTTGTTAAAAATACCTCTCATGAATCGGGACACCAATGGATGAGATCCAACGGAGTGTTGTCCCGACCCTTACCATAAATAGGACAAAGCACTTTGAGCACTATTAATGGCACTATAGCTCAACTGCTCGTCAAAATGCTATGTAGCAAGGAACTCCAAAACATCAGGTATGCCTGCAGTATGATAAGATATATTTGAATGTAAGCAGAACATCTCCCATTTATTAATATGAGTTACATATTGTTTTTTAGTACTATCTCTCCAGGCCGCAGTAATCACATCCACGGTCCTACTCGATAATCCGAGCCCCTGGAACAGTCTGGTCAGAATCTGCAAATCAACAGATTAATACGATCATGTAAAGGGTGACTCTCTCCTGTCACAGGGTGTACCAACAAGTTGCTGCATTTGGGGACAGTCATGAATGGCTGTGTCATCAGTCTCAGAACTAATGGGAACCATGGCTGTGTGGGCCAGTCAGGAACTACCAAAACACCTGAAGAGGAGTCCTGCTCTATTTTGGTGAGACATTGATTGATGAGGCAGAATGGGGGAAAAGCGTAAAAGAACGTACGTCCCCAATGTAGCGAGAATACATCCACCGCTACTACAACTGGATCCGGTTCCCATGAGACGTATTTAGGTAACTGGTGATTTAACCTGGATGCAAACAGATCTATTTCTGGCAATCCATACCAGATGACAATAATTTTGAAAACTTTTGGATTCAGCATCCATTCTGTGTTGTCATTAAATTTACGCGGCCTGGTGTCTGCCACCACGTTATCTCTACAGGCCTCCATAATTTCTAAAGTTTTGGCCATAGGCAAAGTCACTGACATGTTAATATATTTCTTTACCACATGTTAAATCATGTGTGCAAGCAAAGATACACAGAGTTTATCTTTTTATGAATGGGGCTTCTAGGGCATTATTATGCTACTTGAAATTCTGATTATGACCAGTAGCTAACAATAGAATCATCCGGGATATTTCTGACTAGTGGTGGAAATAATGTTCATTAATCATTGTCTGCATGCTTGTAATAATTCAGAAAGTGTAGACTGCATTAAGGAACAGACATGTGCATAATAATGAATCATTACATAATTCCCAAATTTCGACACACAAGTGTCTTGATTGTAACTTCACTACTTTGCACTCCAAGTTCACTGTTTACAACCAACTTTGTAATAGGAGCAGAAATAGGCCATTTGGCCCATCAAATCTATTCCGTCATTCAATCAAGTCTGATCTATCTCTCCCTCCTAACCCCATTCTCCTGCCTTTTTACCATAACTGCTGACACCAATACTAATAAAGAAACTATCTATCTCTGCCATACATATCCATTGACGGCCTCCATAGCATTCTGTGGCAAAGAATTCCACCAATTCACCACCCTCTGACTGAAGAAATTCCTCCTCATCTCCTTCCTAATGGAACATCATTTAATTCAGAGGTTATGACCTCCTGCTAGTGGAAACATCCTCTCCACATCTACTCGATCCAGGCCTTTCACTATTCGGTAAGTTTCAATGAGTACTGTGGGGACCAGATAGAGTGTGACTGTCTCCCTGATTAAATTTTGTATCTGTTTGATTCCTTGTCACTTTCTCCTAGCTTACAATGATCTATTCTTCATTTTCCTTGAGCGCCATCATTTTCTCATTTTCACACCTGACACTTCCTTATCTCCATGTCTCCTTCTTCCCTGACTCTCAGTCTGAAGAATGGTCTTGACCCAAAACAGCAACCACTCCTTCTATCCAGAGATGCTGCCTGTCCCACTGAGTTACTCCAGAATGTTATGTTTATCCTCGATACCTAGGGACTGCCTAAGAAGATAAAGAAACCTGACTTGAAAATATTGCTATTAGTATTGCAATGCTATTAACATACTGACCATCATACTTGAAGGATAAATTATCCACAGAAAAACATAACAAGTGGAAAACATTAAATATTCTTCGGAAGCCGTTCTCTTGGGTTCGTTCCAACAGTATTGTTCAAGGAACGTTTGCATTGTGAACAATGAAATAGTTCAATATTTTATTTTTTGCTAGCTGAATGTACGGTGAGCATTTGGGAGTAACTGCAGTTTACACTACAATAGCCTGCCCCTTTGTAGTTTAGTTTAGAGATTCAGCGCGGAAACAGGCCCTTCGGCCCAATGAGTCCGCATCGCCCAGCGATCCCCACACATTAACACTATCCTACACACAATAGGAACAATTTACATTTATACCAAACCAATTAACCAACAAACTTGTGGGTGGAAACCACAAGATCTCGGGGAACACCCACGCGGTCTCAGGGAGAACGTACAAACTCCGTACAGACAGCACCTGTTGTCAGGATCAAACCTCGGTCTCCAGCTCTGTAAGTGCTGTAAGGCAGCAAGTCTTCCATTCCACAATGAAATATTTCATTAAGAATTGGTTTTCATGAGGTGTATCCCTTGGTTTTATACAGTCAAACAGGGCAATCAATATATACACACCTAGAGTTCACACACAGTAAGCAAATAATATACCAGGTAAAACGGTACATCGTTGAGGCCAAAATACAAGCGACAACACTTACTCTTCATGAATAAATGTGCTCTGATCTTTGCATGGCCCTGAATTAAATAGACATATTATCAATCTCAGTCAGAACAGAGCAGTTCTAACAAGGCAGCACTTAATCAGCTCTGCATGAAGTTTCACCTTGGAAGATATAAAGATATAATGAGGCGCTTGAACTCATAACCTGACTGTAGCAAATGAACCAAAGCTGACATGTAAGTGCCAAAACTGAAATAAAGTTCTAGGTGCTGAAGAAATTCACAAGGATGTGGTCTAGACTGGGGCATGGATAGGATCGATAATAAAAGTCCTTTCCTAGGTTAGTGGAGTCAACATCTTAGGGGTATTGTTTTAAAGGGAAAGATGTTAGAGGCAAGTAGAATTATAGTATTTAAAATACATTTGGACAAAGACATGCAAAGGAAAGGAAAGGCTTACAGAGATATGACCATGTGCAGGCAACTGCGATCAGCGTAGGTAGATATTTTGGTCGGCATGGATGAGTTGGGACCAAAAGCCTATTTCTGTACTGTTTAACTCTTTGAATCTAAACAGAGTTAGTATAAATGAGTGCTCAATGGTCATGTGGACTTGGTGGGCCGCAGGGCCCATTTTAATCTGTATGGCCCTATGACTATAAAAATGGGGACATCAAATTGACAGGGGCTAACGTCATGTGGGAAGAGAGGGTCCAAGATATAGAAAAACATTCTCTGAGACAGGTTCGCTAGACAAGTTGGGATAGGTTAAAGTAGATTGTTGCCATTGGTGTTAATGAGCGGAGAGATGTAAAGATGCAGGTACATAGATCCCTAAAAGTGGATAGAGCTAAAGATGGTGCTGGAGAGATTCACAAGGATGTTTGCCATTTCTTGCATCCATTTCTCTGTTAGTGAAGAGTATCTGAGACATTGCACATGAGACAAACTAGGTCATTATTTATGGAAATTTCAGAGGTTTGGATTGCTAGGATTATACTACAGTTAAATTATTTATTTACCGACTGAACGGGAATCACACCAAAATTAGTTTTCAACCTGAAGTTATTGAGTTATTTGGAACAACTCGTATATCTTTTATCTTTCATATTTAAATGCGTTTAATGTGAATGAAATGAATGTGAAGTACATCAAAGTAGCTTCAAAAGAGTTAGTGGCATACAGCCAACATCCACAGAAATCAGAAAGATAAGTGACTAACTAATCCATTTTAGATGCTGTTGGAAGAAAGATAAATGTTGGTCAGGGCGCTGAAAGAACTGCTATTCTTCCTACGATAGATATTGCCAACTGATAACTTGCACTCATCTCAACAGGCAGTCAATAATTTTAATTTAAGACTTTATCTGATATTGTTTTTTCTTGGCAAAGCAAGCTCTCTCAGAACTACACAAAATTTATTACAACATTCATCAATGATGAAAGGAAATCTCATTGTTTATTTTTCGCATGCATATTTGATTATTGCTACTGAATATAAGAAATATTCTCCCCCACTATGGTTGGGTTGGATTTTGTGAATTAAGTATCTCAATGTCATATTTCTGTGAAGGAAAGTGAGGCCTAAGGACTGTGCACTCTACATGGATCTATCTTTCACTGATTTAAATATTAAAAAAATTATCCAGGCCTCACTTGAGTTTATGCCCTGTAAGTTCCAATATCTATGCTCACATATGCCCATAGAGCACTAATTTGTGACATTTATGCCACAATATAGATTTATGTCATGTATATAGGTTCCATTTTGTCCGATGATCTGTCTTTTTATTAAATGGATGATTAACATTAGCATCTATGCAAGATACCATTACTTTTAGCTTGGTCTGCTGAATGAATTATGTGAAAACACTGTTTATAAGAATCAAAATATTCGGGTGAACGTATAGAGTTATAAGGTCATAAGGAATAGGAGTAGAATGAAGCCATTCGGCCCGTCAAGTCTACTCCGCCATTCATCATGGCTTCTTTCTAGGGTAGCGGAATCAAAAAGCATGGACACAGGTTTAAGATGAGAGAGGTAAGATTTAATAAGAACCTTCGGGGCAACTTGTTCACTCAGAGGGTTGCGGGTATATGGAACAAACTGCCAGAGGAGGAAGTTGAGGCAAGTACTATGAAAGCAGTTAAAGGACACTTGGACAGGTACATGGATAGGAAAGGTTTAAATGCAGGCAAATGGGACAAGCTTAGATGGGGCATCTTGGTTGGTATGGACAAATTCAGCTAAAGGGCATGTTTCACTGCTGTATGTCTAAAACAATATTTAAATGGGAACTCCTTCAGTCTAACAGAAGACACCTATTCATAGAGTCTAACATGTTTACACGCTTGCTTTTTCATTATTGAACAAACCAAACACTATTCCGCATATTTTAATCAGAAATTTTAAAATAATTCTACTTAAGTGATTTGTGCTTAGTAAAGGTATTATCACTTTTTAAGTTAATCCATTAAAGTATTCACATATTTTACCAGCAGTGGTAAAATACTGCTGACCCACTTTTGAATATAGAAGTCATTTAAAAAATAATACAGAATTTCAGCACAAATACATTCAAACTCAATCAATCTTTATTGTGTTATGATTATATCAACTGAAACAGTTGCATGGTCACTGCATTCCATCTTTTTTTCCATACTTATAATTAGGTACTTTGTTAAAATTCCTCACACATTTTCTTTTCAATGGAGCTCAACATGCTCTTTCTCAGGTTCCTTTGAAAGAATGGTCAGCTGAGTGTCATTCAATATAAAGGTTAAAAAAAGTCAAATTAGGTGAAACCCTGCTGTATTTCTAGAAGAGCTTTATTGTATTGTTTAAGTACCGACTGAAAGCTACAACTGTAAGGCAATTGGTATTTTGTCTGCACTATCAACCAGTGGTGATACAGGTCAAACAAATATAACAATTCAAAGATACCAGCACCTTTTGGCGATGGGAATGTGCATTGGAGTAAGAGGAAAATAACTTATTTCAATCTGAGGCAATTGAAATTGTGACCGACTTATACAATTCAGATTGCCTTTCTATTAAAATGCAACCCATGTTCCAAATGATAAGCCACACAAGTTCGATGACATTTCATTTTTCACAAACACTCTTGTAAAAGAACCAGGAGCAGTGATTTCAAGCATTTAATGAGATCACAGCTGATTAATCTTGATGTCAATACCTCTTGCCCAAGGTCTCCCCAAAATACAAGACCCCCTTGTAGTTCAAATATCTGTCAGTCTCTGCTTTAATTATGTTCAATGACTTCTGCTCTGTACATCTCTGTGGTAGAGAACTGCAAAGGTTTGCAGCACGCTGAGAATAGAAGACTCTCCTCATTCCCAACTTAAAAGAGGCACTGCTTATTCTGAAGGAATGCCCCTTGTTTTTTTACGTATCCCTGATTGAAAAAATTCACCCACTACCCACCCCGTCAATCCCACTCAGAATCTTATGCTTCAGTAAGATTATCTCTTATTGTTCTAATGTGCAGAAGGAATAGCAGACGCTGGTATACACCGAAGATAGACACAAAATGCTGGAGTAACTCACATGATTTCTCCACATGACCTGCATGGGTTTTCTCTGAGATCTTTGGTTTCCTCCCACACTCCAAAGACGTACAGGTTTGTAGGTTAATTGCCTTAATATAAATGTAAAATTGTCCAGTGGGCCAGAGGGCTTGTTTCCCTAAACTAATCTAAACTAAACTAAACATTTTGTGTCTATCTTATTGTTCTAAACTCTATTACGCATAGGCCCAATCTGCCCAACCATTTTTATCATATGTCAGCCTGGTGAATGTTCTCTATACCGTCCCCAGTGTATCATTCCTTAATTAAGAAAAGCAACCATGCAAACAGTACATTGGGTGCAATCTCAGCATGCCCTGTACAATTGCACGGAAACCTTCTTGCTTTAATACTTAACACCCCTTGCAGTAAATGCCAACATTCCATGAAGCTTCCTAATTATTTGATGCCTCCACACAACAATCCTATGCGTTCGAGGATAGACACAAAAAGCTGGAGTAACTCAGCAGAACAGTTACTTCAGTGGGACAGTTATTCCAGCATTTTGTGTCTTTCTTCAGTGTGAACGAGCATCTGCAGTTCCTTTCTACACAATCCTTTGTATTCCATGCACTAGGAAACCCCACCCCAGGTTCTTTGTACCACAACATTTTGCAGTATCCCTCTTCCTTCTTTCAAACTTAGAACAGATTTGTTAACTTATCATAGCATTCCATCACAACTTGTGTCAGTGAGGGTTTCTTTGCACCAAATGCACAGCAGGTTTGTCACGTGGAATGCATGCCTCATTTATTAAAGGTCAAATTTGATGTGCTTTTCAAGCGAAAGAGTATTTAATTCAAAACTTTCAAGAATGGGTTGTCCCATAAAACTTTCAAAGAAACAGATCAAGGGGAATAACTGAAGATTAGATAAATGCCAGCATGTTCAGATTAATAGATGGCACAGGTTCAAAAAGCTGAATGGCCCAATACTGCATCTATGCTGCCTGCATTTGTTGCTGTTGAATTATTTGAGGGCATTTGGTGAAAGGATACAGATAGATAGTAGTTATTACAGCTCTTACTCCTGTGTTATATCAACATACACTGCCAAGAACAGCTTAACATTGTCAGATACCTTCCTGCAGCATTTTCAAGCGATTTCACTGTCAAGATATATAAAAATGTCAGATTCCAGCACCCTCCCCTATCCGATCAGCTATTAAACCAAATCTTCAAATATTGCAATTGGCCACACCATTTAATAATTGAAAAGCTGAATGCAATATTCATACTATTGTTCCCATCTACTAAAATTGTGGTCAGTATATTAGTGAGTTAACAGCTCAATTTGTTGACCTTTACTGTAGCAAATATGATTATAAAAGATTGCATCATTCCCAACAAATCAGGAATGATGTATATTGATGGATGAATTACCTTGCCATTGAAATATGCCAGGAGCCAACAGCACAAAACTCATAATCTAGGCTCCTTGCAAACCTCCAAGAGCAGCTCTCTCCTGGGAATACCATTATGAAAATGAAACAACTTTTCAAGAGAAAGAATAAATCAAGGATATATTTTGAGACTCGTGGATTCTTGGAAGCACCAATGTTCTCATTGTTATCTTAAATCCGCAAAGAAAAGGCAGTGTCGGAACGAACTGTAGATGTTGGTTTACACCGAAGATAGACACAAACTGCTGGAGTAACTCAGCGGGACATGCAGCATCTCTGGAGAGAAGGAATGGGTGGTATTTCGTGTCGAGACCTTTCTTCAGACTTCTTCAGTCAGAAGAAACGCAATGCTGGCACCAAATCAATTTTGTACATTTATTATTCACACATAAATGCATAAATTTTAATGAAGCAATTGTCTTACGTCATTCCATTACTGACATGGTTATGGGTTGTTTAATGGAAGCAGTTAATTTTTATATCTGATACAAAGCTAAACTATTATAAATTATTAATTTTTAAAGGATTATCAATGAATAATTTTAGGGCTACAATCATTAGTTCAAATAATATTTGTAAACTAAGAGGAAAGAAACAGAGGGGAAAGGACTTCATTATCCACGTCCAACAACCACCCTTAAATACTACTCATTGTTTATTCCCTCTAAGTAATTGTCATCTTGTTTTGTCTCACTCCTAACCACATACCCTTCCATCCACTATAATATTTTAAATGATGTTTCCACTATTGGGAGAGTCTAGGACCAGAGGTCAGCCTCTGAATTAAAGGACATCCCTTTAGGCAGAAGATCTTCTTTTTGTGTCAAACCTTGTTACAAATGTTGACCTTGCTGTCATTGTCCGTCCTGAAAAGGACGCAAGCTTCCGGCGACAATCAGTGGAAGCCATCACTAGTCGAGGAAGGAGATGAGCAGGAATTTCTTTAGACAGAGGATGGTGAATCTGTGGAATTCTTTGCCACAGAAGGCTGTGGAGGCTGTCAGTGGATATTATTAAGGCAGAGATAGATACATTCTTGATTAGTACGGGTTTCAGGGGCCATGGCAGGAGAATCGGTTAGGAGGGAGAGATAGATCAGCCATGAATGAATGGCAGAGCAGACCTGATGGGCCGAATAACCTAATTCAGCCCATCAAAATGACCAAATGACCTTATCCCACCCATGCATTGTGCTCTGCCAGAACATCACCATTTCTACAGGTAGACACAAAATGCTGGAGTAACTGAACGGGATAGGCAGCATCTGTGTAGAGAAGGAATGGGTGACGTTTTGGGTCGAGACCTTTCTTCAGACATCCACACCTGCTCCTCCAATGAACATTCCTCCAAACAGCTATCAACAAAGTCAATATATTGTTCTAGTAATGGTCAAATAATCTGGAACAAACCATTTGGCCAATCCTGTCCATGCCCACCTCTCCCCATCTACAGATCAAGGAGCCATTGCTGTATCTCTCTACTGAGATATGAAATCAAAAATAAAAACCCTTGCCACAACTATGCAATCTTTTCATAAAATATGAATAGGTGTGATCTACCAGTCAAGCCCAGTCCAATTGTTATCTGCTACAGTGCATTACCAATGATATAATCAGCTGCAACTCGTTTTATTGTGTGCCTCTCCACCTACTTGAAAAGGCAGCCTTCCTGCTAATAACATTCACTTTATTACATTCACTTTATTAAATTCCCAGCAAGAATCCTAGGTGTGTTTCAAAGGCCAATCACCCTCTTTACGCTTCACACTGCCAGACAAGCTGAAATAAAGACTTCATTACAACTCACATTTCCTTCCTTGACTCTTTCAGAATCCAAGAATTTATTTGATAAGGGATTAACTCATTTTCTTCCATTAGCTTGACTAATTCATTTAAAATCTTCCTATCACCCATTTGTCATGGCATTCCTTGTCATTAGCAGTTTCATGATTCATGTCCCCTCATTCATCATGACTGTTGCAATGTGCTTATTAACATGACCACATTTCCCTCAACTAACATTCCTTTATTGTGTGGAATTTTAACAATACCTTTAACACTATATTTTCATTTTCTGCAGTATTTTGCTTTTGTATTATCATTCTTTATTTGAATTGTATTTAACTTTTTTTTAATTATCTTTTCATTGTACTTCCAGAATTTTATAAAGGTAATCATAAATTGAATCTTTATCCATGTGCTTCGGGTTCAGTTTAGTTTAGAGATGCAGCGTGGAAACAGGTTCTTTGCCGCACTGATCATGGATCACCCATTCACATTAGGGAATATATTATCCTGCTATCTCATCCACTCCCAACACACAAGGGTCAATTTACAGAAGCCGATTAACCTACATCTTTGGGCCAATTAACCTGTGCACAACTTTGGGATGTGGGAGGGAACTGGTGCACCAGTAGGAAACCCACATGGTTGCACAGAGAATTGGAAACTGCACAAACAGCACACAGGGTGAGATTCAAATCCAGTTCTCTGGTGCACTGAGGCAGCAGGTCTATCAGCTGTGCCATTGTGCGTCCACTTATTTGGTATTTTGCATTCTCTTTATTCCCAGAACATTTGACTTTACTTTGAAGTTCTGTGCTGCATAAGGTCATAAGGACATAAGTAATAGGAGTAGAATTAGGCTATTCAGCCCATCAAGTCTACTTCGCCCTTCTATGGCTGATTTATCTCTCCCTCCTAACCCCATTCTCCTGCCTCCTCCCCATAACCTCTGGCACCTGTACTAATAAAAAATCTATCTATTTCTGCCTTAAAATATATCCACTGACTTGGCCTCTACAGCCTTCTGTGGTAAATAATTCCACAGATTCACCGCCCTCTGACTAAATATATTTCTCCTTCTCTCCTTCCTAAAAGAACATCCTTTAGTTCTGAGGCGATTAAAGAATGGTCTGGTCCTAGACTCTCCCACAAGTGGAAACATCCTCTCCACATCCACTCTCTCCCAGCCTTTCACTATTCTGCATGTTTCAATAAGGTCCCCTTCATTCTTCTAAACTTCTCAACTTCATCTTTGGTTCCTCACTTTTTTAAATTAGCCTCATGTATTCCAAGATGGAGAGAGGAAGGATTGGAGGTAGGTGACGAAGATAGACACAAATAGCTGGAGTAACTCAGTGGATCAGGCAGCATCTCTGGAGAAAAGGAATAGATGATGTTTCGGGTTGAGACCCTTCTTCAGACTGAGGTGCCCTGGTGCAGATCCTCCATGAGTAATTGCTTAAAAAATAGACACTTAAAGCAACTGAAACAAATTTATTTTTCTTTAAAATGCAGCCTTGGCAGAATGAATAATAATCTTCACTTGGAATTCCAGACTGAATCTGCTATCGGTTTGTCGCCATTCATCAAAATTAAGTAAACAGTAAAAGAATGTGTAGCCTTCTTTAACCCGAATAGATATAAGAGATTAAAACCCACAAATGCCACAACTTTGTGAAACTGCAGAGCAGCCATAACTACAGAAGGTACCAAATACAAAGCTCCATATTAGCTTTGTGCAGGAAGCAACTGCAGATGCTGGTTTAAACCTCTGATAGACACAAAAAGCTGGAGTAACTCAGCGGGACAGGCAATACCTCTGGAGAGAAGGAATGGGTGACGTTTTGGGTCGAGACCCATCCTCAGACCAGTCAGAAAAGTCACCCATTCCTTATCTCCAGAGGTGCTACCTGTTCCGCTGAGTTACTCCAGCTTATTGTGTCTATCTTCCATATTTCGATGGATGAAGCAAATTATATTTAAAAACTCAGTACATTGTTGTACCAAATTCTTAACACATGGAGAAGATGAAAATTAAAATTAAAAATAAAATCTTTGTATTGGCGTTTCAGTGGATTAGGATTCCACGGAAACTACAAAACACAGATTACACTTTTAATTTCAATTTTCATGCTCTCATTGTGTTCTGAACTTTCTTCGATTTTGTTGAAGTATATTCGCTGGTGTTGGTGTAATCCTGTCGTGACGGTACTTAAATGGTGCGTTTGGCCAGGGATTTTAGTTCTGGTACATTTCCAAGTCACAATGCTGTGTGTGATAGAAGGGAACCTGCAGGTGGCACTGTTACCATGTTCCTGCTGCCCTTGTCCCTCTCAGTGGTAGAGGTCATGAGATGGGAGGTGCTGCCGAGATAAGTAAATGCAGCCTCAGCATTATTAGGTATGCCTTGTGCTTCTTCAGCCATATACTTTTGCACGATAGACACAAAATACTAGACTAACTCAGTGGGACAGGCAACATCTCTGGAGAGAAGGGATGGGTGACGTTTCGGACAGGTCTGAAGAACCTGAAGGTCTTGACCCCAAACCACCCATTCCTTCTATCCAGAGATGCTGCCTGTCCTGCTGAGTTACTCCAGCATTTTGTGTCTATCTTCAGTTTAAACCAGCATCGGCTGATCCTTCCTACACATACAATTTTGCAATCCCAATTGAAGAAAGATTGATGTGTTGGCTTAAAAATGATGGTAGAATGAGGGATGTACTAAGCCACGAGGTTACTAAATGTGGTGGGGCATATTTCTGTTGCTTCTAGTGGTCCACTGAACTTGAATGTTTTGGTTCCAACCACCTGATCTATTCTGAGACTGTGCCATTTATCTGAATCTGACGAAGGGTCTCGACCCGAAATGTCACCCATTCCTTCTCTCCAGAGATGCTGCCTGTCCCGCTGAATTACTCCAGCATTTTGTGTCTATCTTCTATCCCCTTTAGGATGTTTGCTGTGTCACACAGCATGAGGAACGGTGCCTTTGATGTGAAGAGAGGACTATTTCTCACAAAGACTGTGGTCACCACTTCTACTGATTTTATCCTGAACAGGTACGTCATCCACAAGAAGATTTGCAGGGACAAAGTGAAGCTGGTTCATCCTTTGAGTTGATTCATTCACTGCCTGTGCAGATCCAGTCTGCCAGTTCTGTCCCTCAGTAACCAGTAGCCTGCTCTGTGGAGGTGCTACCAAGCCACTCTTGAAGATGGACATTGAAATCTCCCATCCAGAGAGTACATTCAAGTACTTGCTACATTCTATATTCCTCCAGTTTTAGAAGAGAACCATTTCAACAGCTATGGGGGGATGACAGTTGATCAGAAGGATGTTTCCTTGACAATTTTTACTTGGCATCATATAGTTTAGTGAGACAGCGTGGAAACAGGCCCTCTCGGCCCACCGGGTCCGCGCCGACCAGCGATCTCCCACATTAACACTATCCTATACCCATCCGGGACACATAACAATAAAACACACTTGACTCTTGACAGCACCCTTAGTCAGGATCGAACCCGGGTCTCCGGCACTGCATTCGCTGTAAGAAAGCAACTCTACCGCTGCGCCACCGTGCCGCCCTACTATAGCTGTAGTAGATGTTGCAGTGACTAAGGGCTATTCCCTCCGCCATCTACTCCCTCTTGCAATTGAGGGAGTCCAGCGCAGGTTCACCAGGTTAATTCACCGGGATGGCAGGACTGACATATGATGAAAGAATGGATCGACTGGGCTTATATTCACTGGAATTTAGAAGGATGAGAGGGGATCGTATAGAAACATATAACATTCTTAAGGGGTTGGAGAGGCTAGCTGCAGGAAAAATGTTCCTGATGTTGGGGGAGTCCAGAACCAGGGGTCACAGTTTAAGAATTAGGGTTAGGCCATTTACGACTGAGATGAGGAAAATCTTTTTCAGCCAGAGAGTTGTGAATCTGTGGAATTTTCTGCCACAGAAGGCAGTGGAGGCCAAATCACTGGATGTTTTCAGGAGAGAGTTAGATATAGTTCTTAGGGTTAACGGAATCAAGGGCTATGGGGAGAAAGCAGGAATGGGATACCGATTCTGGATGATAAACCATGATCATCTTGAATGGTGGTGCTGGCTTGAAGGGCTGAATGGCCTACGCCTGCACTTACCTTCTATGTTTCTATCTAGAATCTACCTGTGCCTTAAAATATATCTCTATCTGTATCTATCTATCTCTGCCAAAAAATATTAACTGACGTGGCCTCCACAGCCTTCTGTGGCAAAGAATTCCGTAGATTCACTACCCTATGTATAAAGAAATTTCTCCTCGTCTCCATCCTAAAAGAATGTCCTGAGGTGCTAAGTGTTTCCAAACATTTTCTGTATTTATTTTAAAATGTTCGGACATAACAGATTTTTATTTAATATTTGGTGCAAGATTGTAACTAAATTGAGTTGGCAGCTGGAGTGCTGCAGAAGGCTGCAAATGTCCCTCATCACTTGATGTGACTGCCTGGACATCCAGTGTAAAACCTACACAGTGAAACATAAACCAGGGTTAACTGGAGAGGGCAGGGAGTGGGATGAGCCACATCACACTGCATATCACATTAATAGGCCAAATGGTCTACTTCCCTGCTGAAACATTCTGTGATACTGTGCGTTCAGGTAATCAACAAATTAAATCAAAGGTAGACACAAAAAGCTGGAGTAACTCAGTGCGTCCGGCAGCATCTCTGGAGAGTAGGAATAGGTGACGTTTCGGGTTGAGACCTTTCTTCAGACTGCAAGTCAGGGGAAAGGGAAACAAGAGATATCGACGGTGATGTAGAGAGATAGCGAAAGATGAAAGATATGCAAAAAATAAAAATAAAGGATACCAGCCATAGGTGAAAACGAATTAGAGACAATGATACTCGACAAGACAACATTGAAGCTAGTATAATGACTTGGGTGGGGGGGACAGAGAGAGAAGAGATGCAAGGGTTACTTGAAGTTAGATAAATCAATATTCATACCGAAGATAGACACAAAATGCTGGACTAACTCGGCGGGCCAGACAACATCTCAGGAGTTAAGGATTGGGTGACATTTCAGGTCGAGACCCTTCTTCAGAGATTGTGATAATCAATATTCATACCGCTGGGTTGGAAGCTGCCAAGGCGAAATATCAGATGCTGTTCATCCAATTTGTGTTTGGCCTCTGAAAATGGAGGAGGCCCCATACAGAAATGTCAGTGTGGGAATGGGAAGGGGAATTTTACTTCGGAGTCACGTGAGTGACTTCGTGAAGACCCCGCCAGCACGCATGCGCGACATATCATCGCTCGCATTTGCTGTCGACAGCTGGAGGGGGAGTGCACTTCCCCAACAGCTCCTTCAAAAAGACGCTTCAGGTAAGTAATACTAACCTTGAGCTGGTTTCTGTAGATAGTGTGTTTCTATCTACATCATCGATGGAAGGAAAAGAAAAATCTAAACTTTCGAAGGGCCGCGGGACTCCAGGAAGTCAGCGGCCAACATCCTCGGAGCTGCCCGCAACACCGGCAGCACACGTTTCACGGCTGGGGAGAAAGGTACGGAAGTTGGGAAACCCTACGGAGTTAGTAGGGCCCGACTCTCCTCCACAACAGACTGGACGGAGCTCCGCAGAGGAGATGGGTATTACAGACCCTGACTTCACACTGCCATCGCCCAAAGTCAGGGCTGGTAGTAAGCAGGTACGTCCTAACGTGCCTCGCACAGCGGCGCGTTCTACTTCCCCTCTTTCACAGGTCCCCAGAGGGTAGACCCGGGGGAGAGCTGCGTCGAAGTCGAGCCCCGCAGCTGTGTCAGACCGGTGGGAGTTCTGCTGGAGGGTCGGGGAGCCTTGCAGGAGCAGGAGGTACCGGCCATCCACCGGGTCACACTGCCAGAGTGCAGGCCGGTGGCAGCGGATTTCGGTCGTGCAGCCCCGCTGAGGCGGTAAGCCACGACCATGCGTCATCACAGACCCATGTGGTCAGAAGTAGCGGTAAGCCCGCGCGGATGTCGGGCAGCCCGGCTGCGGGAGCAGGCACCAACTCATCACCACTGCCTTCCTATCACGTAGGCGGGCCGCTACAGTCCGAGCGATGGCAGGAGCGGCAGCCGATGACTACCTGCCAACGGACCCTTGTCATCACCTCTACGAGGTGCGGTCCGCTGGCAGAAGCCCCAGTCATTCAGGAGAACCTGGGGAAGTCGACTTGTCATCCGCATATTGCGGCGGCGGTCGTATGGCTAGGATGGAGCTTATGGTGGAGCAACTACTCCAACGAGACCTGGATCGACACGAGCGTGGGTCCCAGTGGGCTAGGAGCCAGATTATGCGGCCGCCTAGTATTTCTCCCTCATCCGCTGGCAGTGCCAGAAGCCAGCAGATGGCCGACTTTGATGAAGAGGCCACGGTGGAGGAGCCCACTGCTTCGGGAGAACCAGAAGAAGATCTGTTCGATGTAGTTTCGAAGTTTGCTAAGCGTGTGCGTTCAGGGAAACTGCTGCACCCAAAACTGGCGGCGAGTATCAATTTTCTGGCCACACACCAGCTCCAAGAACAGGAACTCACAGACGCCATGGAAAAATACAAGGCTCCAGAGAATTGTGTTACCCTGAACGTTCCAACCGTCAACCTACCTAGCTGGGGGAACATCAGTCCCACTATCAGAGCCCAGGAACTCAAAATTCAAAAAATCCTGAAACTGTTGACGTCGGGCATCACGGCATTCGCCAGGACCCTCGATGGGGCCAATGTAACTGAAGAACAGCAGGATGCTCTCGCCCTGTTGTGCAATACCCAGTTTGAGATCAACTGCTTTCGGAAAAGCTCCATCTGGCCCACCCTCAACCCAAAATTCGCTGGGTTGTGTCGTAACTCCATCACACCACCACCAAGACAGCTGTTTGGGGAGGATCTGCCTGAGCAGGTCAAAGAACTGGATGAGGAGGCCAAAACCGTGGGGCTAATGAAACCTCCATCAACAACCAGGACACAGGCATACCGAAGACCCCAACCTTACCCTCCTCCAAGCCTCGGGGTCAGCCGGATAGGGCACCAAGAGCATATCCGCCACCCGCTCCCCAACAGCGGAAGCCTTTTTTCGGTCAGGGCCAGCAGAAGCCCGCATGGAAGATGCAGCAACAGCCCTACCCAGCAACACAATGGCCGCCAAAAGCACAACACACCAGGCCCCGCCGATAACCATGGAGATAAGGGGGTCTGGTTCTTTCAAAAAAGTGGCAATTGTACCTTCACAAGTAGGAGGACGGTTGCAGGCATTTTGGGGTGCATGGGGTGTGATAACTTCAGATCCCTTTATCCTACAAAGTATTCAGGGTTATGAAATAGAGTTTATTAGTGGGAAACTTCCCCCTACGCAACATGTACCTCATTGCATGTTTGTGCTCTCTCAAAAAGAGATAGAGGAATGACATGCAGAAGTCTTAAGGCTGTCAGCCAAAGGGGTGATAGAAAAAATGACACATGAACCTCTTCAGTTTGTGTCCAACATCTTTACAAAAACTAAAAAAGATGGTGGATGTCGCATTATTATAGATCTAACCCATTTGAATACTTTTGTACAATATACCCATTTCAAAATGGAGACATTCGAAATGGCTAGCCAGCTGATTTCTAAAGGGTACTTTATGGCCTGCATCAATTTAAAAGATGCATACTATACAGTGCCTATTATAGAGCATCACAGGAAATTCTTAAAATTTGTCTGGAGGGGTCAATTATGGCAATGTAAAGCCTTGCCCAATGGAATTACAACAGCCCCTAGGCTATTTACGAAAATTATCAAACCTATTTTGGCGTCCCTTAGACAACAATGGCATACATAGACGATGTATTAATTGTGGGGGAAACTCTTGAATTAACTCAGCTGGCAGTTACAGCTACCAAATTATTATTCTAGATGCTAGGATCTGTCATCCATCCAGACAAATCTAAATTCACCCCCTCTCAAGTCATGGACTACCTGGGATTCACTATTAACACCAATCAAATGATTGTCACTATCCCAGCCGGCAAAGCAATAGCCATAAAAATGGCATGCCAGGGTGCCGACCATCAGACATGCTGCTAAGGTGATTGGGAAACTCGTAGCTACATTTCCAGCTGCACAATTTGGCCCATTATATTATCAAAATTTGCAAAGAGCAAAAATGTCAGCATTAAAAGCAAATGCTTGACACTTTGACAGACCTATGCAGCTGCCGATCAAGGCTCAAATTGAGCTACAATGGTGGGTTAACAATATTAGTGAGTGTTACAAACCCATCATTATCTGCAACCCATCAGTCATGTTACAAATCAACGCAAGCGCCCAAGGCTGGGGAGCAACTGACACCACATCCAGTTGTGGTGGCAGATGGGATTCTCACAAATCCACTCTTCTTCAGTCACAAGGTATAAACTATTTGGAAATGCTAGGAGCTTTTCATGGGCTGCGGGCATACTGCATAAATTTACATCATACGCATTTCCGTCTTCCAAATTGATAATACCACTGTGGTGGCTTATATAAATCATATGGGTGGTATCAGGTCAGTATCTTGTGACGAATTGCTAAACACAATTTGGCTCTGGTGTATTAAAATAAATATTTGGATATCAGCAACCTACCTTCTCGGGAAGCTCAATACAGTGGCGGACACCAGGTCACGAGTATTCAATGATAACATCAAGTGGATGTTGATTCCCCAAATATTTGCTAAAATTACAGCTAAATTTGGTGCACCAGATATCGACCTTTTTGCGTCTAGGCTGAACCATCAGATACCAACATATGTGTCTTGGGAACCAGACCCTGGGGCAGTAGCCATGGATGCATTTTCTCTCCATTGTGGTGAAATGGTTCTGCAATGCATTTCCCCCATTCTGCCTCATCAGTCGGGTATTGCAGAAAATTGAACTGGATTCTGCATCAGGCATACTGATCATACCTGACTGGCCTACACAACCATGGTACCCGGTGGTCCTCCATATGCTAAAAATTCCATGGGTACAAATTGCTAAAAGCCCCAATTTGGTCACTAACCCCATTACTGGGGAAATTCACCTGTGCCATGGTCATCTAAACCTGTTGGCTTGCAGGTTCTAAGGAGGACACTACTGGAGTCCGGTATATCATCCAGGGCCATGGACCTCATCACAGCATCGTGCAGGGCATCTACCAGGAAGCACAAGGAGTGCGCTATCCTCATACATCAACATTGGTGTGGGTTCACACCAATTGGTGTCCAAACTTATGAGGGGTGTATTTAATACCAACCCATCACAAACCAGATACAACGTCACTTAGGATGTAGGGGTGGTGTTGACCCTACTGAGAAGCTGGTCCCCCATGACAGGGTCACCACTCGATAAACTCACCTTTAAACTGGTGATGTTGATGGCACTGACCACAGCACAGCGGGTACAGACCTGGACAGAATGGTCTCGACCCCTGAGAAGTTAACCTTCTTCATACAAGAGTTACTAAAGCAGCATAGACCAGGATCTACAGGGTTGCAGCTGGAATTCCGGGCATACCCCACTGATGCCACCCTCTGCATAGCCACCCATCTCTGGTATTACATCAAGATCACACGCACCATCCGGAAGATGGAGCAGGGACTACTCATCAGCCACAAGAAACCACATCACCAGGTGACTGTGCAGACTATCGCCAGGTGGCTCAGGGTGGTGTTGGGTGCAGCAGGTATAGACACTAACATTTTTAAATCTCATTCTACCAGGGCTGCATCCACATCAGTGCCGAGGACGATGGAGGTGCCCATGGATTATGTTCTCACTACTGTGGGCTGGGCCAGTGAGACCACTTTTCAATGCTTCTACAATAAGCTGGTGGCCGCCCCCGCAACGTTTGCGGAAGCAGTGCTGAGTGCCGTTCCGTAGTATAATTTATCCCCGAGTTAGGGGTTTTGTTATTATTTGTATTAATAAATACTCATTACTTTTTCAGCTTGTTCAAGTCTGGAATGCATTAACATACTTCCTCCATCAGTATTGCGGCAGTGTGAGAGCATGGACGTCGTCCAGGGCATGAAATCACAGAGCTTTGAAATCTTCACAAAGTCACTCACGTGACTCCGAAGTAAAATAGTAAGATTAAGCAAGAACTTACCAAGTTCGAAGGTTGATCTTTATTTTATGAGGAGTTGCGGTGAGGGATTTCATGAAGACCCCGCCAGCACGCATGCGCGACATCCTTCAAAGCAGCGGTGTGGAATCACAGAACGCACCATGACTGGAAATAGTAAGATTAAGAACGTAGAACATACCAGTTGACCTTATGATAGAGGGTGGGAGCGAAGAGCACGAAATCCCTCACCGCAACTCCTCATAAAATAAAGATCAACCTTCGAACCTGGTAAGTTCTCATTTAATCTTACTATTTTATTTCGGAGTCACGTGAGCGACTTTGTAAAGATTTCAAAGCTCTGTGATTTCACGCCCTGGACAACGTCCATGCTATTTACACTGCCGCAATCCTGATGGAGGAAGGCTGTTAATGCAGTCCAGTCTGAACAGGCTGAAAAATAATGCATATTTATTGCACAAATAATAACAAACAAATAACCCCAAACCCGGGGACAAACATTCACTGAGCGGCTCCCAGCACGGCTTCTGCGAATGTTGTGGGGGCAACCAATGGTTTGTTGTAGAACCTTTGGAAGGTTGCTTCACTAGCCCAGCCCGCGGTGGCGAGGATGTGGTCCATGGGCACCTCCATGGCCCTCGCCGCTGATGTGGATGCAGCCCTAGTAGAGTGAGATTTAAAAATGTTAGTAGCTACTCCTGCTGCACCCAACACCGCCCTGAGCCACCTGGCGATAGTCTGCACAGTCACCCGGTGATGTGGAGGTTTGTGGCTGATGAGGAGCCCCTGCTCCATCTTCCGGATGGTTCGTGTAGTGCGGATGTAGAGGCGGAGATGGGTGACTATGCAGAGGGTGGCATCAGTGGGGTACGCCCGAAACTCCAACTGCAGCCCATGAGCCCCAGGTCTGTGCTGCTTCAATAGGTCCTGGACAAAGAAAGTCACCTGTGTAGGGGTGGAGACCATGCTATCCAGCCACAGCTTTTGTAATGCCTGGACTCGTTGAGCTGTAGTCAGTGCCATCAGCATCACCACTTTGAGGGTGAGCTGTTTGAGTGGTAACTCGGTCATAGGAGACCAGCTCCTCAGTAGGGTCAGAACGATCCCTACGTCCCAGGTGAAGTTGTATCTGGGCCGTGGAGGGTTGGTAAACACTCCCCTCATAAATTTAGACACCAGATGGTTGGAGCCTATACCTATGTCTAGGTATGAGGACAGTGCATTCCTGGCACTGTTGATGGCACTGTAGCTAAGGCCAGCATCGGTGTGAAGGCCCACTAGGAATTTCAGGACATCAGGGATTGTTGCCGAGTTGGAGGTCGTGTTGGTACGGGAGCGAATGCCTCCCACTTCCTGATCTGTGTGAGGTACTGCCTCCTGGTTGATGCTCGGCATGATGCTGAGATGAGTTCCATGGCTCTTGGTGATATGCCGGCCTTGACGAGCGGCCTCTTTAGAACCTGCAGGCCAACATGTTTAGGTGACCATGGCACGGGTGACTGTCCCCCGTAATAGGGTTAGTAATTAATTTGGGGTGTTTACCAATCTGAAGCCATGGATGTTTCAAAATTTTGAGGACCATCGGGTACCATGGCTGTGTAGGCCAGGCGGGTATGATCACAATGCCAGTTGCAGAATCCAGTTGAATTTTCTGCAATACCCGACTGATGAGGCAGAATGGGGGAAATGCGTAGCAAAACCATTTCCCCCAATGGAGAGAAAAAGCATCCATACTACTGCCCCAGGGTCTAGTTCATACGTTGGTATCTGATGGTTCAACCTGGACGCAAAAAGGTCAATATCTGTTGTCCCATAGTGAGCTATAATTTCAGAAAAAAATTGGGGGTTCAACATCCACTCGATGTTGTCATTGAACACTCGATGCACCAGTGCCAAATTGTGTTTGCCAATTCATGACAAGATAACAACCTGATACCACCCATATGATTGATATAAGCCACCACCATTGTGTTATCAATTTGGAGGCGGACATGTAAGTCCCGTGAGTTAGTACAGTAAGCCCGTAGTCCATGGAAAGCCCCTAACATCTCCAGATAATTTATCCCTTGTGTCTGGAGGAGGGTAGACTCGTGAGAGTCCCATCTGCCACCACAACTGGACATGGTGTCAGTTGCACCCCAGCCTTGTGCGCTTGCGTCAGTCTGTAGCACGACGGATGGGTTGCTAACAATGATGGGTCTGTGACACTCACTAATATTGTCAATCCACCATTGTAGCTCAGCTCTAGCCTGTTGTGGCAACCGGATTGGTCGATCAAAGTGCCCAGCATTTGCTTTTAATGCTGCGATCTTTGCTCTTTGTAAATTTTGGTAATGTAACGGTCCGAATTGTGCAGCTGAGAATGTAGCTACCAACTTCCCAATCACCTTTGCCGTTTGCCGGATAGTCAGAACCCTGGCGCAAGCAAGGCTGTGGCACACTTCTTTTATGGCGATAGCTTTGTTGGTCGGGATAGTGATCATCATTAAGGTTGTGTCAAGGGTGAAACCCAGGTAATCCATAATTTGAGAGGGGTGCAGTTTGGATTTGTCTGGATGGGTTACAAACCCTAGCTTCTCGAATAAAGATTTGGTCGCTATAACTGCCAGTGTAGCCAATTGGAGGGTCTGACCCACGATAAGGATATCATCTAAATACGCCATGACGATATAATTTTGTTGTCGGAGGAGGGCCAATATAGGTTTCACTAATTTGGTAAATAGTCTGGGGGCTGTGTGAGCCCATTAGGTAATGCTTTGTATTGCCACAACTGTCCCTTCCAGACAAATTTCAGGAACTTTCTGTGCGATTCTGTGATGGGAACTGTATAGTACGCATCTTTTAAATCGATGCAGGCCATAAAGTACCCTGGGTAAAGCATCTGCTTAGCTGTTTCGAAGGTATCCATTTTAAAATGGGTATATTGTACAAAAGTGTTCAACTCAGTTAGGTCTATGATAATCCGACACTCCCCATCTTTTTTGGTTTTTGTGAAAATGTTGGACACAAACTCAAGGGGTTCAAGCGTCGTTTTGCCAATCACCCCTTTGGCTGCTAGCCATAAGATTTCAGCATGTCCTGCCTCTATCTCATTCTGAGAGAGTGTAAAAATTCGCTGAGGTGCATGCTGTGTAGGGGGAAGTTGACCATCAATAAATTCTATGACATAACCGTGAACACTTTGTAGAATAAATGCGTCAGTGGTGATTGTATCCCAAGCACCCCTAAATGCCCGCAACCGTCCCCCGACTTGTGCAGGAAGAAGTGCTACTGCCTGAGAGGAACCAGACCCCCCTTACCTCCATGGTTAACGGCGGGTCCTGGCGTATGGCGTTTTGGGGGGACGTTGCGGTGGTTGTCGTGATGGCGGCCGCATCTTCCATGCGGGCCGCTGCAGGCCTTGCCGCTGCGGTTGGGGAAGTGGAGGCGGATAGGTCCTTGGTGTCCAGCGGCTGGCGCTGCTTCCAAGTAGTGTGTGGTTGTTGACGGTGATATGGGTGGACTTTAGCCGGGGGAGGTTTGATAAGGCCCACAGTTTTGGCCTCCTCGTCGAGTTCTTTGACTTGCTTGGAGAGGTCTTCCCCAAACAGCTGATGAGGTGGTGGAGCGGTGGAGGGACGGCACAACCCCGCAAATTTCGGGTTGAGGGTGGGCTGGATGGAGCTCTTGCGCAGGCAGTTGATTTCAAACTGGGCGTTGCAGAGAAGCGCCAGTGCATCCTGCTGCTCGCTGGACACATTATCCCCATCGAGGGTCCTGGCATACGCCGTAATGCCCGTCGAGAGGAGCTTCAGGATCCGCAGGAGACTGACGTCCTGCATCTTGGTGGTCGTGCTCAAGTGTCCCCAGATCTGGGCATTAACCGTAGGAACACTGAGATTGATGCAGTTCTCAGGCGGTTTAAATTTATCCATAGTCTCATTAAGTACCTGACCCTGAAGCTGGTGAGTGGTCAGGTAATTAATGGTGCCCGCCAGTTTGTGGTGCAGTTGCTCCCAAGCGCCCGACTTCCACACTCTTACCCCCGACCGTCCGGATGCTGCCGGTGGTGCTCGCAGCTCCGGTGAAAGAAGCCGTTGGCTTGTCAGTGCCCCGCGGCTCCTGGAGAGGTTTGCCTTCCCTTTGCCTTTGACGTCCATCCTGTACCAAGTAAAGGTTAGTGGACTTACCTGAACGGCCTTTTGAAGGAGCTGATGGAGAGAGCGCACTCCCCCCCCAGCTTGTCGAGGCAAATGCGCGTGACGCTATGTCGAGCATGCGTGCTGGCGGGGTCTTCACGAATTCACTCACGTGACTCCGAAAGAAAATAGTAAGATTAAACAAGAACTTACCAGTTTGAAGTTAGATCTTTATTTTATGAAGAGTCGCGATGAGGGATTTCGTGCCCTCCGCTCCCAACCCTCTATCATAAGGTCAACTGGTATATGTGAGTCTCTTTAATCTTACTATCCTCAGACATTGTTGTTATCTGTGATTCCACACCGCTGCTTTGAAGAATGTCACGCATGCGTGCTGGCGGGGTCTTCATGAAATCGCTCATCGCAACGCCTCATAAAATAAAGATCAAACTTCAAACTGGTAAGTTCTTGTTTAATCTTACTATTAAATGTTTGACAACTGGGAGATCAGGTAGACTGAGCAAATGTGTTCAGCGAAACAATCGGCCAGTCTACGTTTGGTCTCACCTTGAGTCTACACCTTGAAAAATGGATGCAGTGGATGAGTTTGGAGGAAGTAAATCATCTGTGCCAGATTTCAGGCTAAATGTGGCCTTTTAAAACCACTTGGTCTGTCTTCCATGCAGCTGGAAGTTTATGCAGATATTCTGATTAATTTGGTCTCCATCCATGGTCCATTGTTCAACATCAATGACATCCATTCATCCCTGACTGAAGATTAGATTTTTTAAATTCAAATAAGACCTCAATGTTGAGAAAGTGGTGCAGAAGCGTTCTAAATGTTTCAAATATCTTCTGAGGAAATGTTCTATAAGCAAACCTTGGTCCACCAGTAGATGTGAAATCAGCTGTGTGATAGTGAGTTTAGGACCTGAGGCAGCAACTCTGGAGAGAAGGAATGGGAGACGTTTCGGGTCGAGACCCTTCTTCGACCCCAAACGTCACCCATTCCTTCTCTCCAGAGATGCTGCCGGTCCCACAGAGTTACTCCAGCATTTTGTGTCTACCTTCAATTTAAACCAGCATCTCCAGTTCTGTCCCACACATGATATTGATGTGTGATATTGATCTTCATCAGTTTGCTTCAGTTCCTTCAATTTCTGCTTAGCTGTCGGTGGTGAAAGCAAACCACCACAGTTAGTTTAGTTCAGAGATACAGCGTGGAAACAGGCCCTTCAGTCCAACGAGTCCGCACCGACCAGCGATTCCTGCATGCTAACACTTTTTTGGGACAATTTACATTTATACCAAGCCAATTAACCTACAAACCTGTACGTTTTTGCAAGTGTGGGAGGAGACCGAAGGTCTTGGAGAAAACCCACATAGGTCACAGGGAGATTCGTACAGACAAGCACCTGTAGTTGGGATCGAATCTGGGTCTCTCGTGCTGTAAGGAAGTAGCTCTACCACTGTGCCACCATGCTGCCCCAAGTCAATTCACTTGCCTATATTTTTATTTGATGTATATTCGTGTCCTTTTCCACATACATTCCGCACACATTTCCACACAGTTTACTCTTCTGATGAGGGCCTGTGAAAATCTGGATTCCAAGTTTGAACCATCTTGATAGTAATTTGTCACTTTGCTGTTGTCCATTCAGTGGAGCATGAATAGGAAACTGAGTGGAAGGTAATTCCTGCATGTGATTTCAGGAAATCTGTGGAGCTAAATTTAAAATGAAGAATTAAAGTGCATTTCAATCTTTTTTGATCCAATAACATGTTAATATCAAACTGCCTCTCCTAAAGGGCTTGTTCACTTGTAGTTTAACATGTTGAATGGTTCAATCAATGGTACTGATGTACAGTTCAGTATACAGTTCAATAAAAGGATTGCTGCACGCAGATTTCTTAGAATCGTAGATTCAGTACATGTGTATAGGAATAGTATACTGAGATAGTACATGATTTGCCAGGTTTGGTGCCATCTTCAAGTCCAAGTTGTTATGTACCGTCTTCTTAACCTGGCCACAGAGACACATTGACCTGGTGGTGTTGCAGGGTCGGCCTGGCCAAGTATTGCTGTAGGTGATCTCCACTGCTGCTCCACCATTCCGTGCCGTGTCCGGTCCGCACGCCCGGCCTCTTGGAGCGGTGCCCGATCCAGCCGAGCCCCAGGCTGGTGCAAGGCCTTCAGCGGCCCACTCCACCATCGAGGTGCTCTGCATTGCCACCTGCAGCCTGTCCATTTACCGGCCCTTTCTCCTTGCGTCTGTCGTCGTTGCTGCCATCTTGAATCTCTTCACCCTCCTCTTCAGCCCTTGTGGGTGAGCAGGTCTGCGCTTGGCGGCTTGCCACATGGGGATGGGTTTCCCCTCTCCGTGGTGGGTGGGCCAGGCCACATGATCAATATCTTCCTGTGGCCTAAGACTAGCCTTCTCACTATCAAGAACACTATGACATTAGGGTCTGAAGAAGGGTCTCGACCTGAAACGTCACCTATCCCTTTCCTCCAGAGATGCTGTCTGACCCGTTGAGTTACTCCAGCTTTTTATGTCTATCTTCTATGATATTTCATGCAATCTGCAAACATAGTTTATATCCAAATCATCAATATACATGGCAAACCTTTTAATTTATATTCATATAACAGTAAAAATCACAGCACTGCTCCTTGAGCCACAACACTGGTCAGAAGCTTCCAATCACAAAACAGCTCTCCACCATCACTCTCTCTCTCAATCCACCTTTGGATCCAGTTTTCTAACTTGTTTTGCATTGTAGCATTCTAACCTTTAGGACCACTCTTTCATGTAGTCTTCCTGAACTCTATTCAGACATTATCTGCACTGCATTAACATATTTAGATTTTTCTTTAATTATCAGATTGGTTGGAATCAGAATGTGATTCAATTAGACCTGGAGAGAGGGAAGTTGAACCTAGTTTCCCGATACGTCAGGATTTTGACACGTTTTAAACTCACCAGTACCCAAACTCGCGCATTCCTGAAAATTAAAATTCAGTTCCCTACTTCAGTATCTATTTGTTCAAGCACACTATTTTTGTTTATCCTCTAGCAGGATGGTGGAGCAGAGATAGAGTTGTGGAACAGTAGAGTTGTTTCCTTACAGTGCTTGCAGCGCCAGAGACAAGGGTTCGATCCCAACTATGGATGTTGTCTGTATGGAGTTTGTACGTTCTCCCCATGACCTGCATGGGCTTTCTCTGAGATCTTCGGTTTTCTCGCACACTCTAAAGACATACAGGCTTAGTGGTGGCTGGGTACAATTAAAAGTTGCCCCTAGTGTGTGTAGTGTAGTGCTAGTGTACAGGGATCGCTGGGTGGTGCGGACCCGGTGAGTTGAAGGGCCTGTTTCTGCGCTGTACCTCTAAATTATAAAAACTAAACTAAACTCTGACTCTCTCCCAATCAGTGGTGCTGTTGTTCACCCACAATTAACCAAACTTAAGATATTACGTGGTTGTCCACATACAGTGCATTTTGATGAGCTCTAGTGAAGAGTTCCAGTCAACCTCAACCTAGTTATCAAACAGGGGAATCGATTATGGGGAGTGAAGCCAAAAGTACTAAACCGAACACTGACATTGTATCGTGCCTTCAAATTGTTGTTCAAATGGTGCATTTCAGCCCTATACAGAAGCTGACAGTTCAAGTGAGCTAATGTCATTCTTGTCTGAAGAGAAGAGTCTTAGTATGAGCGTGAAGCAGTCTGTGAAGAAAATGGAATGTGATAACTTACCAAGAGTTTTAATTCCAAAGCCGTGAGTAGTATATTACTTGCTCCATTTACAGGCTGTACCACATGAACTTGGCAAATCTCAGCAAATAGAAACTAATCTGTGGGTGTAGAAGTGACACTAAATTTTATTGAGCAACCACTCAGTGCCACACAACTAGGACTGACATGTCTATGAATCATTCTCCACTCAATTCCCTGTTTAAGGTGCATTGAACAGACAAGTGCAAAGTGAAGGAAATTATAAAGGGGATTGAAGCCTTTAACTTTTCATGGTATTCAGTCACAGTGTGTGAAAATTAAAAAATAAGAGATGGCCCACTTCCATTTTACTACCATAAAAAATAAAGATTGTTAAACAGAATATATCCTGCCTGAACAAGCATTTTAGTCTTGAATGTTAGTCCAATAATATGTGATTATCTACTGTGATGCTGTCAGACGAATAGAAATAGACTAAAGAGATTCAGGCAAAAAAAAACATTACGGGGAGATGAGCAGAGCTGTGAAGCAAAAATACATCTAATAACTTTGGATAGAAGTGGGTGTTAGATATGTCATGGTCATGCACCACAAGGAAGGAAAGATTTGAGTTAATATTGAGAAATGGAACACTCTGGTGCATCTAAAAAGGAGGTGGTGGCTGCAAAGATAATAATTATCAAAGGGACATGCATGAAGATTGGTAATAAAGTGGATATAAATCTGAAGAAGGGTCCTAACCGGAACACTGCCTGTCCATTCCCTCCACAGATGCGAAGGCACATGCATGAAGATTGGTGATAAAATTGATATAAATGTGAAGAAGGGTCCCAACCAGAACACTGCCTGCCCATTCCCAGCACAGATGCTGCCTGGTCCATTGAGTTCCTCCAGCACTTTGTGTTTTGCTTTGGTTAAGAACTAGTTGATTAGAAATTATGCGGGGAGGAAATGGAAGGATTGGATGCTCGCCATCATAAAGCGTACAGAACGCACTGAAATTAGAAAGAAGCACACCAAATAATATGAATTAGGGAAGGAAGCAAGAGAGGCCGGAACAAGGAGAAGCCATGGTGCACATCAGACTCCAATCAGAGACACACATCCATCCCCCGAGGTAACCAGGGGATGGATGTGTGTCTCTGATTGGAGTCCAATAATGCAGGATGCAAACAAACAAAGATGTTTTCTGATGCATGGTTATGGTTATCAGTTCTATTCAGTGATGCACTGCTGATTTGGGTAGGCAGTAACCCTCTCCGAGATTGGGAGGAAGAGACCAAACTTTGTCATGGAGAAGGTGTGGATGAGGGTAACTGAGCAAGTCAGCCAAATTGCACCTTGATCCAGGGTATAGTGCAGTGGTTGACCCTATAGATCATGAAAGATGAATATAGTGGCAAATGTTGTCCTTCAGGTCATGATCAATCCTCACCCTTTCCATTCATTCTGTCTTCTCAATCCCATCTCATCAAATCTCTCCTCCCTCATGTCTCAATTCCAAGAGATGACATGTTTTGCTTTCTGTGCATTTTGTAAACTCCTCCTTTATCCATTTACCACTGCCACTTTCTATCCATCTGTTTATGCAGTGGGACAAGGGATATTAACTCAACTGATTGCAATGGGAAAATTGGAAAGAGAACTGGGCTCCAAGTACTCAGAAGCATTTGTTTTGGGGTAGTAGTTGGAATGGAGAGGAACATCTGGGAATTAAAGAATGGAGCTGCACCAGATTGTTTCAGGAGAGAAAGATACAGTTGCAGGTGTTGAAGCATGGCTGCCACCAATTCCATGTTCCCCTGCTTCATGGAGAGAGAGAGGGTAAAATTCAAGTGCGTTGGAAGGAACCACAGAGGCTGGTTTACACCAAAGATATACACAAAATGCTGGAGTAACTCAGTGGGACAGGCAACATCTCTGGAGAGGAATGGGTGAAATTTCGGGTCGAGACACTTCTTCACAAATTCTTCAGTCACCCATTCTTTCTATTCAGAGATGCTGCCCGTCCCGCTGAGTTAATCCAGCATTTTGTGTCCATCTTGATTAAAATACAAGGCTCGGTGATAGTCTGATAGTCAGGTTTCCATCAATTCCAAGGTACAATAGATTCTTGAACAATTTGGTCATTCATGGTTGAGGTTCTGAATATGGCTGACATATATTCAATGACAATCAAAAGATAATGGTTAATCCATAAACAATAGAAGTATGATAAGGAGTACCAAAAGGGTCACTGTGCAACTGTGCCATCCTTATTTTATCTCTGTTTGCTTTGTTGCCACTTTCTCCTAGCTAACAATGATCTATTCTACATTTTCCTTGATAGTCATCTCTTTTGATGTCTCGTTTTCACACATTACCCTCCCTTATCTCTGTGTGTCCCTCTTCCCTGTCCCAATCTGAAGAAGGGTCTTGACCCGAAACGCCACCCATTCGTTCCATCCAGAGATGCAGCCTGTCCTGCTGAGTTACGCAAGCATTTTGTGTCTATCTTCTGGCTACAGTGTCAAGGGTAGAGAGAAAGTAGAATAAGGGACCGTCAGATTAAAAAGGTATTCACTTTTGATTTGGGTGCTGTTAGGAGCATTGCATATCAATAGACAATAGACAATAGGTGCAGGAGTAGGCCATTTGGCCCTTCGATCCAGCACCACCATTCAATGTGATCATGGCCGATCATCCCAAATCAGTACCCCGTTCCTGCCTTCTCCCCAAATCCCTTCACTCCGCTATTTTTAAGTGTTCTATCTAGCTCTCTCTTGAAAGTATCCAGAGAACCAGCCTCCACCTCCCTCTGAGGCAGAGAATTCCACAGACTCACCACTCTCTGTGAGAAAAAAATGTTTCCTCGTCTCCGTTCTAAATGGCTTACCCCTTATTCTTAAACTATGGCCTCTGGTTCTGGACTCCCCCAACATCGGGAACATGTTTCCTGCCTCTAGTGTGTCCAAACCCTTAACAATCTTATATGTTTCAATGAGACCTCCTCTCATTCTTCTAAACTCCAGAGTACACAAGCCCAGCTGCTCCATTCTCTCAGCATATGACAGTCCCCCCATCCCGGGAATTAACCTTGTAAACCTACGCTGCACTCCCTCAATAGCAAGAGTGTCCTTCTTCAAATTAGGGGACCAAAACTTTCACAATACTCCAGGTGTGGTCTCACTAGGACTCTGTACAACTGAAGAAGGACCTCTTTGCTCCTATATTCAGTTCCTTTCGTTATAAAGGCCAACATGCCATTCGCTTTCTTCACTGCCTGCTGTACCTGCATGCTTACTTTCATAGACTGATGAACAAGGACCCCCAGATTGTACTTCTTCCCCTTTACCCAACTACGCCATTTAGATAGTAATCTGCCTTCCTGTTTTTGGTATCAAAGTGGATAACCTCACATTTATCTGCATTAAACTTCATCTGCCATGCATCTGCCCACTCCCCCAACCTGTCTAAGTCACCCTGCATTCTGATAGCATCCTCCTCACAGTTCACACTGCCACCCAGATTTGTGTCATCTGCAAATTTGCTAATGTTACTTTGAATCCCTTCATCCAAATCATTGATGCACATTGTAAATAGCTACGGTCCCAGCATCGTGCCTTGCGGTACCCCACTAGTCACTGCCTATCATTCTGAAAGGGACCCGTTAATCCCTACTCTTTGTTTCCCGTCTGCCAACCACTTCTCTCTTCATGTCAGCACTCTACCCCCAATACCATGTGCCCTAATTTTGCCCACTAATCTCCTATGTGGGACCTTATCAAATGCTTTCTGAAAGTCAATCCAATTACTTCTGGGGTGCTACTTCCAGGATCTCATGAAATAAAAATCCTTCCAATGTAGCTGTGAAGCCTGATTGTATGAGTTGCAAAGTGGCCCTCCCTGAACAGGAGCCAGGCTAATGCCAGAAATAATAATCAAATGGATCTCTTTAAATGCTTTGTATGCCTCTGCTTCAACTGCTAGCTTATGATCCTCACTTGAGCTAACCCCAAAATGTACTGAGTTGACCATACATTAGCAGAGCACTCAAAGAGAAGGTGATGGCTGTGTTTGGGGCTGCTTTATATACCTTTGCTGGTTCTACTCATTGTATTCTTTCATCAACAGTTACACTGTGTAAAAATATTCAGTCTGGGAATATCCATTATGCAGCAATAGATTAAAGAAACAATAATACCATGATTACACTTGGAATGTAATAAATATCTGGTTTTATTCTCTGAGAGTCTAACTGTGTCTTTGCTCAATGGAGTGAAAATTTGCATTCACTTGAATGAGAAGAAAAGAAAAAAAGAATTATTACTTCACAGTAGGCAATCATATGAAGTATTACCAAATCATTTTAAATGCTGCATTAAATAAAGGGCTAATTATATATTCCCTTCTGAAAATATATTTTTTCAACTAAATAAAACAATTTAGGTGATGATGCATGGTACATTGGTTTTATTGCATTGTGTGGGGCATGCCTGCTTTATCCCCTTTATTATGATGGTGCTACGGTTTAGTGCATTGCCGCTTGAAAAAGGAATAAGTGATTTAGAAAATATTCCTGAAGCAATGATACATTAATTTAATATCAAACTGGGATTGTAGTTCTAAAGATAGACACAAAAAGCTGGAGTAACTCAGCATCTCTGGAGAGAGGGAATGCCGGGGTTACTAGAAGTTAGAGAAATCAATATTCATACCGCTGGGGCATAAGCTGCCCAAGCAAAATATGAGATGCTGTTCGTCCAATTTGCATTTAGCCACACTCTGACAATGGAGGAGACCAAGGACAGAAAGGTCTGTGGAAATGGGAAGGAGAATTAAAGCAACCGGCAGATCAGGTAGGTTCACACGGACTGAGCAAAGGTGTTCAGATTGAAGGTAGCAATAGAAAGACTTCCACTGAAGTTGTTGAGCACACCCGCACCTTTATTTTAGCCATTTCCCCTTGAAACTAATGTAATTTCTAATTTCTCAGCTTCTTTGCACCTCCGGGCAGCCTCCCCTCTCCTATTCCTCTGTAGATGTTACCACATCTAAAACAAGAAAAGAACATGCCGGAACGTTCAGCAGGTCAGGCAGCACTTGTGAAAGAGTAACAAAGTTAATAGAGATAATATTTCACGTGGAAGTCCCTTCATCAGAACTGGGAAATGTTGTTTTAAGTTGAAGAGAAGGTAAGACGATGAATGGACAAAGGTAGTGTGTGACATAGGCTGAGATCAGTGCAAGTCATTGTGTTCAGCATATTAGGCACTGAATCATCCCTCCACAACTGGAGAGCTGACCTAAATTACTATCCACCACATTTGGAGACCCTCGGACTATCTTTGATCGGACTTTGCTGGCTTTACCTTGCACTAAATGTCATTCTCTGATCATGTGTCTGTACACTGTGAATGGATCGATTGTAATCATGTATTGTCTTTCCGCTGACTGGTTAGCACGCGGCAAAACCTTTTCACTGTACCTCGGTACACGTGATAATAAACTAAACTAAACTAAACTAAACTAAACTAAACTAATAGCAAGGAGGTGGGGCTGGTCCAGTAGATCAGTAGTTCAGGCTGAAGAAAGAAAAACTAACCCAATGTCATAGGTGTTTAAGAAGGAACTGCAGATGCTGGAAAATCAAAGGTAGACAAAAATGCTGGACAAGTGTAATCATGGTATTATTGTTTCTTTAATCTATTACTGCATAATGGATGACAGACTACCAAAACTAGACCTCCATCAACCCTCTTCTCTGAGGACTCCATTCCAATCTCCTGGCTATGTGTCCATTGAATTTGTTTGGAAGATGTAACCTTTTGCACAGGTGCCTCTGAAATGTCTTCCTTCTTCCAGAGCCATAGCTACCTTTCCAATATAGTGACGGAGCATTTGACCACATCTCAATCCCCCCCCCCCCCTCTGCTCTCATCCCTTCTCCTCTTGGAAAGCAGTAAAAGGATTAGTCCAAGTCAACATGGATTTATGAAAGGGAATTCATGCTTGACTAATCTCCTGGAATTTTTTGAGGATGTGACAAGTAAAATGGATGAAGGGGTGCCAGTGGATGTAGTGTATCTAGACTTTCAGAAAGCCCTTTGAATAGGTCCCGCAAGGGAGAATGGTGACTAAAATTAGAGCACATGGTTTCGGGGGTAGGGTGTTGACATAGATAGAAAATTGGTTGGCAGACCGGAAGCGAAGAGTAGGAATGAACGGGTCCTTTTCAGAATCGAAGGCAGTGGCGTGTGGAGTGCCACAAAGCTCGGTGTTGGGGCCGCAACTGTTTACCTTATATATTAATGATTTGGAAGAGGGAATTAGGAGCAACACTAGCAAGTTTGCAGATGACACAAAGCTGGGTGGCAGTGTGAACTGTGAAGAGGATGTTAGGAGGTTGCAGGGTGACCTGGACAGGTTGAGTCAGTGGGCAGATGTATGGCAGAAGCAGTATAATATAGATAAATGTGAGGTTATCCACTTTGGCGGCAAAAACAAGGGGACAGATTATTATCTCAATGGGGTTAGGTTAGGTAAGGGGGAGGTGCAGCGAGACCTGGGCGTCCTTGTACACTGGTCACTGAAAGTTGGCTTACAGGAACAGCAGGCAGTGAAGAAAGCTAATGGAATGTTGGCCTTCATTACAAGAGGATTTCAGTACAGGAGTAAAGAGGTTCTTCTGCAGTTGTATAGGGCTCTGGTGATACCACATCTGGAGTATTGTGTACAGTTTTGGTCTCCTAATTTGAGGAAGGACATCCTTGTGATTGAGGCAGTGCAGCGTAGGTTCACGAGATTGATCCCTGGGATGGCGGAATTGTCATATGAGGAAAGATTGAAAAGACTGGAGTTTAGAAGGATGAGGGGGAATCTTATAGAAACATATACAATTATAAAAGAACTGGACAAGCTAGATGCAGGAAAAATGTTCCCAATGTTGGGCGAGTCCAGAACCAGGGGCCACAGTCTTAGAATAAAGGTGAGGTTATTAAAGACTGAGGTGAGAAAAACCTTTTTCACCCAGAGAGTTGTGAATTTATGGAATTCCCTGCCACAGAGGGCAGTTGAGGCCAAATCACTGGATTGATTTAAGAGAGAGTTAGATAGAGCTCTAGGGGATAGTGGAATCATGGGATATGGGTAGAAGGCAGGCACGGGTTATTGATAGGGGACGATCAGCCATGATCACAATGAATGGCGGTGCTGGTTCGAAGGGCCGAATGGCCTCCTCCTGCACCTATTTTCTCTGTCTATGTCTATGTCTATGTCTTTTAGTCCTCTCATTTCATTCCTGCAATCTCTTCATTCAATTCATCATTGTTTATAATTTCCACCAGCTCCACTAAGAAGATATATACAAAGTGCTATGTTACTTCAGCGGGACAGGCAGCATCTCTGGAGAGAAGGAATGGAGGACATGTCAGGTTGTGACTCTTCTCCAGACCCCAGACTTCACTGACTCCTTCTCTCCAGAGATGCTGTCTGACCTGCTGAGTTACTCCAGCAGTTTGTGTCTATCTTTGGTTTAAACCAGCATCTGCAGTACCTTGCAACACATTTCGTCTGTTCCACTAAGTAACACATTTCCCCTAACTTTCCATTTTCATCAATAGTATCACCCCCTTCAGTAAAGCCCCGGCCAAACTTTTCTGTCCCCACCATCGACTCCCTGTCCCTAAGGTATATAGAATCCCCACCAAGGAACATTTGTTTAAATCCTGGCCAAAGTTCTTTTAAAGCACTTATCAATATCTTTGACCAGGCAACAATCTTACTTATTAAATGTCCCTTCATGAATTCTTTTGTAATATTTTAATCTTGAGGACACAATAGAACAGCATGACATTTTTGTTGTTGAATGCTAGTATTCTGAAGGCACACCACCATATGAATGGTGATTTTTATGGGTGGTGGCAGACATGTTATAAAAAAATAAACAACACATAGATGGCTAAAGAAGATAGACACAAAACGCTGGAGTAACTCAGCGGGTCGGACAGCATCTCTGGATTGAAGGAATAGGTGATGTTTCGCGTCGTTTCTTCAGGCTCTATGGCTAAAGAAGATTGGGTCTGTAAGGGATCAAAATAGATATCTGCACGGGTTGGTACATTATAACCTGTCTAATTTGGTGGTTGCTCAGTTTGCTGGGTGGCACAGTGGCAGAGTTACTGCCTTACAGTGCCAGACACCCAGGTTCGATCCTGACCTTGGTTGCTGTCTGTACAGAGTTTTCAAGTTCACCCTGTGACCTGTGTGGGTTTTCTCTGGGTGCTCCAGTTTCCTCCGACACTCCAAAGGCACACAGGTTTGTCGGTGAATTGGCTTCGGTAAAAAAATCGTAAATTGTTCCTAGTGTGTGGGATAGTGCTGGTGTTTGGGGATCCCTGGTCATGGCTTGGATTCAGTGGGCTGAAGGGCCTGTTTCCGTACTGTATCTCTAACGTCTATGATAAAGTATAATCCCCAACATCTCAAGGGCGATTTGGAGTGGACAATATATTTTGTCCTTCCCAGTAATACCAATCTCCCATCCATGAATAATTACAGCTTCTGGGGAAGTTATGTCTTCTCCAGAGCATAAAGACAGATTTATCTAAATAAAAGCAAAGTGCTTCCAGTGCAAATTAGATTTACACATTTCAGTCTGAAGAAGGGTCTCGACCCGAAACGTCGCCTATTTCCATCGCTCCATAGATGCTGCACCCGCTGAGTTTCTCCAGCATTTTTGTCCACACATTTCAATAATGCTTTTGCTAACCAAAGAACTGATTGAAGTTGCTGAATAATGCTTGTGTAACAACTATTTCCATCAACATCAATTGCAGATATAAATTCCAATCAATGAATGAGTAACTATCTTGTTTTTTATAAATGCATTCTCGTTCTCAGTGTGAATCTTTTATTCCTGCGTTATGCTACAATTTAGGGTTCTTTTAGTTTAATTTAGAGATATAGGATGGAAACAGGCCCTTCGGTCCACCGAGTCCACACTGACCAGTGATCCCCGCACATTAACACTATCCTACACACACTGGGGACAATTTACACTAATTCCAAGCCAATTAACCTATAAACCTGTATGTCTTTGGAGTGTGGGAGGAAACCGGAGATCTCAGAGAAAACTCCCGCTAGTCACGGGGAGAACGTACAAACTCCATACATTCATTATCAATAGTTGGGATCGAATGTGGGTCTCTGCGCTGTAAAGCAGTAGCTCTACCGCTGTGCCACTGTGTCAAATTGTCAATCTTTGCTGTTTGTCAGGAACTAGATTTTACTCTCACTGGCTAACTTTATAACAGGGTTCATTGGAATCCAAAATTTGAGGTAAGGTTTATTCCTTTGTTAATTTTAAAAATTGTAACATCTTTTATTTGTTTATGCACTTTTATGAAAATATATTATTCACAATTTAGTGTAATAGATGGCCACTGAAGGAATACAAATAATCTTTTAATAAATCACTACATTAGAGTTCGATATCAGGGGGATGATCTTAACCCTGTCCTCTTAAACCTATCTTCAGGTGAGCAGAAAACGGAAAACTAGCACACTATCATCCTCATTCTCTTCTTCAACTGGTGACTGAGAAATTCAGATGCAACCCGTCAGTGGCCTAATTAATCAATGGAACCTGGGAAATCTGACATGTATAGGAACAACGTCAATCAGAAGGTTGATTAGGCATGGCATGGAACAGCAACACAGATGGTAGAGTTGCTGCCTCGCAGGTCCACAGATCCAGGTTCCAACATCTTGGCAGTGCTGGAAGCTACATATTCTCCTCAGTATGAGTTCCCTTCAAGGTGTTCTGGTTTCATAGAAACATAGAAACATAGAAAAGAGGTGCAGGAGGAGGCCATTCGGCCCTTCGAGGCAGCACCGCCATTCATTATGATCATGGCTGATTGTCCCCAATCAATAACCCATGCCTGCCTTCTCCCCGCATCCCTTGATTCCACTAGCCCTTAGAGGTCTATCTAACTCTCTCTTAAATCCATCCAGTGATTTGGCCTCAACTGCCCTCTGTGGCATGGAATTCCACAAATTCACAACTCTCTAGGTGAAAGTGTTTTCTCACCTCAGTCTTAAATGGTCTCTCCTTTATTCTAAGACTGTGGCCCCCTGGTTCTGGACTCGCCCAACATTGGGAACATTTTTCCTGCATCTAGCTTGTGCAGTCCTTTTATAATTTTATATGTTTCTATAATATCCCCCCTCATCCTTCTAAACTCCAGTGAATACAAGCCTAGTCTTTTCATTCTTTCCTCATATGACAGTCCCGCCATCCCAGGGATCAATCTCGTGAACCTACGCTGCACTGCCTCAATCACAAGGATGTCCTTCCTCAAATTAGGAGACCAAAACTGTACATAATACTCCAGATGTGGTCTTACCAGAGCCCTATACAGCTGCAGAAGAACCTCTTTACTCCTATACTGAAATTCTCTTGTTATGAAGGCCAACATTCCATTAGCTTTCTTCACTGCCTGCTGTACCTGCACGTCAACGTTCAGTGAGTGGTGTACAAGGATAACCAGGTCTCGCTGTACCTCCACCTAACCTAACCCCATTGAGCTAATAATCTGCCCCCTTATTTTTGTGGATAACCTCACATTTATCTATATTATACTGCATCTGCCACGCATCTATACAGGTCACACTGCAACCTATACAGGTCACCCTGCAAACTCCGAACATCCTCTTCACAGATCACACTGCCACCGAGCTTTGTGTCATCTGCAAACTTGCTAGTGTTGCTCCTAATTCCCTCTTCCAGATCATTAATATATATATATGGTAAACAGTTTCGGCCCCAACACCGAGCCTTGCGGAACTCCACTCGTTACTGCCTGCCATTCTGAAAAGGACCCGTTCACTCCTACTTTTTGCTTCCGGTCTGCCAACCAATTTTCTATCCACGTCAACACCCTAACCCCAATATCATGTGCTCTAATTTTTGTCACCAGTCTCCCATACGGGACCTTCTCAAAGGCTTTCTGAAAGTCTAGATACACTACATCCACTGGCTCCCCTTCATCAATTTAACTTGTCACATCCTCAAAAAATTCCAGAAGATTAGTCAAGTATGATTTTCCTTTCATAAATCCATGCTGACTTGGACTAATCCTTTTACTGCTATCCAAATGCCCCATTATTATCAATTAATAATTGATTCCAGCATCTTTCCCACCACCAAAGTCAGGCTAACTGGTGTGTAATTCCTTGTTTTCTCTCTCGCTCCTTTCCTGAAAAGTGGGATAACATTAGCTATCTTCCAATCCACAGGATCCAATCCACCAATGCGTCCACTTTTTCTAGAGGACCCTGGGATGCAGACCATCAGGCCCTGGGGATTTATCATCCTTCAGTCCCATTAGCCTACCCAATACTATTTCTCGCCTAATTAAAATTTCTTTCAGTTCCTCTACCCCCCTTAGATCCTCTGTCCTCCTGTACTTCTGGGAGATTGTTTGTGTCTCCCTTAGTGAACACAGATCCGAAGTACCTGTTCAACTCTACTGCCATTTCCTTGTTCCCCATAATTATTTCACCGGTGTCTGCCTTCAAGGGACCCACATTTGACTTTGCTATTCTTTTTCCCTTAACATATTCCTGGCCAGCTTCCCCTCGTACTTCATCTTTTCAGCCTATGAAAGTTTCCCAATCCTCTGGCTTCCAGCTGCTCTTTGCTGTGTTATACATCTTTTCTTTGAGTTTTAATCTATCCCTAACTTCTCTTGTCAGCCATGGTTGCCTCCTACTCCCCTTAGAATCTTTCTACCTTCCATATCCCAAAGATATATGGGTTTGAGGGTGAAATGAGTTGCCTCTAATGTGCAGGTGAGTAGTAGAATTAATGGGAATGTAGGGATAATAAAATGGGATTTCTGCAGGATCAGTATAAATAGGTGCATTACCACTGCATACTCAGTGGGCTGAAGAACGTGTTTCCATGTTCTAAACCCAGTGGACAATTTAATCAGCAAAACCTATCCCTCCGGGAAATGTGGTATAATCAAGCTCTGCTAATGTTATCTCCATGGAATGTATTCTTATTATTCCCCACAGAAATAATGAGTTCTTATGTCTTCACATATGTTCTACCCACCATTTCCTTCCCTCCCACTCCATCAGCATGGTCTTCTTCTTCTCTATGCCTGGTTCATTAAGTTTGCAGGTTGCTTTATGCTTTATTTTATCAGTGTGATATAATGTTGTTTTGAGGGTTGGGCCTCAAAATGGCCTCTCTCTTCATGGGGAATTGTAGCCTGGCATCCAGCTTGCTCACTGTAAGTCACCTGAAAGTCAAGAACCATCCCAAGTTTTTTAATATTCAGCAGCAATAACTTAATCTTATTATGTGATTTATATCTCAAACACGCCATTAAAGAAAAAATTACACTCTGGGAAAATCATTAATACTTAAATGAAAGTGAATTTGGTTTTGTAGAGTTGCATCGTGTCAGACCCAAACTGCATATATTAAGATAAATGCAGTCTGAATCTGCCTGATCTCAGATCTTCGGGGGTTTCACTACAGGTGGCTGGTTAGCATTTCTTTAGTAGAAAAATATAATGAAAGCATATTCACAACCTTATTCCAATTGTCATACTCAGCACAGCCAAGATGTGGTGGAGAATATAAAAAAGTGGAAGGCTTATGTTTTCTCTGTTTTATTTTTTATATTTTATATTATTATGTTGGCACTATGTGAAATGGAAAAAATAAATAATCAACTGACCCAAAAATCCATGATATTGGGTTATGGTTAAAAATGGGGATAAATTACAGAGGTCCATTACATGTTCAATCTTCACAGCTACCTCCCCCAAAAAAACGATCAAATTAGCAAGGCAGGATTTTCCTGTCAAAAGCCATGCTGACTATTCCTGGAGCCCTTACCTTCCCATTTAGTTTAGTTGTATCCTTTCACTTTGAATTTTCACTATTAATGTCACTGCCAATGTCTCAAGCCTCACTGTCTGACGTTTGCTAGCTTATCCTTGTTTCCCTTCTTAAATTAAAGTATTAGTGATCATCCTGTCTTCCGATACCTCAACTGTAACTTACAAAGACATAAAAATCTCACCTCAACAATCTCCTCCTTTACTTCACATCAATCTGATCAAGCCATGGGGATTAATCAGCCTTTATGTGTTCCACCTTCTCAGTGTTCCTCGCCAACATATCTACAACATGCCCAGTTTCAATTCCTGCAATAAGGTCGATACAGCTCTTTTACTCACTGGACTCACTACATATTCTCTCAAAATCTTTCATGGATACACTTGGCAAGTTGTGCCCCGTCTAAGGCCCTTACATTAAAGCAATCTGGGTCAATATCGGGAAAGTTAAAGTCTGCCACTACCACAACTACATTGCTCCAATGTGCTTACATATCTGTTCCTTTAATTGCTGCTGACTTACGAGGATGTTGCCAGGACGAGAGGGACTGAGATACAGGGAAAGGTTGAGTAGGCTGGGACCCTATTCCATAGAGCGCAGGAGGATTAGGGGTGAGGTAGTTGAGGTAGGGGCTATCCTAACATTTAAGAAACAGTTGGGCAGGCACATGGATTGGACAGGTTTGGAGGGATATGGACCAAATGCGGGCAGGTCGGTCTAGTGTAACTGGGTCATGTTGGCCAGTGTGAGCAAGTGAGAAAGGCTTGTTTATACACTGTATCGTTCTATGACTATGACTCTAATGGGAGGCATCTAATACGACCCCATTAAAGCGATTGCCCTCTAATTCCTAAATGCCACTCACATGGCCTCATTTGATGTATATCTTCTCAAAGTACTGCTGTTACATTGTGCCTGATCAGTCGTATGACCTTCCTCTCCCCACTCCATCCCCCAACAGTCGGCTTTTTTGCATCCCGTTCTGTCATACCTGAGACTCCATATCATGGAAAATGAATTCCTGCCCTTCCTTCAACCATGGTTCCGTGAATACATAATGTCATAATTCCAAGTGGCGATATGTCTTCAAAGCTCACCCGACTCACTCCGAGGTTCCTTACATTGAAGTAAATACCATTGAACGAACCAGCGCTTCCTTGATATTTGTCTCTGCCTCCACAGCTCAGTATTTGCTTGATTTAGCCTCTTCGATTTAGTATTCAATCTCTCCAAATGTAGCCCTGCTGCTATCTTTCCCACCCCCCTCACCCCATCCCCATATGCACTCCATCCCCTACCTCCTCCGCCAGATTAGTTTAAACTTTCCTGAATGATACAAGTTCATCTCTCTGCCAGGATATTGCTTCACATCTTGTTTAGGATGCATTCAGGCCTCATATGCAAGCCACAACCAGCTCAGAAATTATCCCAATGGTCCAAATAACTGAAGCCTACCACTTGCACAAGTTCTTTATCCATGCATTCATCTGTCCTCTTCTCCCATTTCTACCCCCACTAGCATGAGGGGCAAGAAGTAATCCTAAAATCATTATCAATGAAGTCCTGCTTTTTTAACCTGCTGAAGTACACAATGACTTCTGGCCGTTCCTTCTTCCCCTTCTCAATGTTCTGCATCCCATCTTAGACATCACTGATCAGGGCACCAGGCAGGGTGACCCTCGGACTATCCGTTTTCGGACTTTGCTGACTTTACATTGCACTAAACGTTAGGCCCTTATCATGTATCTATAAAGTGTAAATGGATGGTTTGTAAATGGCTTGTATTGTCTTTCTGCTGGCTGGATAGCACGCAACTAAAGCTTTTCACTGTACCTCGGTGCACGTGATAATAAACGGAACAGAAACTGAATCCCCTTTGTGGATTCCCACTCTCAGCCACAGGAATGACTGTCGATTCCTCTCACTAATGTAGCCCCCATCACCATTGCTCACTGAAACCTTTCCCTCCACTGCTCTGCATCAGTTGAGTAGGCTGGGACTCCATCCCTTGGAGCACAGGAGGATGAGCGGTGATCTTATAGAGGTGTATAAAATCCTGCAAGGAATAGATCGAGTAGATGCACAGTCTCTTGCCCAGAGTAGGTGAATAAAGGACCAGAGGACATAGGTTTCAGGTGAAGGGGAAAAGATTTAATAGGAATCTAAGGGGAAACTTTTTCAAACGCAGAGGGTGGTGGGTGTTTGGAACAAGCTGGCTTGGGAGGTAGTTGAGGCTGGGACTATCCCGATGTTTAAGACACAGTTAGACGGGGACATAGATAGCAGGTTTGGGGGGATATGGACTAAACACGGGCGGGTGGGACTAATGTAGCTGGGTTCTTCTGCAGTTGTATAGGGCTTTGGTAAGACCACATCTGGAGTATTGTGTGTGGGCAAGTGGGGCCAAAGGGGCTGTTTTAGAAAAAAAAAATCTGATATTCCAACAGAATATTCACTCAGGAATGTGCACCACAGGTTCAAATTGATATTAAGGAGATTAAAATATTAAAATTTGCTGTTCTTACAGCACAGAGATAATTATGTGTTGACCAGTTTAATAGTGACATTATGTTGTTAAAGAAGGAACTGCAGATGCTGGAAAGTCGAGGGTACACAAAATGCTGGAGAAACTCAGCGGATGCAGCAGCATCTATGAAGTGAAGGAGATAGGTAAAATTTCGTGGCTGAAACCCTTCTTCAGACTGATGGGGGGTGGGGGGGAGGCGGGGGGAAGAAAGGAAAAAGGAGGAGGAGGAGTCTGAGGGCTGAGGGAGAGGTGGGAAGGTGTGGAGACAGCAAGGGTCAACAGAATTGAGAGAATTCAATGTTCATGCCAAGAGGATGCAGACTCCCCAAGCAGAATATGAGGTGCTGTTCCTCTAATATGCGGTGTTGCTCACTCTGGCCGTGGAGGAGACCCAGGGCAGAGAGGTCGGATACGGAATGGGAGGGGGAGTTGAAGTGCTGAGTCACCGGGAGGTCGGGTTGGTTATTGCGGACCGAGCGGAGGTGTTCGGCGAAACGATCGCCAAGCCTCCGCTAGGTCTCACCGATATAGATCAGCTGGCATCTAGAGCAGCGGATGCAATAGATGAGGTTAGAGGAGGTGCAGGTAAACCTCTGTCAGACCAAGGGGACTTCTGCCCTTGTTGCGAGTGGGGGGATGGGGAGAGAGGGCAGTGTTGCGGGGTACGGAGGAGACCCTGGTGTGAGCCTCAACTATAGTGGGGGAGGGGAATCCCCGTTCTCTGAAGAATGAGGACATTTGTGATGCCCTGGTGTGGAACACCTCATCCTGGGAGCAGATGCGGCGTAGATGGAGGAATTGGCAATAGGGGATGGAATAGTGACATTAGGTTTGCTGGATCCTCAACAACCAAAGTTGATGTGAGAAGTGGAAGAAGTTGAATCAAAGTACACACAATAGATTGCCTGGTAAAGGAACTGTACAATTCACCTTAAGCTTTACAATACAGGTGCTTCTGCAGGCCCTGATGCACATGGCAGCATGTGAACAGTTAGCTGAAACACTCTTCTTACTACTTATAAACAAACATGTCATCTGCTGCGAGGAATCTTGCAAACATCGTCACAATGTGGAAAGATGCCCAGATGCGTACTGTTCACGAGATGCAGGGCAAATCGTCTGCAATAAATTACTGTCCTCTCAGTCTGGTCAGTTCAGTTTATTTTATTATCATGTGTACTGAGGTTTTTGTTGCATGCTAACCAGTCAGCAGAAAGAAATTATGTAATTACAATCGAAGATAGACAGAAAATGCTGGAGTAAATTATGTCTATCTTCAGTTTAAACCAGCATCTGCAGGTTCATACACGTGATTACAATTGATCCATTTGCAAGGAATAGATACATGATATGGGGATAGACACAAAAAGCTGGAGGAACTCAGCGGGACAGGCAGCATCTTTGGAGAGGAATGGGTGATGTTTCATGTCGAGACCCTTCTTGAGACCCGTCTCAACGTGAAACGTCACCCATTCCTTCTCTCCAGAGATGCTGCCTGTCCTTCTGAGTTACTCCAGCTTTTTGTATCTATCTTCTGTTTAAACCAGCATCTTCAGTTCTTTCCTACACATGATATGGGGATAACATTTAGTGTGAAGTAAAGTCAGCAAAGTCCGATCAAGGATAGTCTAGTGCTCAGCACTGTCCCTGATAACCTGGGTGAAGTATAAGGATAAGGTGCAAATATGAATTATTTTAACAACTCAACTACCACATGGACATATGGACAAAGTAGATCAGGATTTGCGACTCAGACACAGACACACACAAGCAAATAGGTGTGTGGCCAGGGTGGTGTTGGTCTCTGATGATGCTGGCTGTCTTTTTTGAGTGACTCTGGTAAATCAGGGGAGGTCAGAACCTGTGATGGGCTGGGCAGGGCAGTCAGTCACAAAGGGTTTTTTGCTGCCTTACAGTGCTTGCATCGTCGGAGACCCGGGTTCCATAACCCATCTATGGGAGCTGTCTATGCTTGGAGTTCCATCCCATCTATGGGTGCTGTCTATGTGGAGTTTGTACGTTCTCCCCATGACCGCGTGGGTTTTCTCCGAGATCTTCGGTTTCCTCCCACACTCCAAAGACGTACAGTTTTGCAGGTTAATTGGCTTGGTATAAATGTAAAATTGTCCCTAGCATGTTAAGGTTGGTCAACATAGACTCAGTGGGCCGAAGGGCTTATTTCCGTGCTGTATTTCTAAACATCACAAGTTAATGCAACAGGAAATAGGGTGGACATAGAAATACACTTGATGGATGAAAAGGGCATAAATAGGTGGAACACATACATCACAACCGCAACACTACACGAACTTGATCACCTAAATATCAGGCCTAAAGGGCCCACTGCCACTGGGTCTTCTAGATTTATGCCTGAATGCAGCTGTGGTGAATGTGGGGTCAGAAATCACCAAGGTGCCTTGAGCATTCTTCTCATTCATATAACCATATAACAATTACAGCACGGAAACAGGCCCTCTCGGCCCTTCCAGTCCGTGCCGACCATTTGTTTTCCCCTAGTCCCATCTACATGCACTCAGACCATACCCTCCATTCCCTTCCCGTCCATATACCTATCCACTTTACTTTTAAATGTTAAAATCGATCCTGCCTCCACCACTTCTGCTGGAAGCTCATTCCACACAGCCACCACCCTCTGAGTAAAGAAGTTCCCCTCACATTACCCCTAAATTTCTGTCCCTTAATTCTCATGTCATGCCCTCTTGTTTGAATCTTCCCTACCCTCGATGGGAAAAGCTTATCCACGTCAACTCTGTCTATCCCTTTCATCATTTTAAAGACCTCAATCAAGTCCCCCCCTTAACCTTCTGCGCTCCAAAGAATACAGACCTAACTTGTTCAACCTTTCTCTGCAACATAGTTGCTGGAACCCAGGCAACATTCTAGTAAATCTCCTCTGTACTCTCTCTATTCCATTCAGATAAACACTTACTGCTCAGCAACACTGAGAATTTGTCTTTCTCATTCTGACTTTATGGGTGAGATGTTATTGTCAGCAGATTAGCAAAATAATTACAGTAATCAATGGGGATTGGATTCAATTTGTGCTCATTCGTTACTGATCTTGATTATTAATTTGATATATTTTATGAGGATATTTCACATAAGCTACTCGAATATATTTCAGGGAGAATCAAACCTACTCAATTTTTTTAAATTTTGTAGCATTGATGAAAAGAACCAGTGCATGCCGACTGAATGGTTACTTCAAAGATAAATAGCAACTTCATGACTTTAGAATGTTCCATTTTAAAAGGTATTTAAACATTAGTCACTGCTTAATGGTGGAATATTCGCACAAATCAATTGACTATCTGCCACACTGTTGTTTTATTTGACTAGATTACATCTCCATACCTTCACCAAGACAGTTTATTTCCACCTTCATAACACTGCTTGTCCACTCAGCATAATTGGTGCTGAAAGTCTCATCCAGGTCCTTCTTTCCTCCACTATTATTTTCAATGATATCTCAATGAGCCTTCATTGAACTTTACGCTCTACCAGGGCCTGCAAGTTGCAAGAGGACTGTTAGATATCACTCTATGTAAGGCATTTGCTACTGGTGAGAGTAGATAGCAGGCTCATGATAGAGTCATAGAGTGATACAGTGTGGAAACAGGCCCTTCGGCCCAACTTGCCCACACTGCCCAACATGTTCCAGCTACACTAGGCCCACCTTCCCGCGTTTGGTCCATATCCCTCCAAACCTATCCTATCCATGTACCTGGCCAACTGTTTATTAAATGTTGGAATAGTCCCTGCCTCAACTACCTCCTCTGGCAGCTTGTTCCGTACACCCACCACCCTTTGTGTGAAAAAGGTGCCCCTCAGATTCTTATTCAATCTTTTCCCCTTCACTTTAAATCTATGTCCTCTGGTCCTCGATTCACCTACTCTGGGTAAGTGACTGTGCATCTACCCGATCTAGCTCTCTAATTTTTATATACACCTCTTTTAGATAACCCCTCATCCTCCTGTGCTTCAAGGAATAGAGTCCCAGCCGACACAACCTTTCCCTATATGTCACACCCTCTAGTCCTGGCAACAGCCTCGTAAATCTTCGCTGTACCTTTTCCTGCTTAACAACATGATGATTTAAAAGAATGGAGGAACACGCACTTAAGAGGTAGAAATAACCATTTGTCTCACAAAATATCCTTCATGGAAGGAAAGCCTTCTTTACTCCTTCTTGAATAACTGGAAGGACTTCAATTTTCTCATGTTCCTTGATAATGTAACATAACACATTATATCAATGGCACATGTTTGTTTATGGTAAATTTTCTTTCACTGCACATTCTGAGCATCATTTGCTATGGCCTGATCCAATAGTAAGGTGTGAGTGCAATAAATAAGGATTCCTTGGAATGATCATCGGTGTTCTCACAGAAGAGTCCATCCCCCCCTAAAGTCAAGTTGTCTCAGCCTGCAATTGCAACGACTATAGTCTTGACCACGACAACCTGCAGAGGTGGTGAACATAGCCCCATCCATCACAACCTTTTCCCTCCCTTCCATTCAGATGATTTTCAATCAGGAAAGGCTGGACGTGTCATCAAGACTCCTGAACCCAAACACCATTTTCCAACCCTCTTCCCAGATGTTTAGTTTAGTTTAGTTTAGAGATAAAGCGAGGAAACTGGCCCTTCATCCCACTGGGTCTGTGCCGACCCGAGATCCTAGCACACTAACACTATCCTACACCCAATAGGGACAATTTTTACATTTACCAAGCCAATTAATCTACAAACCTGTGTGTCTTTGGAGTGTGGGAGGAAACCGAAGATCTCGGAGAAAACCCACGCAGATCAAAGGGAGAACATACAAACTCCGAACAGACGGCACCCATAGTCGGGATCGAACCTGGGCCTCTGGTGCTACATTCGCTGTAAGGCAGCAACTCTACCGCTGCCGCCACCATGACCATCCTATAAGGTATTGCCAAGTACTTTTTACTCTTCCTCATTCGGTTTCCCCGCTATTGCACTTAGTATTTTTTTTCAAAAATTACACATTTATTAATAATTCATTGGTTCATCAGTTGTATTTATCATTGCCATAAATACTGTTAGACCATAAGCTTCATGCAAGTCAAATTACAGTAACTAATAATACAATAATCAACCAGTTCAACTAGGTAACCAGCACATAATGGTGCAAGCTGAAGTACATGGTGCAACCGGTACAAAGCCCCTAGTAATTTGTTGCTAAGGTGGGATTGATCCCAGGAATGAATAGGTTAACCTATGGTGAGCGTTTATTGGCACTGGGACTGCACTCGCTGGAGTTTAAAGGAATGAGGGGGGACCTCATTGAAACTTACCTCATTGTGAAAGCCTTGGATAGAGTGGATGTGGAGAGGATGTTTCTACTAGTGGGAAAGTCTAGGACCAGAGGTCAAAGCCTCAGTATTAAAGGACGTTCTTTTCGGAAGGCGATAAGGTGACATTTCTTTAGTCAGAGGGTGGTGAAACTGTGGAATTCTTTGCCACAGAAGGCTGTGGAGGCCGTCAGTGGATATATTTAAGGAAGAAATAGATAGATTCTTGATTAGTACAGGACTCAGAGTTTATGGGGAGAAGGCAGGAGATGGCGTTAAGAGTAAGAGATAGATCAGCCATGATTGAATGGCAGTGTAGACTTGATGGGTCGAATGGCCTAATTCGACTCCTATCACTTATGACTTTATGACCTTATGATTGTGGCTGAGGTTATGCAGTATGGTTCAAAACCTTAGATAGACACAAAATGTTGGAGTAACTCAGCGGGACAGGCATCATCCCTGAAGAAAAGGAATAGGTGAAGTTTCGAGTCGAGACCCTTCTTCAGGCTCGACCCAAAACGTTATCCACTTCTTTTCTCCAGAAATGCTGCCTGTCCTGCTGGGTTACTCTAGCGTTTAGCGTCAAACTTCGGTTTAATCCAGCATCTGCAGTTCTTGCTACACATGGTTCAAAATACTGCTGGGTGATAAGAAGCTGTTTATGAACACGGAAGTCACTGTTCTTGAGCTCCTGTACCTTCTTCACACTAGCAGCGATAGATAAGCAATTGGGCGACATGGTGGTACAGCAGTAGAGTTGGTGCCTTACTGCGAATGTAGCGCCGGAGACCTGGGTTCGATCCCGACTACGGGTGCTGTCTGTGCGGAGTTTGTACATTCTCCCCGTGACCTACGTGGGTTTTCTCCAAGATTTTTGGTTTCCTCCCACACTCCAAACACGTACAGGTTTGTAGGTTAATTGGCTTGGTAAATATGAAAATTGTCCCTAGTCGGTGTGGGATAGTGTTAATGTGCGGGGATCGCTGGTCGGCGCGTATCTGGTGGGCTGAAGGGCTTGTTTCTGTGCCATATCTCTAAACTAAGCAAAACTAAAACAATAAGAGCATGACACTGGTCTTGATAAAATGTTCTGCATTCCTGACGTGGGAGAGTCAAGCCCCTGTTCCACTAGGGCGATTTTTTCAGCGACTGCAGGTGACTAGGCTGTCGCCACAAGGTCACGGGGTGACACCTGTATGGTCGTGAGTAGTCTCCTCAATAGCTTGGCTTCTCCTGTCGTAGGTGCTGTAGTAGGTTGTCGCCAGGATGATGCAGGTTGTCGCCAGGTGACGTTGGTTGCCGCTGGGTGCTGACTTTGCTGACCTATGTCAACTGGCGACAGGTACCGGCGACTGAATTGTTTTCAGTTGGCTTCAGTTGTCGCCGACAGGGTCGTTGCTTGTTGTAGCTGGTCGCGGTTGGACCTTGGTTGACTTCGGTTGTCGTAGGTTGTCGCTTGTGTGGACGTAGTTTGTCGTAGGTGTGCTTCTAAGCATCTAAACAAATTTACTACAAAAGACATACATGTTCCTGGTGTTGAGGATGAACAGTTTATAAAGTTGGTTCTGATCTCCCATTCAAAAACACTCCTTAAGGGTGGAGTCGCAGGTAGATTGGGTGGTCAAAAAGGCTTTTGGCACATTGACCTTCATCAGTCAGTGTATTGAGTATAGAAGCTGGAGGTCATGTTGCAGTTGTATAAGACGTTGGTGAGACCGCATTTACAGTATTGTGTTCAGTTCTGGGCAACGTGTTATAGGAAAGATGTTGTCAAGCTGGAAAAGGTACAGAGAAGATTTACGAAGGATGTTGCCAGGACTAGCGGATGTGAGCTATAGGGAGAGGTTGAGGAGGCTGGGAATCTATTTCTTGGAGGGCAGGAGGATGAATGGTGATCTATTAGAGGTGTATAAAATCATGAGAGGAATAGATCTGGTAGATGCACAGAGTCTCTTGCCCAGAGTAGGTGAATCGAGGACCAGAGGACATAGGTTTAAGGTGAAGGGGAAATATTTAATAGGAATCTGTGGGGTAACTTTTCTACATAAAGGGTGATGGGTGTATGGAACAAGCTGCCAGAGGAGGTAGTTGAGGCTTCTTCTTTTTTCATGTGGCGTGCACAGCCTAAAGTTGTAGGACAACTTGTTCTATTTGATCTTTTGATTGTGCACGTCGAGTTGATTGCATTAGTCAAACCAGGGCGGACCACGTGAAGGTTGCAATCTCCCACCCCGTAGTTGAGGCTGGGACTATCCCAATGTTTAAGAAACAGTTAGACAGGTACATGGATAGCACAGGTGTGGAGGGAAATGGACAAAATGCAGGCAGGTGGGACTAGTGTAGCTGGGACATGTTGGCCGGTGTGGGCAAGTGGGCCGAAAGGCCTGTTTCTACTCTGTATGACTCTATGACTCCCCTTTATGTCCCTGGATGCCACTGGATGGAACTTGTGGGCAACATTAAATTTAACATCACTTGTATGTAGTGGACATTCACAGCTGGGACTTTCAGATGGCATGGCACACTCACAGGGAAACTCATAGATAATTGAAGTGTTCAAGTCAACGACCTTTCATCAGAACTGTCTAGAAGGATAAGTTAAATTTGATTGTTAAAATGATATTTATGTTTGACTTATTTAAATGATTTGAACACGTGCATGGATAGGAAAGGTTTTTGAGGGGTATTGGACAAATGGGGTCAGACGGGACTTGCTTAGATGTGGTATCTTGGTTGACATGGACAAGTTGGGACAAAGTGCCTGTACTGATGCTGAATGAATCTATCACTGTGATAAGTTAATAAGTTTAGTTTAGTTTAGCTTAGAGATACAGCGCGGATAGGGCCCATCGGCCCACCGTGTCCACACCGACCAGCGATCCCTGCACATTAACACTATCCAACACACACTAGGGACAATTTACAGATTTTACTCTCGTCAAATAACCTAGAAGCTTTGGAGTGTGGGAGGAAACAGGAACACCCAGAGAAGGCAACAGGAAGAACGTGTGAATTCCATACAGGCAGCACCCGTAGTCAAGGTTGAATAATAATAATAATAATAATAATAATAATAATAATAATAATAACAATAATAATAATATTTTTTATTGTCATTACACATAAGTGCAACGAAATTTGGTTTGCAACTCCATCCGATGTCATAACTTAAATGACTAATAAAATTTTGGTTTAGATAACCCAAGAACAAGGTTTGTGAAAAGAACATTAGAACAGTAAAACAGTCAAAACCAAAACAGACTAAAGTGCAGATGTGTCTGTGCGACATGAGCATCCGAGGGAGACAGTCCATGGGGGTGGGGGGCACTCAGCAGGGCCGGTTCAGAGCTGCTATAGCTCTGGGAATGAAGCTGTTCCTGAGTCTGGAGGTGCGGGCGTAGAAGGCCTTGTAGCGTCTGCCGGAAGGGAGTGGTTCGAACAGTCCATTACAAGGGTGAGAGGAGTCTTTATGGATGCTGACGGCCTTCCTAAGGCACCGTGTGTGGCAGATGTCCTCCAAGGCTGATAGCGGTGTCCCAGTGATCTTTTGCGCTCTGTGGACGACGCGCTGAAGAGCTCTCCTCTCCGCCTCCGTGCAGTTGAGATACCACACAGAGATGCCATATGTTAGTATGCTCTCTGTCGTGCAGCGGTAGAAGGTCGTCAGCAGCTGTTGGGGCAGACCAGTCCGTTTCAATGTTCTTCGGAAGAACAGTCGTTGCTGTGCCGTGTTGGTGGACCATGTGAGGTCCTCTGAGATGTGAGCGCTCAGAAACTTAAAGCTGGACACTCTCTCCACACTGTCCCCGTAGATGGAGATTAGGGCGTATTCCCCATTCTGCGACCTCCTGAAGTCAATAATCAGCTCCTTGGTCTTTGAGGTGTTTAGAGATAAGTTGTTTTGTGAGCACCAGTCCGCCAGGTTCTGCACCTCATCTCTGTAGTTTGTTTCGTCACCGTTGGTGGTCAGCCCGATCACCGTTGTGTCGTCTGCAAATTTGACAATGGTGTTGGTGTCGAATGCAGTAACACAGTCGTGAGTGAAGAGAGAGTAGAGCATGGGGCTCAGTACACAGCCCTGTGGTGTGCCGGTGCTCAGGGTGATAGTGGAGGAAAGGTGCGGCCCCAGTCTCACTGCCTGCGGTTGTTCCGTCAGAAAATTCTGGATCCAATTTCATATCAGTGAGCTGAGGCCTAGCTGGTGGAGTTTGGCGGTGAGCTTGGTGGGGATGACCATATTGAAGGCAGAGCTATAGTCTATGAAGAGCATCCTCACGTACGTGCCCTGTCTTTCCAGGTGAGTCAGGACAGTGTGAAGAGCCAAAGAGATGGCATCCTCTGTGGATCTATTTGCCCCGTATGCAAATTGATGAGAGTCCAATGATGCGGGGATGCTGGATTTGATATGGGAGAGGGCCAGCCTTTCAAAGCACTTCATTGGTATTGGAGTTAGGGCAACCGGGCGGTAGTCATTCAGGTTGGTGACTTTAGACTTTTTTGGCACCGGCACTATGGTAGCTGTCTTCAGGCACTTGGGGACCGTTGCCAGAGATAGAGACAGGTTAAAGATCCTCATAAATACCTCCGCCAGCTGTACAGCACCGTCCTTTAGTACCCTACCCTAGACTCCTTCCGGGCCTGCAGCCTTGCGTGGATTGATCCTACGCAGAGCACACTGTACCTCCTGGGTGCTCAGTGTTAAGGCCTGTCCCTCCGCCCTGGCCGGGGTTATTCCTCTCCTGGTGGTGCTGCCAGTGTCGAAGCGGGCAAAGAAGGCGTTTAATTCATTGGCCAGTGTGATATCACTGTGGGGGCAGGCAGAGCTGCTCTTGTAGTCAGTGATGTCCCTGACACCCTGCCACATGCTTCTGGTGTCCGCGGTGTTAAAGTGGTCTTCCACCCTTTGCCTGTGGATGTCTTTGGCCTTTTTTATGCCTTTGTTCCGGTTCGATCTGGCAGCACTGTAGGCAGAAGTGTCCCTGGATTTAAAGGCAATGTTTTGTGCCCTTAGCAGATTCTGAACCTCCTTGTTCATCCACAGTTTCCGGTTTGGGAACATCTTTATTTGCTTGTCCACTGTGACAGTCTCCACACAGCAGTTGATGTAGGAGAGCACAGTGGATGTGTACTCGGGCTGCTTCGAATTCCCTCGGGCTGAGGAGCGCGCCGCCATTTTTTTGAACACAGGTCTCTTGCGCTGTAAGACAGGAACTCTACCGCTGTGCCATATTGTCGCCCAAAGTGTTTCAGGACGTTTGGCTGGATGTGTTATAAATGTCTTAAAATGTATTTTCTATTTCAGAAATGTTGGGAGAAACATGAGTGAATCATGAAATTAGCGATTGTGATCTACAATCCACAAGCAGTGGATTGTGGATTGTAGATCACTGACCGCACATTCTGGGCAACTGATCATTTGATAAGTTGCGCTGCACTCTCAGCTGGCATCTTTGCTTGTTCAAAAACTTTAGTGTGCAAAAGTTGTATTTTACAAGAGAGATGTAAGTGCTGTAAGGCAGTAGAGTTGCTGCCTTGCAGAACTAACAACACCAGAGACCCGGGTTTGATCCCGACTATGGCTGCTGTCTGTACAGCGTTTGTACATTCTCCCTGTGACCTGCATGGGTTTTTGCCGAGATCTTCAGTTTCCCCCCACACTCTAAAGACGTACAGGTTTGTAGGTTAATTGGCTTTCTATAAATGTAAATTGTCCATGTGCGTGTAAGTTAGTGTGCGGGGATCACTGGTCGGCACAGACTCGGTGGGTTGGAGGGCCTGTTTCCTAAATCTCTAAGCTAAACTAAACTAATTGGCAGTGTGGTGGACAATGAAGAAGACTATCTATGGATTCAACAGGATTGGATGAATTAGGATAGTGGGCCAATGAATAGTAGATGAAATTTAATTGGAACAAGTGCAAAGTGATGCATTGTGAAAACTTACATCAGGGGCAGGATATACCCAGAGAATAACAAGGGATTGTTGTTGAACACAGAGATCTAGGGTTATAGGCAAATAATTATTGAAAATTATGACAGGGGAAAAGAGATTCCACCGGGTGGCGCCGTCAGCGATGGCAGCCTCGGCAACGGTCTGTCTGTCTTTTCGCCATTTTTGTAATTTTTAGTGTGTTTTAATGTTTGTTTTATGTGGGGGGTGGGGGAACATTTTTCAATCTCTTACCTTGCCGGAGATGTGATTGTTTTCCGGATCATATCTCCGGTCGCTCTGCGGCCTAACATCTTGGTCGAGACTGACTTCGAGCTCCACCGCGGGAACGTGGACTTACTATCGGAGCCTGCGATACCTTGCCTGGGATCGACACACCAACTGCGGCCTGCGGATACAACATCGAGGAGCTCGCAGTCTCGGGTAGAGACTGATGTTGGGAAGCTGCAAGCTGCAGGAGGTTCAACCAGCCCTGACCCGGGGTCTGATCGCCCGGCGCATGGGAGCTGAGATCCTCCGATGTGGGAGCTCGATCGCCCAGATGCGGAGTGCTCGACCGCCAGCTGTGGGAGCCAACATCGCCCCGACAACGGAAGGTTCGATAGCCCTGACCGCAGGAAAACAAAGAAGGGAAGAAAATTTAACTTTTTTGCCATCCATTACAGTGAGGAATGTGGAGGAGTCGCTGTGGTGGATGTTCATATTCAAAATTTATTATTTTAAAAAAATCTTATTGCTCTTTATTGGTATGACTGTATGGCAAATTAAATTCCTCATATGTTGCAAAACATACTTGGCTAATAAAGTACTATTATGATTATGATGATTATGAGATGGTGAAGAAGGTATATGCTATGGAATGGGTGTCTAACAATACAGTATATAGATTTAACATGAGAGAGAAAATATTCAAAGTGGACCTCATGGCTAGGTTTTTCTATGTGCTACGTTATGGGTATATGGAACAAGCTATCAGCGGCAGAGGTAGAGTACACTTGTACCCTTACAACATTTAGAGTCATAGAGTGATACAGGGTGGAAACAGAAACTTTCCCACACCGGCCAGCATGTCCCAGCTACACTCATCCTACCTGCCCGTGTTTAGTCCATATCCCTCCAAACCTATCCTATCCATGTACCTGTCCTATCCTATTTAAAAAAAACATTTGATAGGTACATGCAAAAGGATAGGGTTAGAGGGATATGGGTCAAACATAGGCAAATGGGACCATCACAGGAAGGCATGGATGAATTGGAGTGAATGAACTGTTTGTGCTGCATAACTCTATGATGCTCAAGATGATGCAGTGAGATTCAAAACAGAAGAAAAAACACTATCAATATTAATCAATGACATTGCTTCAAATGCAATTGGAGATACCAGGTCTGTTAATAAATACACTCAGTAGTTATATAAATGCTGCAAAAGCCTGTAGTGCTTTGTGTTTTCCAGAAACTGTCATTATTCACTTTAATTACTGATTATTACGGTAATGTTATAGATTTGAATAGTGAAGAGAAACTCCAGCAGAAATGTTGAGATTCATTGCTTTTAGTTAAACATCAGTGCTTGCACAGTGCTGTAGAAATGGTAGAAGATTGATTTATTGAACATACTTGGCATTTACAGTTCGCATTATGTTTAATCAGGAGCTTTATTGAAACAAAAGAGCCATTGTTCTTTTTTAGTTTAGTTTAGTTTTGAGATTCAGCACGGAAACAGGCCCTTCGGCCCACCGGGTCCACGCCGACCAGTGATCCATGCACATTAACTCTATCCTACACCCACTAGGGACAATTTTTACATTTACCAAGCTAATTAACCTACAAACCTGTACGTCTTTGGAACATGGGAGAAAATAAATGAAGATCTCGGAGAAAACCCACGCAGGTCACAGGGAGTACGTTCAAACTCCGTACAGACAGCACCTATAATCAGGATCGAGCCCAGGTCTCCGGCGCTGCATTCGCTGTAAGGCAGTAATTCTACATCTGGATATTATTAGGCTCATACTGGTTTTGCCATTTTGTTTGAGCAATCATGTTCAATTGGGGAGTCAGGAATCATTGTTCAACTAGTTTAATCAATATCTGAATGCATTGTGAAATACAGAACTAGAAGAAAAAGCCGAACAAAAGCTTCATTGTGGCGTCAGCCTAAACTCGGGCCACTTACGCTCGAACCCTCGTCAGGAGGTACGAGGGCTGGCACGTGACGTCATGGGCTAGAGGGAGTGTCCTGCTATTTAAGGTTATATCACCTCGAGACCTTAGCAGTCCACCGGTAGCTGAGCCCGAGAGAACAATCTCTTTCAGCGACAGCAGCAATGATATTATAGTTAGCGGACCAACCTAACGTGTAGAGCCTCAATAAACGACTGTTTGAACCTGACTGACATCTGGCTTTATTCACCACGTATGGTGCCGCTACATCATAAGGTTATTAAAACGTAGCCTTGAATATTTGGATCTGACTTCACCTGGTTTCCTGCTATATCTCAGTGTACTATCGGCCAAAACCCCAGTGAAAATGGGTGACACAGTAGTAGACCCACTGTCTCACCAGAGATCCAGTGATCTGGGTTCAATCCTGACTCTGAGAGCTGTCTGTGTGGAGTTTGCACAATCTTCCTGTGACCACATTGGTTTCCTCCATGTGCTGTAGTTTCCGCCCATAACCGAAAGACTTGCAGGTTTGTAGGTTAATTGGCCTTTGTGAAATTGCCCCTGGCGGATGTGAAAGTGGAAGTGGGTGCGAAAGTGGCAGAAAATAGGACTAGTGTGAATGAGTGAATATTAGTTAGCATGGACTCGATGGGCAAAAGGTGCTGCTTCCATGCTGTATCTCTAAAATCAATAGTTTTGTCGCGATTGGATTTTGAAATGTTACTGGATTTTGAAAACATTGCCAAGTGGGATAGGCCCTTTAGGCTATTTTTAGACGACTGCCGGTGTCATTGACGTAACAGGTCGTCGAAAATCGGCGACAGGACATCCCTTCGACATAAAATTTGAAATAAAATCATTACTTTAACAACAAAAAAAGGGTCAGCACTGGCGACAACCTACGTTAATAGTAAGATTAAATGAGAACTTACCTGTTTGAAGTTTGATCTTTATTTTATGAGGAGTTACGATAAGGGATTACGTGAAGACCCCGCCAGCACGCATGCGTGACATTCCTCAAAGCAGCGGTGTGAAATCACAGATACCAGAGTTGACTAACATAGTAAGAGAACTAGCATACCAATTGACCTTTATAATAGAGGGTTTGGGAGTGGAGGGCACATAATCCCTCATCGTAACTCCTCATAAAATAAAGATCAAACTTCAAACTGGTAAGTTCTCATTTAATCTTATTATTTTACTTTGGAGTCACGTGAGTGACTACGTGATGATTTCAAAGCTCTGTGATTTCATGCCCTGGAACAATCCATGCTCACACACTGCCATTATGAGAAATGGAGGAAGTGTGTTAACGTATTTCAGACATGAAACTGTGCTGAAAAACAAAAAGGTATTTATTTCACAATACCAAATAATAATACCCCTACATCGGGGAAATTATAAAACAGAACTTAATATTTTTCCCGCAAACGTCTCAGGTGTGGCCACAAGTTTATTGTAAAACTGCTGAAAGGTTTTTTCATTTGTCCAACCTGCTGTTGCAAGGATGTGGTCCATTGGAACTTCCATCATCCTAGCCGCCAATGTGGATGCAGCCCTGGTGGAGTGAGATTTAAACACGTTAGTATCCACCCCCGCTGCACCCAATACCACCCTTAACGATCTTGAAATGGTTTGCACGGTGACTCTGTGATGAGGATGTTTGTGGCTTATAAGCAAAGCCCTCTCTGTGCCCCTGAGACTCTTGGTGACCTCTATATAGCATAAAATGTGGGTCACGATACATAGATGGCTGTCTACGGGATAGGCCAGGAAATCCAACTTTTGGTCAGATGATCCAGGCCTGGCTTGCTTGTGTAACCCCTGTATAAAGAAGGTTACATTGCTGTTGGTTATGACCTTGGCGTCCATACTTAACTTATGGAGGGAGTGGACCCGTTGCGCTGTCACGAGTGCCATCAGCATTACCATTTTGTTGGTCAGTTTGTCCAATGAAAGAGACGTTATTGGTGCCCACCCTCAGAGCATGGTTAGTACAATGCTGATATCCCAAGTCTGGGAATATCTAGGCCTGGGGGGATTTGAATTAAATATTCCCCTCATTAATTTTGACACCAAAGGGTGAGATCCCACTGTAAGGTGATCGCAACCTCGCCCGAGATAGTTGGATAGGGCACTTCTCGCACAGTTGATGGCACTGTAGCTCAAACCATCGAAATGTAGGCTTGTCAGGAACTCCAGCACTTCTGTGATGGTGGCTGTGTCATATGTGGTGTTCATTTTTGTGCAGAACACCTCCCATTTCTTCACGTATGTGAGGCACTGTCTTCTGGTGGACTCCCTGCACAATGCTGTGATGGCATTGACTGTTCAGTCCGAGAGTCCATAACCCAGAAGTGGCCTTTTCAGATCCTGCAAACCAATAGGTTTATCCGGTCATGGCACGGGTGACTCACCCCTGTCACAGGGTGTACCAATAAACTTGGACGTTTATTTATTGGGATGCATGGTTCTGTGGCCATGTCCAGTACCACAGGGAACTATGGTTGAGTAGGCCAGTCGGGCACAACCAGAATACCCGATGCGGAGTCTTGTTTAATTTTTACCAAGACCCGACTGATGAGGCAGAAGGGGGGAAATGCATAGAAAAACAAATCCCCCCAGTGTTGCAAGAAAGCGTCCATCGCTACTGCCCCAGGGTCTGGTTCCCATGCAACATATGTTGATATTTGGTGATTGAGTCTGGATGCAAAAAGGTCGATATCTGGTGTTCCATCCCGATCTATAATGTCGGCAAAAACTTTTTGGTCCAACATCCATTCGGTGTTGTCATTAAACTTGCGTGACCTGGTGTCCGCCACTGTATTTAACCTACCTGGAAGGTAAGTGGCTGATATCCAAATGTTCCTTTCTAGGCACCAGTGCCAGATTGCATTGACTAATTCGTCACAGGATATCGACTTTATTCCACCCATATGATTGATATAAGCCACTACAGTGGTATTGTCAATCTGTAAACGTATGTGCAGATGGTGCATGTCCGAACAGTAAGTCCGGAGTCCATGAAATGCTCCCAGCATTTCTAGATAATTAATTCCTAGTGCCGGAAGTAGAGTTAATTCATGTGCACTCCATCTACCACCACAACTGGTGGTGGTATTACTTGCTCCCCAACCATTTGTGCTGGCATCAGTTTGTAGTATAATCAAGGGATTTATGATAGTGATGGGGTTAGAGCAATTTTGTGCATTGTCTATCTACCATTGTAATTCTAATTTTGCTTTCCCTGGTAATTGCATTGGCCTGACAAAATGGCCCGTGTGGTGCTTGAGTGCTGCTATGTTTGCCCTTTGTAGGTTTTGGTAATGTAGTGGGCCAAATTGTGTGGCTGGAAAGGCAGCCACTAGCTTCCCAATCACTCTGGCTACTTGCCGAATAGATGGTTTCCTGATGCCAGTAAGGCTGTTGCATGCTTCTATCAAGTTTGGTGGCAAAGTGACAGACATATGAACAGAATCAATTGTGAACCCCAAATAGTCCATAGTAGTAGAAAGCATCAATTTTGACTTATCTGGATGAATGACAAATCCCAGCTTTTGAAATAGGTGCTCGGTGGCTGAGACGGCCAGTTTGGCCAAGTCCAAATTTTTTCCCACGATGAAAATATCATCGAGGTAAGCCATAACAATATGTTTTTGTTTCCTGAGACACGCTAAAGCTGGTTTTAATAATTTGGTAAACAGTCTGGGCGCTGACGACAATCCATTAGGTAGTGCTTTGTACTGCCAGAGCTGCTCCATCCAGACAAGTTTCAAATATCTGCGATGATCCTTGTCTATTTGTACTGAATAGTATGCATCCTTTAGGTCGATGCAAGCCATGAAGTACCCATTGGAAATTAGTTGTTTGTTCCGGATTCAGCCAAGTCAGCAGACCTGCCCGACTTCCGGGTGGTTTTGCCACCAGTCCCAGGAGCACCTGTGGCCTGCAGCGGCGTGAAGTCGGGGGCTGCGGTTTGAACCTGCAACTCAGGAGAACTCGGACGCTGCTGGCTGCCTCCTTCCTCAGCAGCAACTTTAGCAGCGGCTCTTCTTAATTTTCTGGACTCCATGGTGCGCTCTGAAAAACAACAGCACACAGAGCCAACAAACGACCTCAGACTGGTAAGTACTTACCTGCGGGCCGTTTTTAAACTTACGCATGGCTTCGCAATGCGTTCGACGATATGTCGCACATGCGTGCTGGCGGGGTCTTCACATAGTCACTCACGTGACTCCGAAGTAAAAGCTGGCGTCAACCTACATTAACCTGGCTACAACTATGACAGCACCTACGTCAGGAGAAGTCAAGCTATGCTCAATGGCATCAAACCCACTGTCGCCGACAGTCTCCGAACATTTTTCAACATGTTGAAACTCCGGCGGCAACCAGAAAGACGCTACGACTCTTTGGGTGACTAAGGAGACTACTCACGACCATACATGCGACACCCCGGCGACCATGTGGCAACAGCCTCGTCGCCTTAAAAATAGCCTAAGTGGAACAGACCTTTGACACGTTAAATGCTCGTTGCCCAGATTACCTCCAAGAAATGCTGCTGAATTTACCATTGCAAAAACACTTTAGTTGAAAATCTAGTTCAGATAGCAGAAAACAAATTAAATTCAGTTGATTATATCAGCAAATACTTCTCAATCTCTTGTCATCCCCATTTTTATTTTCCTTTCCACCACTGTACCTTCTCACCCATTTGATTGCATTAATCACAAGAATATCTTCCGAAATGTATGCAGCTCTCAGATTCAGGAGCTCTGTCATCTATGATGAAGCTGAAGATGAAGATAGACACAAAAGGCTGGAGTAACACAATGGGTCAGAAAACAAGTTCACAATCACCATGCCCACGAATTCACTCCGACCAAGTTCCCCCTCAACTCCTTTGTAAAAATGTTCCCTTTAATTCTGAGACTATAACCTCTGGTCCTAGACTTTCCCACCAATGGAAACATCCTTTCCACATCTATGCCTTTCATTATTCTGTAAGTTTCAGTGACGTCCTCCCAAAACGTAAACTCCAGCGAGTACAGGCCCAGTGCTGTCAAACGCTCAATCCTGGAATCATTCTTGTTAACCTCCTCTGGACTCTATCCAGTCAGCACATCCTTCCTCAGATATGAGGCCCAAATAAGGCCTGACCAGCGCCTTATAGAGCCCTAGCATTACATCTCTAATTGTGTATTCCATTCCTCTTGATATAAATGTTAGCATTGAATTTGACTTCCTGACATCCGTCGAGACCCTTCTTCAGACTGATTTTTTTTTTACAAACCATATTGTACGACATATGTTTTCAGAAAATATGGCACCTCTGGAGGAACATAGGCAATGAGTTGTGAATTGTTCATGTTCCAAGCCTTTGATCTGCCTATCTTTTGTTTCTGATGGAACATGGCAGTTGTTTTATCAGAGCTCAAATGGACAATTTTCATGACACTTGCCCCAGGGAATGATTAGTTTAACACACTCCCTGGATTTCAATGCACTACTGGGAGCTTGGGTCATTGCCAGCAAAAATGCAAGCCTAATAAACTTTTTCAATGATGTTTATTCCTCTTGTGTGTGTGCATAATTAATACTATTAGCCAACTGAACACTGGAAAACCAATCCCATTTTCTCATAATTGTATTATCCATCTAAAGATGTGCTCTGCAGAATCCTGATCGCTTAAATAACATCTGTGCTGTTTTATACAGAGTTATGATCTTATCGAGTCATAAAATCATAAGAGGAATAGAGGACAGAAGTTTAAGGCGAAGGGCAAAATATTTAATCGGAATCTGAGGGGCAACTTTTTCACACAAAGGGTGGTGGTGTATGGAACAAGCTGCCAGAGGAGGTAGTTGAGGCTGGGACTATCCCAAAGTTTAAGAAACAATTAGACAGGTGCATGGATATGACAGGTTTGGAAGTATATGGACCAAACATCGGCAGGTGGGACGAGTGTAGCTGGGACATGTTGGCCGGTGTGGGCAAGTTGGGCCAAAGGGACTGTTTCCATGCTGTATCACTCAATTAGAATTAGCCAACCAGAGAGTGCTGTTAATACTCTTCAGATGAAGCAGAATTCTGGGTTGAGAGAAACAGAATTAACATTTTAGGTCAATGACTGTTCCCCAAAATAGGAGAAAAGAAAAAGCGAGTGTGTTTCAAGTTGCTGAGAGTGCAGTGGGTGGGAAGAACAAAAGGATCATGTGTGAAAGGTGAAGACAAAGGCAGTTCAGGTGATATCGCAGTGTAAGAAATTCTTCAAAGTAGACATAACCTTGAGGAGAGAGGAGAGGAGAGGAGAGGAGCACCGCAAGGCTGCGTACTCTCCCCTCTCCTCTACTCTCTCTACAACAATTTAGACTTTAGGAGAGCTCCCCCTCCCCTCACCCCACTCACCATCAACAACACCACAGTCACATCTGTGGAGTCTTTTAAGTTCCTTGGAACTATCATCTCCAAGGACCTAAAATGGGGGGCCACCATCGACGCCACAGTTAAAAAGGTCCAATAGAGGATGTACTTCCTACGGCAGCTGAGGAAGCACAATCTGCCACAGGCATTGATGGTCTAATTCCATATGGCCATTGTAGAGTTTGTCCTCACCTTTTCCATCATGGTCTGGTTTGGCTCAGCCACCAAGCACGGGGTGGGAGATTGCAACCTTCACGTGGTCTGCCCTGTTTCAACCAATGCAATCAACCTGGCGTGCACAATCAAATAAGAACAATTAGAACAAGTTGTCCTGCACCTTAGGCTGTGCAAACCATTCGCAAGAAGAAGAAGAAGCCACCAAGCATGACACCCGGAGGCTGCAGCGAATCGTCCGATCATCTGATAAAGTTATTGGCTGCAACCTTCCCTCTATTAATGAACTGTACACTACAAGGGCCAGGAAGCAAGCAGGCAAGATCATCTCTGACCCCTCTCACCCTGGCCACCAACCCTTTGAATCACCACCCTCTGGAAAGCGACTACAGTCTGTCAAAGCTGCCACAGCCAGACATAAAAACAATTTTTTTCCATGAGCAGTAGCTCTACTGAATAACCAAAAATCTGTACCCTCCTTTTGCTCTGGGATTTTATATCATTCACATGTTTAATCAATAATGTGTATTATTAATGTTTCATGTTTATGTGTCATTTCTAACTGTCACTGTATGTCATGTTGTCACTTGCGGGCTGAGCACTAAGGCAATTTCCTTGTATGTGAATACTTGGCCAATATACATATTCATTAATTAATTCTTCAAAGAAGAGGAAGGAACTGCAGATACTGGTTTAAATCAGTTAGACACAAAATGCTGGAGTAACTCAGTGGGACCGGCAGCTTCTCTGGAGGGAAGGAATGGTTGACGTTTTGGGTCGAGACCCTTCATCAGTTTGATGAAAGGTCTCGACCCAAAATGTCACCCATTCCTTCTCCCCAGAGATGCTGTCTGTCCCACTGAGTTACTCCAGCATTTTGTGTCTAACTTCTTTGAAGTAGACTTAACTTGAGGTATACCCTTGAGACATACCCTGACATATGTCTGAAGAAGGGTCCCTACCCGAAATGTCACCTATTCCTTTTCACCAGAGATGCTGTCTGACCTGCTCAGTTACCCCAGCATTTTGTGTCTAACTACAGTTCAGGTGATATCTTGTTTGTATAGTTAATGGGCTGTCCCACTTGGGCAACCTAATTGGCGAGTTTAGAAGAGTTTGAAAAAGTGACAAGTTGAAGACCTCCTTCGACTATGTAGAAGACCTCCTTCGACCTCCTTCGACTATGTTGAAGACCAGCTTCGACTAGCTACGACTAGCTACGGCTAACTTTGGGAAAATTGAACACTGAATAGTGGAGTGTGAAGATGACCTCCTCGATCTCCTTCCACCTCCCTTCCACCTCCCTTCGACTATGATAAAGACTATCTACGACTATCTACGACTACCTTCGACTACCTTTGGTTACCCTCGATTACCTACGACTAACATGCCGACCTACTACGACCTACTACGACCTACTACGACTAAACCTACGAGTAATAAAATTATTGATTTTTTCCATGGCGACCTTTTTTTACTCGCGGACACTTTTTAACATATTGAAAAAACTGGCGCGACCTAGCTGAGGCCTCGAGTACGCGGAGACCACTCTCGAGCATGAAGGAGAGTTACGAAGACCTCCTACGACCTTGTGTCGACCATGCTGCGAGTATGACTCGAGGGCAAACTCGCCAGAACTCGCGGATTAGGTCGCCCAAGGGGGACAGCCCCTTTACATTGTTATCTCTTCTCTCAATGCACGGACAGACCCACAAACTATCTCCAGCACTTTGCCTTTTTTTTTAAATTAGGGAACTGTTCATTTTGTTTAAAATAACACAAAAGTTCTTAAAGTGTTTTTATTCTCACAACTGTATCATTGGATGTCCATATCATTGGTCTGAAAAAAAAAAAACTAACTGTGTCTCTCACCACATGATGCTGAGTTACCTACTGAATATTTCAGGCACTTTTGGTTTTTATTTCAGATTTTTAACACCTACATTTCTTTTTATTTCAAGATGCGCATTATGATAATCAAGTTAACTTTGTACAGATGGCTGCAAATAATTGTTCAAATATTTTTTGTGGAAGTTGGACTATTTTTAATGAGAATTTCTATCATCCCATGATTTAACTGAAAGGTATTTTGCAGTATTCTATGCAGTGCTACAAAATAATTGGTAGCAGAGGATTGAAACTGTCTCTGGCTTCATCTTTGACTCTGAGATTTTTCACACTGCTTTATACTTGTTTGAGAGTTCTTGTGCTCACATTGCCTGCCTTGTTCTCAGGAAGGCAGGCACAGAGATTGTCAGCAAATGAATATCTTTAGATATGCCACAGTGATGAAGCAAACCATCAGTAAACCAAAGAACTGTCTAACTCAAATGTCACAGCAGAGACAGAAGATGTGAACGAAATGTCTGCCGGTCTTGAGGCAATACGCAGACCCGAATACAACAAGATTTTCCATATCATTGCAGTCATCAATCTTATTGTCCCATTGGAGAGGCAGTGACAGATATAAGAGTTCATAGAATGAATGATAATACTATCATGTACTGTATGCCCCTTCAATCTAGGAGACAGTTTTAGCAAATTGAAAAGTGAAAGAAAACTTTGACTATCGCACTGTATTTGCAAGTTAATGTGCAAAGACAAAATCCAGCAAAAATCTCAACCATTCAAATGAAATGGCACAGTAGCGTAGCAGTAGTGTTGCTGCCTTACAGCACCAGAACCCTGGATTTGATCCTGACCACGGGTGCAGTCCCTACAGAGTTTGTATGTTCTCCCTGTGACCACGTAGGTTTTATCCGGGTGCTCCAGTTTTCTCCCATGTTGCAAAGACACACAGGTTTGTAGGTTAATTGGCTTTAGTAAAATTGGAAATTGTCCCTAATTTATACGATAGTGTCAGTGTACGAGGTGATCGCTGGTCGGTGCAGACTCTGTGGGCTGAAGAGCCTGTATCCCTAAAGTCTAAAGTCCAAAGCATGGGAAATTATATGTGAACAAAGGCTGGTAAGTGGTGAACTATGGTATATCCAGATACAACAGGCAATGGAAAAGTCCATTAACAAAAATCATAGGGGAAGTTTTAACCAGAAAATGACTCACAACAATGAATGAAACTTGGAAAACTAAGTTCAAATAAAAATAGGCTTCATGCATCAACATTCATCCTTCTTTACTGAGAGCAGTTTCTAATTTATGTCATTTTGTGCTAAACTTCTCCTAAGATTTTCACTGTATCTCGGTACATCTGACAATAAACAATAAACAAAACTAAACTAAACTAAACAGAGTGGAACATAGATCTCTATCCTTTGCCAGAACTAATGTCCTGGATGGATAATAAGTAAAGGTTGACACAAAAAGCCGGTGTAACTTAGACTGAAGTCGGAAGAAGGGTCTCGACCCGAAACGTCACCCATTCCTTTTCTCCAAAGATGCTGCCTTTCCCGCTGAGTTGCTCCAGATTTTTGTGTCTCTTTGGTTTATATCAGCATCTGCAGTTCCTTCCTACACATAATATGAAATGGTTGGTTGTCGTTAGATGGTAAATGGTTGTTTTTCCTCTTGTTTTGCTTGAAAGCGTTTTGTTTTCAGTATGGTATTATGTGTAAATTGTTATTCTGTCAATCTGTTTGGCTCTGGTTCCCCTGAACTATTTTCCAAACTGGCAGAAATGTTCTCATGATCACCTTTCACCCAGTCGGCTGGTTTACAATCTACTCCCATGATATTTTGGGTTTCAATGATGTATCAATCATGTATCAGGAAAATCAGTGGCTATTTCCCCTGATGTGCAAAGTCTCTTCAACATATTGTGAGGCCTGCAATAATTATCTTAACAATCAAACCCCGACCTTCCTAAATTTAGTTTAGTTTATTTAGAGATACAGCGCGGAAACAGACTTTTCCGCCCACTGAATCTGCTCCAACCAGTGAATCACTGCACATTAACACGACCCAACCCACACTAGGGACAATTTACACTTATACCAAGCTTGCAAACCCAAACCAATTAACCAACAAACTTGTAAATCTTTGGAGTGTGGGGGGAAACAAAAGATCTCGGAGAAAATTCCATGTACAAACTCCATACGGACAGCACCCGTAGTCGAGATCGAACCCGGGTCTCAGTCACTGCAAGCGCTGTAAGGCAGCAACTCTACCACTGCACCACCGTGCCACCCAAAACTGAGATTGATTTCTAAAAAATACTTATGCAGGTAATATATTTCTCAAGTGTGTCAAAAATCAAACATTTTGGATAATTCCTTGGGATTGAGGATGATTTATACTGATTAATGAAGGCATCACATTTTCCTTAGGGTTTTTCCGTACAGGTTTTAATGTAACCTATGGTCTAATTATTAATGATTGACTGAAATAATGGCAGGTATGTGTGTGCACATACATTATTTAAATGTCATTACAGTGAGTTGTTAATCGATCCCTTGATAAATAAGTTTAAATAATTTGGATTAGGAAGGGTTGTCTTAATTAAAATAGGTTGTTGCTTTTGCTTTTATTTTAGACCTTGTGGTGATTGAAGAAGATACTTGAGGGATTGAAGAATGCATTCCTCATTTGCCTGTTATATTCTGGTGAACACAATGATAATCCCAGAGAACAGGGTACAATCAAGACTACGGGTGCTGTCTGTACAGAGTTTGTACGTTCACCCTGTGACCTACATGTGCTTTCTCAGAGATCTTCAGTTTCCTCCCACACTCCAAAGACGTACAGGTTTATAGGTTAATTGGCTTGGTAAATGTAAAACTTGTTCCTAGTGGGTGTAGGATGGTGTTAATGTGTGGGGATCACTGATCGGCGTGGAGCCGGTGGGCCGAAGGGCCTGTTTCTGCACTGTATGTCTAAACTAAACTAAAAATAAACTAAAGAAGGGAAAGGCATTAATGTAATATTGCTTTCTGCCATTTAGTTCATATTAGATTGTACAAAAGCTGGCCAATAAGAATCATATGTTATGCCACATTCTTCCTTCATGCACCCAATTCTTTTGAAATTGAGAGGAATTGTTAAATTATGGAATTCAGGTCTAGAATTTGTTTTTGTGAATTTAATATGCAGATGGTAGACGCCAACACAGTTGCGACATTAAATTGAATCAAAGATGTTAGCTACCTCTGCTCTGTAGGAATAGGCTATAGTACAGGTTCAATTAACTCATTATTGTCTTTGATGTATTTGAATTTAATTAATAAAACATTTTTATCTATATTTACAAGACTGCATGAAGGTCTATCATTGACAGTTCCATGGGAAGATGGTGTTGAAGAAGCTTATGAGAGGAAAAAGACCAAGTACTCTGAACTGGCAACTGAAGCTTCCCAGAATGGCTGGAAGACCAAGATTTTCCCTGTCGAAGTGGGATGCAGGGGATTTGTTGCTACATCTATGACCAGGCTATTAAAGAATATGGGGGTGAGGGGTCGCTCCCTCCAACAAGCAATCAAATCATTATCAAATGCTGCAGAAACAAAAGCAGCAATTGGATTTGGATCAAAAGGAGAGACAACAAATTGGGCTGCAAGATGAAGACAGGAGGGTATGGAATTGAGGGGGGTGTAACTGGGACGCCAGGTATCACTGTTGAGCCCTCTGGAGATGTTGTGGGCTTATCAATGAAACGTCAAAGAAGGAGGGTGCCCACCTGATGACCCAGATGACGTACCTACCCTACCTTTCACCACTCCAATCCCACTGCAAATAGAGAGGCAGAGGTTCACTTGCACCTCCTCCAACCTCATCTATTGTATCCGCTGATCCAGATGTGGACTCCTATATATCGGCGAGACCAAGCGCTCAGTGATTATTTCGCTGAACACCTCCGCTCAGTCCGCCTAAACCTATCTGATCTCCCGGTTGCTAAACACTTTAACTCCCCCTCCCATTCCCACACTGATCTTTCTGGCCTGGGCCTCCTCCATTGTCAGAGTGAGGCCCAGCGCAAAGTGAAGGAATAACATCTCATATTTTGTTTGGGCAGCTTACAACCCAACAGTATGAAATTGATTTCTCCAACTTCAAGTAACCCCTTGCTTTCCCTCTCTCTCCATCCCTCCCCTTCCCAGTTCTCTGACTAGTTCCCCCGATTAAATTTTATCTCCGTATGCTTCGTTGCACCTTACCCCAGCTAACAATGTCCTATTCTACATTTTCCTTGAACTTCGTTCCTATCTCTCCTTTTCACACCTTACCCTTCCATATCGTTTCCTCTTCCCTGACTCTCAATCTGAAAAATGGTCTCGACCCGAAACGTCACCCATACCTTCAATCCAGAGATGCTGCCTGTCGCGCGGATTTACTCCAGCATTTTGTGTCTGTCTTTTGAATAAACAGATAGACTGATCCAGACCAATCTATTATATGAAGTGTTTATAATAAAGCTGAAACTCGTTGAATGATCTTTATATTATAATGAAGGAAACCACAAGGTCAGGTGAAGGGATTTAATGGGGGAAACCTATATATCTTCTGAATAGGTTTGCACATATCTCAACTCAACTATACTAATTAATTTGGACGAGATGTTCTGAGCTTTCTCGCTGTGCAGTCAGTTTGATGCATAGTGTCACAGTGTGATCACAGCTGTATTTAATGTGAAAGTATTCTGCGGAAATTGGAGGTTTTCAGGATGGATGGTGAACAGACCAAATACATCAGCCAGATTGAATGATTTTAATAGGAGAGGTGAAAGATGACTCACATTTATATAATGGTCACATTGAGAAAACAATGTTTTTACCACCCATAGAAAAGGAAGATAGATACAATAAGCTGGAGTAACTCAGCAGGACAGGCAGCATCTCTGGATAGAAGGAATGGGTGATGTTTCGGATCGAGCCCCTTCTTCAGACGTCTGAATAGGGTCTCAACCTGAAACGCCATCCATTCCTTCTCTCCAGATATGTTGCCTGTCCTGCTGAGTTACTCCAGCTTTTTGTGTCTATCTTGGGTTTAAATCAGTATCCTACAGCTATAGAAAAGGATTTGAACCATTCTCAGGTAAAAAAGAGGCAATTGTAGAAGTGTCCATTATAATAGGATGAAAACAGATCTGCAATGGAATAGTAAGACTAAACGAGAACTTACCAGTTTGAAGTTTGATCGTTATTTTATGAGGAGTTACGATGAGGGACTACGTGAAGAACTCCATTCAGCCGCACGCGCGTCAATCTTCAAAGCAGCGGTGTGAAGTCACAGGTAATAGTGAGATTAAATGAGAACTTACCAGTTTGAAATTTGATCTTTATTTTATGAGGAGTTACGATGAGGAGGTGAAGAGTCCGTCAGCCGTGCATGCGCGTCAACCTTCAAAGCAGCGGTGTGGAGTTACAGACAGGAAACATTGACCTGATAATAGTTAGATCAAAGAAACTAGAACTACCAGCTGGTTTTTATGAGGAGGGGTTGGGAGCGGAGGGCACGTAATCCCTCATCGTAACTCCTCATAAAATAAAGATCAAATTTCAAACTGGTAAAATCTTACTATTTTACTTCGGAATCACGTGAGTGACTACGTGAAGATTTTAAAGCTCTGTGACTCCATGCCGTGGAATGAATCCATGCGTCACACACTGTATAGTTGACCAAGAAGAGTGGCCAAAACTGTTCTGTCATGACATAATGAACAAATTGACAATTTAATGTGTAGTTAACAAAAAAAAACAACAACAGTTCCCCCTCTACCCGAGAGGGCCATTAACGCGAACTTAAAACAGAGTTAGCAAACACGCTCGTTCCGGCTAAAGGTTTGTTATAAAACGTCTGAAACGTGCGTGCTGAGGACCACCCTGCAGCCGATAAAATCTGGTCTAGCGGGACGTCCATGACCTTCGCCGCCGACGTAGCTGCAGCCCTGGTGGAATGAGATTTAAACAGTTTAGTATCAATCCCAACCTCTGTTAAAACTTTTTGTTAAAGAAGGAACTGCAGATGCTGGAAAATCGAGGGTACACAAAAAGCTGGAGAAACTCAGCGGGTGCAGCAGCATCTAAGGAGCGAAGGAGATAGACAACGTTTCGGGCCGAAACCCTTCTTCAGCTTTAACCACCTGGAAATAGTTGAGGCTTATGTTTGTGGCTAATTGAAGACTCCCCCCATGAATCTAGACACTAAAGGGTGAGGCCCCATTGATTGTGTTTAGCTGAAAGTGGCAGCAGATAAGACGCAGCGCACTTCTGGCACTGTTGAGAGCACTGTAGCTTAATTTGTCATCGAAGTGCATTTCGAGAGGAACACCAGAACATTTGTAATCTGCACTGCCTCATCAGAAATGTCAGCCTGTGCACAGAACACTTCCCATTTCCTAATGAATGAGGCATATTGTTTTTGAGTACTGCCTCTCCAAGCCGCAGTTAGCACATCCACCGTACGATCAGCTAGTCCCAGTCCAAGGAAAGGTCTTCCTAAAACCTGCAAATCAATAAATTGAGCCAATCATGCAGAGGATGTACTTCACCAGACACCGGGTTTGTCAACAAAGACCTGCCTTTAGGAACCTTCCACACAGGTTCTACAACCATGCTCAGAACCAGAGGATACCATGGCTGAGTCGGCCAGTCAGGGACTACCAGAATGCCGGAGGCAGAGTCCTGCTGAATATTTTTCAGACAGCGACTGACAAGGCAAAATGGGGGAAATGCATAGAAAAACATTGCACCCCAATATAGCGAGAACGCGTCTATCGCAACTGCCCCTGTGTCTGGTTCCCATGCAACATACTTGGGTAATTGATAATTTAATCTTGAAATGAACAAATCCATATCCGGTGTTCCATACCTAGAAATAATATCCTTAAACACTCTATGATTCAACACCCATTCTGTGTTGTCATTGAATTACGTGACCTGGTATCCGCCACCGTGTTGAATCTATCTGGGAGGTAGATAGCTGAAACCCAAATATGTCGAATAATACATCATTTAAAAATGAGGCATGCCAATTTATCACAGAATACTGACTTGATACCACCCACGTGATTTATATATGCCACTGCCGTGGTGTTATCTATCAGTAATTGAACATGCATGTGGTGCATGTGTGCACAATAAGCTTTCAGACCATAAAGGGCTGCGAGCAATTCCAAATAGTTAACACCATGCAACTGCAGAAAAGATATCTCATGCATGTTCCATCTGCCACCGCAGCTAGTAATGGTGTCAGTGATGCCCCACCCCAGAGAACTGGCATCAGTCTGTAAAACAACATCAATTAAAATATTTCCAGAACAATGGACAATATTGGCTTTCCACCACTGTAGCTCATCAATGGCTTCGGCCCATAATTGCATCGTTCTGTCAAAGTGGCCGAAATTATGTTTGAGTGCCTGCACCTTTGCTCTTTGTAATTGCTGATAGTGCAAAGGCCCATATTTGGCAGCTGGAAATGCAGCCACCAATTTACCAATCAAGCTTGCTACTTGTCGAATTGAAGGCACCTGCTTATGTGATAAGATGATTGCAGGCTTCTATTAACTTTAATCTCTTGCCCTCGGGCAAAGTGACTAACAGGTGATGGGAGTTAATAGTAAATCCCAAATAATCCATAACCCTGGAAGGTCAACCTGGATTTTATTTTGGAGTCACGTGATTGACTATGTGAAGAACCCCATCCAGCCACAGGTGCGTCATTACGTCAGACGCATTGGTGCAGTCGGCCGGTTGGAGCAGCAGAGCTCCTCCAAGCGGTAAGTTTAAAACACAAGGTAAGTTTCAAACTTTTTCTTGCGCTCACTTTCTGTTTTAGTGGTAGGGTGTAGACCGTTAAAATGATGCAGAAAGTGAAGACGGTGTTGGCGAGGCGCTCCGCAACGAAAAGGTTCGAGGACCGTGATAGTGTGGTTAGCGGATGCCTGCCTAGGTCACCAAGTCCATCGCCAGCAATGTAGCTAGCGACACCGGACCCGCTGCCTGTGAGCAGCGTAGCCATGCAGGTAGGGCGTAAGGCAACTTCAATATCAAATAGGCCCGTTGACCCAGAGTTGGGCCTGGAGGATTTACCCTAACAAGGGGAGACCGTTTGCTCACGGCTCTCCCAGGTCGAGGTCTTATTACAAAAGATGCCCGACAGGGACGCACTCTGTGAGGAGGAGTGGTGCCCACGCCAGGCTAGTGGAGAGCCTGTGCTAGCAGCACCTGTTATAGGGCAGCAAGAATACCCAACTTTTGAAGAGGAGGGTATAACAGCGCAGCAGTTCACTGATGCTTTATAAGTCGCTGGGGAGAGCCACAAGGGAGTGGAACTTGAAGTCATTCCGAATATAGCGGAGAAATTTGAAGACCCCAGAGAGGCAGGGGAGCCGTTAGCGGAAGAATTGGCAGCAGCCATCCAATATATGCTCTCTCATCAGCTGCAAGAATTGGCCATTGGATGAGGCGACTAAAAAGTATGAAGCCCCAATTAATTGTGGTTTGCTAAAAGTTCCAATGGTAAACCATCTCATATGGACACAGTTGGGGGGTGTCAGCAAGATCCCAAGAACTAAAGTTTCAAAAAGAATTGAAATTGCTTTCAGCAAGGCTTACGGCATTTGATATTACTGTAGATAAGGGACATATGTCAGAAGCTCACCAGGATGCACTGGAAATTCTGTGTAGTGCATATTTTGAAATTAACAACATAAGAAGAAGTGCTATATGCCCAATCATAAATCCTAACCTGGCATCATTGTGTAAGTCGCCCAGCGTACAACCGCCTAACCTTTTGTTTGGCGGGGATCTCACCAAGCGAGTTAAAGAACTCCATGAGGACGCAAGAACTATGGGCCTCATCAAGCTGAGTGGCAAACTAGGAAAAAGGGTTTTTCCTTACCGTCGGGGTAACATTACGGAAGCTGGGGAAGGGACCAGCCACTCAGCTTTGCAAACACTGAGCTGGCAGCCTGCCACAGGCATGAGGGGAAGGATGACTTTCCCTACAAAGGGCCGGGGGCAACAAGGGCAGCTAGGTCACATGCAGGTGAGAAATTATGCTCCTAAGGAATATAAATCAAGTGAAATAGATGTTCAAATTGGGGGCATATTACACTTGCATGAGATAACATCAGATTCATAATTAATGGCATGAGATAACATCAGATTAATTTATACTGAGCAGTATAGAGGGGGTTAAAATTGAATTTCACCCTACTGTGTGTCCACCTAGTCAGCATGTTCCAAGTCGGAAACTTATATTTCAGAAGAAGAGAATGTGCACATACTTAACACGTTACACAAAAAATAGGTTATTGAGAAGTCAGTTTGTCAAAACCGTCAGTTTGTGTCAAGTATTTTTCCTAGGTCTAAAAAGACTGGGGGATGTAGTATCATTCTGGACTTGACGAGCTTGAACTCTTTTGTTCGTTATAGGCATTTCAAAATGGAAACTTTTTCTACGGCTGGACACCTGTTTTCCAAAGGGTGTTATATGGGCAGCATTGATTTAAAGGTTGCATATTACTCAGTGTCTATTCATTGTGATGATAGGAGGTATTTAAAATTTACCTGGATGAGTCAGTTGTAGCAATTCAAAGCATTGCCTAATGGGTTAACGTCAGCTCCTAGATTATTTACCAAATTGTTGAAACCCAAGCTCAGGGGCATGTTGCAATGGCCTATTTAGATGATATTTTAATTATCAGGAAGACTTGGACTGCAGCTGAATCATCTGTTTCAATTGTTAAACTGCTTTTGAACATTTAGAGTTTGTCATTCATCCAGATAAATTCAAATTATCACCAGTTCAAATCATTGATTATTTGGGCTCTACCATTAATTCGGATCACATGTTAGTGAATTTGCCCAGGCACAAATGGCAGCAGCTAATTGAGGATTGTGTTAACCTCCTTAGTGAGCAACGACCTTCAATTAGACAAGTAGCCAGTTTAATTGGTAATTGGTGGCTGCTTTTCCAGCTGTGCAGTTTGGACCTCTGCATTATCAACAATTAAAACGAGCAAAAGAACAGGCACTGAGGACACATGCGGGTCATTTTGATAGGCCTATGCAATTGTCAGCAGAGGCAATTTCGGAAATTCAATGGTGGATCATTAATGTCTCAAAGTTCCAGGGAAGTTTTGGTTGAACCATCTTCCATAATATTACAGACGGATGTTAGTGCACTGGGTTGGGGTGCTACAGATATGTCTTCCAGTTGTGGAGGCAGATGGAATACTGATGAGACATCCCTCCTTCAATTAAGAGAGATCAATTATTTAGAGCTTTTGGGAGCCTGGTATGGGCTTAAAGCTTATTGCTCTGCCAGGAGTGACTTGCATGTGCAGGTTCAGATTAGCAACACTACAGCAGTGGCATATGTAAACCATATGGGTGGAGTCAAGTCACAGTCTTGTGATCGACTGGCTAATCAGATCTGGGGCTGGTGCATTGACAAAAATATCTGGCTTTCAGCAATATATTTACTAGGTAGATTCAACACAGTAGCTTTCTTCATTCATTTCTTTCATTTCCGTAACTGTCCTGAAGTCATTTTCACCCCCAATATTTTCAGAATTTTGCTGTCTTCCTCTCGGCTGGGACTTTTCCGAAATGCAAAGTCCAATAACTATATATTTAAGCAATATTGTTCTATTAACTGTGATCTTTAGAGTACATAATATTTTCTGTGGTATTCATAACACAAAAATGATTTTTAAAAAAAGATCTGTGTTTTGATTGCATCTACCAACATGCATACATTACAGTTAATATGTGCCTAGGGCAAATTTTTGTTCCAATGCTCCCCATTCCCAATTACTTTTACATTGAAATGATTGAAATCCAAGTGAAGTTTAAATGGCGTCATAAAAGTAAAACCTCCAGAATGGATGATATTCATTACGTGGTTGGTTGGGGTCAGTATCAGCACAATTACTATATTAAACTTTGAATCTTCAGATGTCCTGGTTCAAGCTAAAACTAAAGACAAATAATAATCTCCTCGCACGTTCCCCTGCAAGTACCTCTGTCACCTTTAAAATATGCCCTTTCTTTGAACAAGCTCTTAACTATCGCAACTGAATCAGTTTCCATCTGATTACACTCCTTGAGGATGTTCATCTACATGTTTAATTAATAAAACAATGAGATTGGGGACATTTCTATTCAACCTGTCAAAGGATTTGGGGGAGGGGAGGGGGGTTAGAAATAGTCAGTGAGATAAACAAACATAATAATTGAGTGGCAAATGACAATAGTGCTACCTTCCCAATATTTAACTGAAGTTATCTGGGTTTAACTGAGGTTATCAGGGCTGTATGTTTTGACAGACAGCCTGACACCTTGCATGTTATTTAATATTACACTTATCCCATCCCCCTGGATATTCCGGAATAATAAATTAAGGTTTTGTCACCTTATTACAAATCAGGCTAATTACAAATCATTAACATTAGCAAATTCCGAAACATGAAGCGCTGAGCATTGGGATCCAGACATCACAGACAACAGGCCTCAGTTCCCCGCTCACATCAGGCAGTGTTCTCTGTCTGAACCAGGGGCTGTGGAGCGTTTTCGAAAGTGGGGAGGCTGAGCATTCGCTGATCACTGGCCTTGGGGGGGTACCCGGTGAGGGTGTAGAGCAGCTGAGTGGGGAGAGGGTGTGGAAGAAGGGTGTCCTCCCTCCCAGGATAGGAACCTTTTTTAATTTGATGTATTCAAATCATGTTTTAGTGCATTGTAGAAGTATGATTTCAATGTTTTTTGTATGAAGTATTTTTAAGAGGTAACTTTTTAAGGGATAACTTTATCCATACAAAGGGTGGTGGGTGTATTAAACAAGCTGCCAGAGGAGGTCGTTGAGGCAGGGACCATCCCAACATTTAATAAACTGTTTGACTGATACATGGATAGGACAGGTTTGGAGGTACGGACCAAAAGCAGGTAGCATAGCTGGGACATGTTGGCGGGTGTGGGCAAGTTGCGCCGAAGGACCTGTTTTAACACTGTATCACTCTATGACTGCATTATACCGCCACCATGCATGAATGCTTTAAAATCAAATGATCGAGTTTAATTGTCATATACTCAAGCATAGAAACATAGAAAATAGGTGCAGGAATAGGCAATCGGCCCTTCGAGCCAGCACTGCCATTCAATATGATCATGGCTATTCATTTAAAATCAGTACCTCTTTCCTGTTTTTTCCCCATATCCCTTGATTTCATTAGCACCAAGAACTAAATGTAACTGTCTTGTAAACATCCAATGAATTGGTCTGCACTACCTTCTGTGCAGAGAATTCCACAAATTCACAATTCTCTGCGTGAAGAAAGTTTGTCCTCATCTCAGTCCTAACTGCCCCCCCTTTATTCTAAATCTGTGACCCCTGGTTCTGAACTCCCCCAACATCGGGAACATTTTTCCTGCAGTTACAGTAAGTGAAAATCGAGCAGGCAAGCAGGATGCTTTCTCCAACTGCCCCCATTTGAAGTCCACTATCTTCCACCGTTTCTACCCAGTACCTGGGACCTACTTCCAGCAGCCACTGGTTGTCCTCCAGGATGCACCGAGCCGCAGCCTGATCCACGCCGGTCAACTGGGCGAATTTGGCACAGAGACTCTCACGGCAGCGGCGCAACGCTTCCAACGCCTTGCACTGAGGCTGCTCCATGGCCGGAGCTGCAGTGAGCAACTCGCCAGCCCGGCAAACACGCAGCAGCCCAGCTCCCCGTCCGCGTCTGTCCCCCCTCTCTTTCTCCCCCTCTCTCCAGCCCATCTATCTCCACCTCTCTTTCTTTCCTCTCTCTCTCCCTCCCACCTCACTCTCCTTTCTCTCCCCCCTCGCTTCCTCTCTCTCTCTCCTTCACCCCCCTCTCTCCCCTGTCTCCCCCTCACTCTCCCCTTCCCTCTATTTCTCTCTCCCCCCTTCTCTCTCCCCCATCTCTCTCTCCCCTCTCTCCCCCTCTCCCCCCTCTCTCCCCCCACTCTCTCTCTCTCCCCCTCTCTCTCTCCCCCTCTCTCTCTCTCTCTCCTCTCTCTCTCTCTCCTCTCTCTCTCTCTCTCTCTCTCTCTCTCTCTCTTCTCTCTCTCTCCTCTCTCTCTCTCTCTCTCTCTCTCTCACTCTCTCTCCTCTTTCCCACTCTCTCTCCCACCGCACTCTCCCCCTCTCTCGTCACCTCTCACTTCCTCTCTCTCCCCTCTTTCTTCTCTCTCCCCCTCTTTCTTCTTTCTCTCCCTCTCTCTCCTCTCCCCCTCGCTTCCCCCCCCCTCTCCCCCCCTCTCTCTAACCCCCCTCTCTCTCTAAACCCCCCCTCTCTCTAACCCCCCTCCCTCTCTATCCCCCCCTCCCTAACCCTCTCTCCCCCCCCTCTCCACACACTCTCTCGATCTCTCTCCCGTCTCTCTCCCCTCTCTCTCTGTCTCTATCTCTCTCTCACACACACACATCTCTCCCTCCCACCTCTCTCTCCCCTCTCTCTTTCTCCTGTCTCTATCTCCTCTTTCTCTCCACCTCACTCTCCTTTCTCTCCCCCCTCTCTTCCTCTCTCTCCTTCACCCCCCTCTCTCCCCTGTCTCCCCCTCACTCTCCCCTTTCCCTCTATTTCTCTCTCCCCCTTCTCTCTCTCCCCCATCTCTCTCTCCCCTTCTCCCTCTCCCCTCTATCCCCCTCTCTCCCTTCCCGCTCTCTCTTTTACCACCCCTCTCTCTTCCCCCTCTCTCCCATTCCCTCTTACCCTCGCCTCCCTATACACCCCCTCTCTTCCCCTCTCACTCTTCCCTCTTTCTTCCCTCTCACACCACTCTTCCCTCCCTCTCCCACCTCACTCTCCCCCCTCTCTCCCCCTACCTCTCTCTCCCCTCTCACTCTTCTCTCTCCCCATTCTCTCCCTCTCTTTCCTCTCACTCTCCTACCCCTTTCTCTCTCTGCTTCCCCTTCGGCACAGAGACTCTCACGACAGCGGCGCAACGCCTCCGACGGCCCGGGACTTGCACTTGAGGCTGCTTCATGGCCGGAGCTGCAGGAGCCCGTTCCCGGCAGTCCAGCAGCCCCGCAGACACTCCTCGCCAGCCCCGCAGCCAGCCCCGCAGACACTCACCAGCCCCGCAAACACTCACTAGCCCCGGATCCCCGTCCGCATCTATCTCCGCTGCTGCTTCTGCTTCCATCCCTCCCTCAGCCCCGGCTGTCCAACACCCGCGGCCCATGCAGTTTATCAAAGTTTTGAAATGTTTGTTGATCGCAAAATTTCGCACCACAGAGCGTGAGAAATTTCTGATCAGCAAGAGGACGTGAGAATTTGTTAAAATGCGAGAATCTCACGCTCAAAGCGTGAGAGTTGGCAGCCCTGTGCCTACAACATGGTGCCCAGAACTCAACATAATCCTCTAAATGAGGCCTCACCAACGTCTTATAAAACTGCAACATGATCTCCCAACATCTCTGCTCTTATGGAAATGGAATGAAAATCACTGGCAAAAGAACCAAAAGTGAACAGAGAGCAAAAAAATGCAATGAGTAGTTTGAATGAGGAAATCATTGCCATGGAAGCTGTGAAAGATTTAATCAACCCAATTTGAGTTTATTGCGATATGCACAAGAAATGTGAGGTCCAGGTACAATGAAAATCTTGCTTGCAGCAGAATTGCAGGCACATTGACCCATACAGCACATGAAATCATAAATTATACATAAATTACATTTACAGAGAACAGATTTTAGAGATATAGCACGGGAACGGACCCTTCAGCCCACAATGCCTGTGTTGAACATTTTTTTGAAGTACAGTCACTGTTATGGCCCTGTCCCATGGTGCAAGTTCATTCAAGTGCTCTCCTGAGTTTTGAAAAAAATCAAACTTGTGGCAAGCACGGAGAATGAACGTAGCGGGTATGTCGGAGCTAGGGGACGTCCCATAGCGGCTCGTAACGCTAACGGAAGGTACTCGGGTAGACTCGCTAACGGCAGGTAAGCTCGGGAAGCCACGTGAAGATTTTTCAACATGTTGAAAAATGTCCACGAGAGCCCCGAGTACCGATGAGCGGCCATCACTGTAAATCGAATCAGGGCAAACTTGGGAGAGCTCTTGGAATGAACTCGTACCGTGATATAGGGCCATACCTTTGGAAAAAGACATGGAAGATAGGTATGGTCCGCAATAGTAAAGAAGAATCTGCACTTACTTAAAAGGCATGGCTGGAGGTAGCTGATGAGCTGAGCATAACGTGTTAAGGCTCAGTAAGAGTTGCAATGTAGAAAGTGAATGAATGGCCTTGTGAGGCCGGAAAGGTGAGTAAAATGCAAAATACAGTGGGATGGTGTGCAGGAAAACACAAAAGCTGTCAATACTCAGCAGGTCAGGTATCCTTTCTCAGTTTTAGAAAAAGGTCATCAGTCTGAATCAATATTGTATGGATGCTGCCTGACCCGTTGAGTTCCTCCATTAATTTTATTCTGCCACATCCTGTGGTTTAGCCCAGCTCCTCTCACTCCCATCTCTAGTTTCAACATCACAACTCTCCTCACACAATCCAAGTATAGAAACATAGAAAATAGGTGCAGGACAATAGACAATAAGTGCAGGAGTAGGCCATTTGGCCCTTCGAGCCAGCACCGCCATTCAATATGATCATGGCTGATCATCCTAAATCAGTACCCCATTCCTGCTTTCTCACAATATCCTTTGTTTCTGTTTGCGCTAAGAGCTAAATCTAACTCTCTCTTGAAAACATCCAGTGAATTGGCCTCGACTGCCTTCTGTGGCAGAGATTCCACAGATTCACAACTCTCTGGGTGAAAACGTTTTTCCTGATCTCAGTCCTAGATGGCCTACCACTTATTCTTAAACTGTGACCCCTGGTCTGGACACCCCCAACATTGGTAAATGTTTTCCTGCATTTAGCCTGTCTAATCCCTTAAGAATTTTATATGTTTCTATAAGATCCCCACTCATCCTTCTAAATTCCAGTGAATGAGCCCAATCAATCCATTTTCTCATCATTAATTTCATTACATTCCTGTTCTGCATATTTCATGAACCATCCCACATACTGTTTCAGCCAAACTCATTGGTAACACCGCAGGAGATATAGAAACATAGAAAAGAGGTGCAGGAGGATGCCATTCGGCCCTTCGAACCAGCACCGCCATTGATTGTGATCATGGCTGATAGTCTCCAATCAATAACCCATGTCTGCTTTCTCCCCATTTCCCTTGATTCCACCAGTCCCTAGAGCTGTATCTAACTCTCTCTTAAATCCATCCAGGGAATTCCACAATTTCGCAACTCTCTGGGTGAAAACGTTTTTTCTCACCTCAGTCCAAAATGGCCTCCCTTTCATTCTAAGACTGTGGCCCCTGGTTCTGGACTCGCTCAACATTGGGAACATTTTTCCTGCATCTAGCCTGTCCAGTCCTTTTATAATTTTATATGTTTCTATAAGATCCCCCGCATCCTTAAACTCCAGTGAATACAAGCCTGGTCTTGCTAATCTTTCCTCATATGTCAGTCCCGCCATCCCAGGGATCAATCTCGTGAACCTATGCTGCACTGCTGCATAGTATCTATGAAATGGTTCTTATAGAACCTATGCTGCCTAGTATCTATGAAATGGAAAGCTCATTTAACTGATACTTTTGTCCCATACTGGAGCAAAAAATTCAGAACATATTGGAGAAGAATTAGAGGTGATCTGGAACAAGGTGCAGAGAACCTATGATGCACCATGTTATATGGGTTGACATATGAAGATCATTTGATGGCACAGGGCCTGTACTCGCTGGGGTTTAGAAGGATGAGTGGGCACCTCATTGAAACTTACCGAATAGTTAAAGGATTGGATAGAGTTGACGTGGAGAGGATGTTTCCACTAGTGGGAGAGTCTAAGACTAGTGGTCATCAACTCAGAATTAAAGGATGTTCCTTTAGGAAGGAGATGAGGAGAAATGTTTTTGCTCAGAGGGTGGTGAATCTGTGGACATATTTGTCAAAGAAGGCTGTGGAGACCAAGTCAATGGATATTTAAAAAGTAGAGATAGATGGATTCTTGATTAGTACGGGTATCAGGGGTTATGGGGAGAATGTTAGGAGGGAGAGATAGATCAGCCATGATTGAATGGAGTAGTAAACCTGATGGGCAGAATGACCTAATTCGGCTCCTATCACATAACCTTATGACCTAATTACATTCCTGTCTGATGTTGCATTATCATCAGACAAATAACTGTGCATCAGTAAAGACTGATCTTCACTGTTCCCATCAGCAGTGGTTTGGTTGGAGTGATGTGATGTCTGCTCAGGAGAGGGGTAGTGGTAAGAGGGAAACAGAAGTGGAAAGTTCATTTAAAGCACCCTTGGTCGCTCGCTTTGACTCCATGCACTGCTTCATCCTATAATGACCATATTGATTCTGCAACGTTTTGGGTGCAGTATCATTGAAGGAACCTTCACAGCTTCAGATACATAACAGCAGCAAGGGCAAGGATCCGACACCATGCCTTCCTTTCTTAGATTGGGTAGAACCACAGTGTCTCCTGCCCGGAGTAGATGAATCGAGGACCAGTGGACATAGATTTAAGGTGAAGGGGAAAAGATTTAATAGGAATATGTGGGTTCACTTTTTTCACACAAAGGGTGGTGGGTGTATGGAACAAGCTGCCAGAGGAGGTAGTTGAGTCAGGGACTATCCCAATGTTTAAGAAACAGTTGGACAGGTACATGGATAGGACAGGTTTAGAGGGATATGGACCAAACGTGGGCAGGTGGGACTAGTGTAGCTGGGGCATGTTGGCCAGTGTGGGCAAGTTGGGCAGAAGGGCCTGTTTCCAAACGTTTTCACTCTATGACTCTAAACGTTGAAGAATTTGTAATTCATCAAAAATATTCACGTGGGTGTTTGACAGAATGTTTGTGATGATAAATGCTCTTTATTTTATCATGTCTGCTTGGAAGACAGCATCTACAACATGGTGTCAATTTCCAAATGTGTACTGACAACACCTTTCTACATCTTACAACCACTTTGTCAACCTTTCCATTCTCTGGAAGTTATCAATGTGATTGCCTGACAACTAAAATTGGATGAGCAGAAATGTTCCGAGTACTTCTGTCCACAACCCATCTGGATTTCCCACCCAGTGTACATCCCAATCCTATTGCATCTCACTGCCAATGCCATGGATGGTTTCCCTCTCAGACCATGGAACACAGTAAAATATAGCAATAAAACGGGCCACGTTGCCTATGCTGAACCTGATGCTAAATTATACTAATCTCTTCTGCCAACATGTTATCTAGATTCCCTCCATTCCCAGCATATCTACGTGCCTCTTTAAAAGCCTCTTTAATACCACTGTCATATCTGCTTCACTACCACCCCTGGCAGCCCATACCAGAAACTCATCACTCTCTGGGGAAAAAAGGCTTGACCTACACCTCTCCTTTATACTTTTGCCTTCTGAGCTTAAAGCTATGACCTCTAGTATTTGATATATCCAACCCTGGAAAAAGGTTGTGACTGTCCATCCAACAATGGTCTGATAATTTCATGAACTATCAAGTCTCCTCTGAGCCACAACATCTCCAGAGAAAAGAAACCAAGGTTGTCAACTTCTTACAATTAATGTCCTCAAATCCAGGTGACATCCTGGGAGGCATCTTCTGCACACAGTCAAAGTTAATACATCCTTCATGTATGGGATGTCAAGAACTGCACACAATACTCCAAATGTGGCCTTTTCAAACTTATATAAAGCTGCAACATGTGTTCCTGACTCTTATGCTCATAGCCCAAGAAATGAAGGCAAGCATTCCATATGGGTTCTTTGTCTCTCTATCTACCCATGTTGCTCTTTTCTAGGAGCCATGAACTTGGCGCCAAGATCTCTTTGTAAATCAATGCTGTTGCGGGTCTTCAATTATCTGTCGGCAGTGGTGCTGACGAATTTATCCAAAATATCTGAAAACCTGGCGTTCGGTGCATTGGAATTACAGTAAATTGTATTTCAGCTCATACCTCACCCCTGCTGCCAATTCACCTCACATTAGTTGTAATCATCCCTGTTGATTTATTTTACTCAGCAATTAACAATTTACAGTTACATTAAATCATGTGAAGCATTGTAAATAATACTGCAGCTGGGGATGGTTTGATGCAAAGGCAATGGTCAAATGAAGGCAGTTGACAGATACACTATAGTGGTGACTGTTCTTTTTGAGACAAAAGGTCTCCCTGTTATATACTGCCTGTAAAATAAATATATATTTTTGAAAAATAAATTGGATTACAAAGACATTTATTGCTGGCTTTACCTTGCACTAAACATTATTCCCTTATCATCCCAAGATCATAAGTGAATGTTAGTGCAGGATGGAAATTCGTGGTGAAGTTAATGATGTCCATGAGTTCTGCATGGGTGCAGGAGGTTGCACTGATGCAGTCATCAATGTAGCGGAGTTTGTATGTTCTCCCTGTAACCACGTGGGTTTTCTCTGGGTGCTCAGGTTTCCTCCCACATTCCATGCGCAGATTTGCAGGTTAATTGGCTTCTGTAAATTGTCCCTGGTATATAGGATAGAACTAATGTACGGGGTAATAGTTTGTCAGCACTGGCTTGGTGAGCAGAAGGGCAGAAGTTTCCACACTGTATCTCTAAACAAGGAAGTCTTCCGTTTCACTGTCCTCCTGATTAAATAGTCCTGATTTATGCCACGTTGTCACCTCCCCCCCCCAGCTAACAATGAACCATTCTACATTTCCTTATCAACATCTGCAGTGATCTGTTATTTCCACACCTTACCCTTCCATATCTCTAGACTCCCTCTCCCCTGACTCTCAGTCTGAAGAAGGGTCTCAACCCGAAACATCACCCAATCCTTCTCTCCAGAGATGCTGCCTGTCCTACTGAGTTACTCCAGCATTTTGTGCGTATCTAAAAAAGACAGCCTATGATATGCTGCTGAAACATTTGGGTTTGGCTTTGGTTGAGGTAGCTGTTCCTGCACCCTGCTCCCCGAGATGATTTGCTTGGTATTTCAACACATGCTTCCTGCCTTGATCGTCTGCAAAATGCCTCTGGCGATGTGAGAATAGATTTGTAGATGTGCGGACTTTCCCCTTGCAAACTAACAGAGTAGTAGCAGGTACCTGCTTCTTTTTCTTTGCCTAGTAGTTTTGCTGCGTCAGAGTGCCAGAGACCTGAGTTTGGCCCTGGCCTCAGGCGCTGTTCATGTGTGGAGTTTGTACTTTCTCCACGTGACTACATGGGTTTGCTTTGGGCGCTTTGGTTTCCTTCCACATCCCAATGTCGTGCGGGTTTGGAAGTTAGATCACTCCCTTGTGTGTAGGGAGTGAATGGGAAAGTGGGATATTACAGAACTAGTGTGAATGGGTGATCGATGATTGGCGTGGACTCAGTGCCTGTTACCCTGGTGCATCAATCAATTAAATCATTTTGATCGATCGATCGATCAATCAATCGATCAATTGATCAATCAATCAAACGATCAATCAATCAGGGAGCTGAAATTAACTTACCACAGAAGTTTTGTTCACTGAAGTTGTCTTAAAAATTCAATGTTAGAATTCAAAGGGCAGAATTGTACTGTAAGTATGCCCACTCACAGCCCATGGTGCCAGCCTGCCACACTCGCCTTTCCAGCAAGCAAAGGGCCAAATCACCTGGTACTCTGTGCCCCTGGTGGCACCAGAATTATCTGTGGAAATGGTAGAATTTGCAACCTGTCAATAGTTTAAATATATGTCTCTGAAGTGGCCTGACATTTTCAACAGTTTGACTAGACATAAATGATTAAAAACAATTAAAACTAGTAATAGATAAAATTAATTTAAAACATGTAAAAGATCACAAATAATTTAAAAAAAAGATGAAGTAAAATGACTTCCGCACCTTTCTCCATAACATTCGATAACCAGAATTGTTCAATTCGGTAAATGTTGCATGACAAGGTAGCATATCAGCCGAGTTGCGGCCTTACAGCGTCAGAGACCCGGGTTTGATCCTCACTGCGGGTGCTATCTGTACGGAGTTTGTACGTTCTCCTCATGATCTTCGGTTTACTCCCACCCTCCAAAGATATTCAGGTTTGTAGGATAATTGGCTTGGTATAAATGTAAATTGCCCCTTGTGTTTGTGGGGTAGTGTTAATGTGCGGGGATGGTATAGGAACGCTGAGGCGCTGTACAAGAAGGGCAGAGCCGGCTGTACTTTTTGAGAAGACTCTGCTCCTTCAAGGTCTGCAGTCAGATGCTGCAGATCTTCTACCAACCGGTGGTAGCCAGTGCCATCTTCTTCGCTGCTGTGTGCTGAGGCAGCAGGGCGAAGGCTGCGGACGCCAATAGGATTAACAAATTCATCAGGAAGGCTGGTTCTTTCCTGGAGGCAGAGTTCGAATCATGGGAGGCAGTCTTGGAGGGTAGGATGCTCCTCAAACTGCAGAGCATCCTGGAAAATACAGCTCACCCCCTCCATGACACACTGGTCAATCTGGGGAGCACCTTCATCAACAGACTGGTTCCACCAAGATGCAGGACAGAGCACCACAGGAGATCCTTCTCCCTATGGCTATCAAACTGTACAATTCTTCCCCTTCTGTTGTGTGGTAGAGTGGGAATGAGACTGACTACCCCACCCCCCCCCCTTCCCTCCCCAATCTTTGCACATCCTCAAACCTTTCCATTTGACATTTTAATTTCATGTTTCATGTATTTTCTGCGTTTGTGTTTTGTAGGCAGATCAATTTCCCTCCTGGGATAAATAAAGTTCTATCGTATCATGCGTATCGTGTTGTGTCGTATCATATCGCATTGCTGGTTGGATTGGACTGAAGGACCTGTTTCCGTGCTGTATCTCTAAACTAATAAACTAAACTAAACTAAACTACGTGCGTGCCAGCCAGCCCTTTGCATAAAGCTCAAGGACTGTAGTGGAAGATTTTTGGAGCCTTTCTCCAACATTTCAGTTCTCTGTTGCAGGTCACAATGGAGTAGAGTGGTGAAAGCGGGGGTGTGATTTGCTGGCATCTGACCTCCAGGTGATTACACACTTTCACACACGACTGTGCATGAGCAGAAACCTGAATCAACCTGAACCACAAATGGATGATATCAGCTGTTTCTCTATGGAATGTGTAGCTGTCTTGTAACTTCATTTGCCAGGATGGTGTCGACATGTCAATTAACATTAGAACATCAAAGATGGAGAAGGAAACCATTTGACCATTCATGCCTGCACTGCCATTCTATAACACCATGGCATGAACCCTTAAATCCCTTAATATCTAAACTATTAATGTCTGTGGTGAACCGACTCGCCTATCCATCCTCCACAGCCCACATGGTAGAGAATTCTAGAGATTCTCTATCCAGAGGTTTAGTTTAGAGATACAGTGTGGAAACAGGCCCTTTGGCCCACCGAGTCTGCACCGACCATTAACGCTATCCTACACACATTCGGGACAATTTATATTTATACCAAGGCAATTAAATTACTAACCTGCACGTCTTTGGAGTGCGGGAGGAAACCAAAGATTTCACGAGGAGAACGTACAAGCTCTGTACAGACACCCGTAGTCGGGATCGAACCTGGGTCCCTGGCGCTGCAAGCGCTGAAAGGCAACAACACTGCCACTATGCCACCAAGGTGAAAAACCTTTCCTCATCTTAATTCTAAAAGGCCATTCTTAATTTTAGATTGTGTCACCTGCTTCCCGTCTCCTTAGCCAGGAGAAACATCAACTGTCCATTTTGTCAATGCCTCTAAAAATGTTAGACGTTTCAATGGGTTACTTCTCATTCATCTGCACGCTAGACTCTAGGCTCCAACACAATCTGCTTAATGTTTTCCCACATGACCAAGATCAACCTAATAAATCATCACTGCACTCCCTCTATCACAAGTACATCCCTCCTCAGGAAATATAATTCCAATGTAGATAAAAATATCATACCGAAACTTTAAATGTACGTCATTTTGTGTTCATCCAAATTTGTGCCAAAAATCAAAGTCTATTTGAAGTGAAACAGTCGGAGGGGAGGGGCAGTGAGAATGGGAAAGCAAGGGTTACTTGAAGTTAGAGAAATTCATATTCATACCGTTGGGTTTAGTTTAATTTAGTTTAGAGATACAGCAGGAAACAGGCTCTTCGGCCCACCGGTTCTGCACTGACCAGCTATCCCTGCACACCAACATTATCCTACACACACTAGAGACTATTTACACTTATACCAAGCCAATTAACCTACATACATTACCTCATTGGAGCGTGGGAGGAAACTGTAAATCTCAGAGAAAACCCACGCAGTCACGGGGAGAACGTTGAAACTCCATACAGACAGCACCTGTAGTTAGGATCGAACCCGGGTCTCCAGCACTGCAAGCACTGTCAGGCAGCAACTCTACCACTGCGCCACTATTTGTTTGGCAACCGGGAGATCAGGTAGGCTGGGGCGGACTGAACAGAGGTGTTCAGCGAAACGATCGTTGAGTCTGCGCTTGGTCTTGCTGATATACAGGAGTCCACACCTGGAACAGCGGATACAGTAGATAAGGTTGGAGGAGGTGCAAGTGAACCTCTGCCTAACCTGAAAGTACTGTCGGGGTCCTTGGATGGAGTCGAGGGATGAGATAAAGGGACAGATGTTGCATCTCCTACAGTTGCAGGGACAAGTACCTGGGGAGGGGCTGGTTTGGGTGGAAAGGGATGAGTTAACCAGGGAGTGGCGGAGTGAACGGTCTCTGCAGAAGGCGGAAAGGGGTGGCGATGGGAAGATAGGACTAGTATTGGGATCCAATTGGAGGTGGCGAAAATGTCGGAAGATTATGTGCTGTATGAGATGACTGATCGGGTGCAAGGTGAGGACTAGGGGGACTCTTTCCCTGATGTGACTGGTGGGAAGGAGAGCAAGAGCAGAGCTGTGAGATACTGAGGAGATGCGAGTGAGGGCCTCATCTATGATGGGTGAGGGGAACCCCCGTTCCCAAAAGAATGAAGGCATCTCGGATGTCTTGGTTTGGAACACCTCATCTTGGGCGCAGATGTGGTGTAGACGGAGGAATTGGGATAGAGTCTTTGCAGGAAGCAGGGTTGGGAAAATGTGTAGTCTGGAAAGCTGTGGTAGTCGGTAGGTTTACAGGTATAATGCATGTCAATCAATAATCTCTCTCCTGTGATGGAGACTGTGAGATCAAGTAAGGGAAGTGTTGAAGCTGGTCCAAGTGAACTTGAATGCAGGATGGAAATTAGTAGTGAAGTTAATGAAGTCTGTGAGTTCTGCATGGGTGCAGAAGGCTTCTCGAAGGGTTTGTGTCAGGTAGCCCGGTTCTACTGAGTGAATATATGGAAGGTTAGTGATATGGAAGTAAATGTAAGAGCAGAGCATGTCCTTGGAAAAGCAGCTCAATTTCAAGCTCAATTTTGACAAAATATTTCAAATCCAGCCAAAGCAGAAATTCTATGTGAATCAATATATATATATATCTATCTCCAAGGCCACTGTGGAGTGGACCCGGTAGAGAGGAAATTGTAGGTGTCCTGACTGAGATATATGAATCACCATTAGACACTGGAGAGGTGTAAAAGACTGTAGTGCAGCTGATGTCTATTTAAGAAGTGTTAAGAAGAAAACCCTGGAACAATAGACCAGTAAGCCTATCATCGGTGGTAGGAAAGTTACTGGCATGGATTCTGAAGAATAAGATATACCTACATTTTGAAAGGCAGGGGTTTATTAGGGATGTGTAGGAACTGCAGATGCTGGTTTAAACCGAAGATAGATACAAAAACCTAGAGAAACTCATAACAGACAGCATCTCTGGAGAGAAGGAATGGGTGATGTTTGGGGTTAAGTCCCTTCTTCATACTTAGGGATAGTCAACATGGTTTTGTGCCTGGAGATGATATTTCATGAATTTGATTGAGTTTTTTGAGGAAGTGATCAAAAAGGTTGATGAGGATGTAGTCTGTATAGTCAGAATAGTCTATATAGTCTGCCCCGCAAAACTCAGTGGATTTCATCCATCAGAGGCACAGTGGACAAGATCTTTACTGTGCAACAACTCTGATATGGGAACAGTACCAGCCATTATACTTGGCCTTGCTCAGCCTCAATAAGCTTTTGATCCTTGTCATCATCAGGAACCATGTCATACCCTACTCAAAATTATTTGCCATGAAATCCATTTTACAATTGCATGAAGACATGCAAGCCATGCTCCAAACCATCGGGTCTAAAGCTGAACCTTCTCGGTGAAGACCATTGTGGAACAGGGCATTACAGGCATGTTAGCCTTCAGCTCAACTAATTAGTCACAGTTGCCTGGGAAAGGGGGATTTCACTCACTATTGCTTTTCAAACAATTTTGATCTTTGTATGAATTATTACTTTGTTAATCTGCTGACTCGTTCACCATTAATCCTAAACTTTACAAGAACAGAATTATGTAGCAATTTACATCCAGATGTAAATCTACAGCCGCATATCAATATCCTATATTTCAGACTGACTTTTCAAGGTTGTGACAATCATCATCTGCCACCATGAGAACATTCATAGGAAGATGGCGATAGATTTTTGTGGATCTTCTGCTGGACTTGGTGTAGACATTTGGTAGACCTTTAAAAACCTATACAGAAACATGAACCTTTCAAAGCAGACCTCGCTGTCGCCAATGTAAGCATCACTGCTAACATTATCTTTTCATTTTAACTGTGCACATTAATTGTAAAATCGTGCTTGCGGTTTATAATATTAAAATTAATTTACTTTTAAAAATTCTCGATTTTCAATCGCCTTTACTTGATGTTAGGTCTATAAAATGGTAATATCTTTCTTTAATTAGCCTTAATTACAAGCAATTCATGTCTAGACACTGATGAATCATGTAGAAGGGGCACCCTCAGGCTCAGCACCTTGTCACTTGGTAGAAAAAGTAAAACATTCTCTGCTAGATTTAGTACGTGAAATTGCCGTTGTCGATAATCACATCAATATAGTTGACACTTACAATCTCACAAAAGGGCATTTTAATCTCCGAATAGTATTTTAAGATGCATACAGCTTCAGGGTTGAATTAATGATTCAATTTTCAATGAGAGTTGAAAGAAATGCTCTTGGTCCCTCCACATGCTCAGTTGAAAGATGGTGTGGATCATAAAATGATGTTGAACAGACCGTCTGATGGCACAGACATGGTCAGGAGGTCAAGGAAACTGCTGGAGTGATAGAGCTGGGTGTCATCAGCATACATATGGAAGCTGATCACACACTTGAATACGATAACAATGAGCAGAAACATGAAGGTGCACAGAATCCTAGCGATAGATCCGCTGTGGACTCCTGTTAATGAAGTGGGTGCAGTAACATAATCTCTTTGCTGGGAATATGTTGGCTGCATAGAGATGTTAGGAATCATAAAAGTTTAGTCCACATTGAGATGAATAATAATTAGAAAAAGATAGAGGATAAGGCTGAGATTACTCATGTCAAAATTAGCAGAGGCGCTAGAGACATAATTTGCCATAGTTAGAATCACGGAAGATGCCTAATGTGATTTTTATCACTGTAGTCCTGGGGCTGAAGTATAAAAGGTATCTTTGTACCTTTTGTTCTTCAGCCCCAGGACTATAGTTACCAAAATCATCTTAAACAAAGGTATCTGAGCAGTGAGATTCAGCAGTCTGACACAGGGGGCAGTAATAAAATGACACATTTGAGGAGAGCGGAGAGAAACAAACTGTATTTTTACACTGTAGTTAAAGAGGACATATAAGACTTTAGTAATACAGATGGGATTATGCTAATGCCCATAGCTCATGTCAAATGTAGTGATAGACACAAAATGCTGGGACAGGCAGCTTCTCTGGAGAGAAGGAATGGGTGATGTTTCAGATTGAGATCCTTCTTCATACTGCGATTCAGGGGAGAGGGAGACAGAGATAAGGAAGGGTAAGGTGTGAAAACGAGGCATCAAAGGAAATGGAGTTAAAAGACAATGTAGAAAAGATCATTGTTAGCTTGGGGAAGTTGACAACAAAGTATACAGACTGAAATTTTAATCAAGGGTACAGTCAGACTCGTCAGAGAACTAGGAAGGGGAAGGGATGCGGAGAGCGGGAAACAAGGGTTACTTGAAGTTAGAGCACGGAAACAGGTCCTTTGGCCCAACGTCCTTGTTGATCAAGGTGCCACAAGGTGACCCATCTAAGCTAATCCCATTTGCCTGCATTTCACCCTCATCCCTCTAGCCCTTTCCTATTCATGTATCTATCCAAGTATCTTTTTCTGCTGTTATAGTATCTGCTCTCCTCTGGACTATCTCCTCTGGCAGCTTGTTCCATAGACCTACTATCATCTGAGTGAAATAGTTGCCCCTAGATTCATTTTAAATCTTGCCTCTCTCACTTTAAACCTATGTCCTCTGGTTTTTTATTCTTCTCTCCTGGGTAAAAGACTCATTCACCCTATCTATTCCCCTCATGGTTGTATACACCCTTATAAAATGACCCTCAGCCTCTGCGTTCCAATGAATTGATGTTGCCTGTCCTGCGGAGTTATTCCAGCATTTTGTGTCTATCTCCAATGACCAAAGGCCCAGCCTGCCTAACCTTTCCCTATAGCTCAGGCCCTCGAGTCCTGGCAACATCCTTGTAAATCTTCTCTCTATTCATTCCACACTCTTTCCTTGTATCATGAGCTCAGACTAATAACTTGTCATCACACAAGCGATGTACTAAAATAACTTCATTTCTCAAGTGGTGTTAGAGGAGCGAATGGGACAGCTGAAACTTAAACATTCTCTCCCAAGTTGCAAACATTTAATCTGCCCCCACCCAACAGTTGGGCAGCATGATTGCACAATGGTAGAGTTGCTTACAGCGCCAGAGACTGGAAACCGCTTGGGTTTTTCCGAGATCTTCAGTTTCCTCCCACACTCCAAAGACATACAGGTTTGTAGTTTAATTGGGGAAATTGTCCCTAGTGTGCATAGGATAGTGTAAATGTGCGGGGATCGCTGGTCAACGCGGTCACGGTGGGCTAAAGAGCCTGTTTCCGCGCTATATCTCTAAACTAAACTAAACCATCACCAAATTCCTTGTATGTGAATACTTGGCCAATAAACTTATTCATTCATTCGTTCATTCTTTCAACTGCAGATGCTGGAGAAATCGAAGGTAGACAAAATTGCTGGAGAAACTCAGCAGGTGAGGATGAATATGCTTCTTCAGACTGATGTGGGATGGGGGGCGGAAAAAGAAAGGAAGAGGCAGAGACAGTAGGCTGTGGGAGAGCTGGGAAGGGGAGGGGAAGGAGGGAGAAAGCTGAAGGAGAAGGACTACCTGAAATTAGAGAAGTTAATGTTCATACCGCTGGGGTGAAAATTACCCAAGCAAAATTTGAGGTGCTGCTCCTCCAATTTGCGGTGGGACTCACTCTGGTCATGGAGGAGGCCCGGGACAGAAAGGTTAGATTCAGAATGGGAGGGGGAGTTGAAGTGCATCACCAATGTCGATGGCACTGAAAATGATTTACATTTACACCCTTTTGTACTCTTCTGTCTACTTGATCAACATATCAATAGGTTTCACAAGAATGTGAAAAAAAATTACATTAACCTTTTGTGGATCATATAATGAGTAACGGCTCCTGTGTTACCCTGTCCCTCAACTGGGTTTACAGTTTCAGATTGTTTCACTAGCTGTCAGATAGCTTGAAAATATGAACGATGCAGTACAAATGCAAATTATTTCATTTCATGAGATCACACTGTCAGTATACAATAGAAAGAGATTGATTTATAAAATGCTTTGAGTACTGAGTCTTTTCACGATTATTGGCACATAGTGAATGACAATGAGTCTAGTGAGCATACAGCTGTTCAAGTTCTCCAAGTTATCCAAATAAACTAAACAAGCTGTTTTCAGTTCGATATTGCCCATGTAATATTCTCAAAAGTCTACACTTTAATGACATTGAAACACACTCAATTCGTTGAACAGAAAAAGCAACCAGCAAACACTTCCATAACCGGGCCTTTCTAATTGCACTAATTTACCAACCTACATCATTCAAGCTTGTAGCAAAGAAATATTAATTGGCGGAGCTGTTTGGCAGCATTGAAATACTTGGCAGTCCTAATAATTGTGATAAAGGGTCTGCGGCATCTGAAACAGCTGTGGAGAGTGGATGGATAGAAATAAAATGCCTAATGTTGAACCAATACCAGGAAGCAGTGATTTACTGATTGAGCATTGGCTCTGTTTGTGAATGAATATCTGGCTTATCAACAAAAACGTGAAAGCTGCTAACTTTGTGGGATGGTTTTCTGTTCTACTCGAGAACATGGTACAGTGAATACCTGGTTTCTCTTGCAGTGATGAAGAGGATTTAATGTAGCGGTTTCTGAATGAGATCGATAACGTCGCTATTTGGAGAACAAGGTGGTTGGGGTTGGGGTTGAGGTTGGTCTTGGTCTTGGTAGCAGGTGAGTCTTCCCGAGGTGTTGTGGGCCTAACTCAATGAAACACCAGTGAAGTGAGGTGACCACTTGATAACCCCAATGATGTACCGGCAGCTACACAATTTGGTTTTATTTTAACAGCTTGTTAATATGCAAGTAGCTGTTTTTTTGCATATGGAGTTATTTATTGTAAGTTGGTACATTTGGTTAGATTGTCAGATAATACTTTGGGCTTGGTTTACTTAGTTGAGTGCTTATCCTGGAGTTATAGCACAAGTACTTTGTGCTTTAATTGTAATTGAATAAATGGATCACATCAAATTGGTGTTGACTGGTTTTCTAGCAAGACAGCCTTGGAGCTTCAGTGACAACTAGGTGTTCAAGGCCAGGTGATAACAGACCATGCTGAGGAATCAAATTGAGCACTTTCTACACCAATGTAAGTCTGTAGTATGGAATTACTGAGATACAATATTGAATGCGAGGGCAGGAGATCCCAATGAAACTGCACTTTTTCCTTTGTCCATGAGATTACTCATTTTAATGGTTTACTTTTTGGGTTGTACATCATCTGTGTTCACTTCTCAAACTGTTCCAATAGTTCCATTGTTGAAGTGTGTCAGAAGGCACTGCAGATGCTGGTTTACGCTGAAGGTAGACACAAAATGCTGCAGTAACTCAGCAGGGTTGGCAGCATCTCTGGAGAGAAGGAATGGGTGACATTTCAGGTGGAGACCCTTCTTCAGTCAGACTGAGTCTGAAGAGGGGTCTTGACGCGAAACATCACTCGTTCTTTCTCTCCAGAGATGCTGCCAGCTCCGCAGAGTTACTCCAGCATTTTGATTCAATAAAGAAGCTTGATTGTTCCTGCATGTTCCCAGTGTTGTCTGTCTAGTGTGATAATGCACAACTTGAAACCAGGAGGCATCAAACATAGTGCTGGGATGTTCAATGGCTAAAGTGAATCCAATGATGATTGCATCCTTCAATTTACAACCAATGCAATCAATTCACCAAGGTAGGTTAGAAATGTCCTTTGACTGTGATATCTGGTGAATATTATGCTTCCATTAAGAATTCAGATATTATTTAAAGATACATTTAAAATAAATAACTGATATCTGTGGGGATCATGACAGAAGCCTCCTCGTGGCGATCCCTGGAAGCGATGACGCGATGCACTCTGTGACGCGTCGGGTGACAATTCTGTCAACATGTTGGAGGACGACAGGAGCCAACAGCGAGCTACATTGTCTGACACACGAGTGAACAAACTGATATCTGTGAATTAATCAACAAAAAAAGATTTGTTTGTTACCAGGGTAACATGCGTATTGCTGCTAAGGACTGCCCTAGTTCAGTTCAGTTAAGTTTATTGTCATGTCTACCATTGTGCCAGTGCCCAAACAATCAGCGACAGGGAGTCTCAATGATTTCCGGCCAGTGGCACTCACCCCTGTCATCGCCAAGTGCTTCGAGCGGTTGATCTTGGCTCACCTCAAAGCCAGCCTCCCCCCCACACTGGACCCCCATCAGTTTGCCTACCGGACCAATAGGTCAACAGAAGACGCCATATCTGCGGCCCTACACTCTGCCCTGACCCACCTGGACAGCAATAACACCTACATCAGGCTGCTGTTCATCGACTTCAGTTCCGCCTTTAACACTGTCATACCCGCTAGCTTGATCACCAAACTCAGCGGTCTTGGCATCTCCACTTCCCTCTGCAATTCGACACTGGACTTCCTCACTAACAGACCCCAGTCTGTTAGGATCAACAACCTCACCTCCTCCACTATAACACTGAACACTGGCGTGCCACAAGGCTGTGTGCTCAGTCCTCTCCTCTACTCTCTCTTCACCCATGACTGCATCCCTAAGTATAGCTCCAATGCCATCATAAAATTTGCCGACGATCAGCGATAACGACGAGTCAGCCTACAGGGAGGAGGTCCAGCACCTGACAACCTGGTGTGCCAATAACAACCTCGTCCTCAACTCCCAAAAGACGAAGGAGATCATTGTCGACTTCAGGAAGAACAGAGGGGGCAGACACACCCCCATCCATATAAACGGGACTGAGGTGGAGCGGGTCTCCAACTACAAATTCCTCGGGGTACACATCTCGGAGGATCTGTCCTGGTCCCTCAACACCTCCAAGCTGGTCAAAAAGGCGCAGCAGCGCCTTTATTTCCTGAGGAGGCTCAAAAAAACCCACCTGTCCCCCCAGATCCTGACCAACTTCTACCGCTGTACCATCGAAAGCATCCTGACCACCTGCTTTAACGGTATGGTACAGCAGTTGCACCGTAGCAGACAGGAAGGCACAGAACGGGTGGTGAAAACCGCCCAGCACATCATCGGTGCCCCGCTCCCTGCTTTGGATGCCCTCCACCGAAAACGGTGTCTGAGACGGGCTGGGAAGATCATCAAGGACCCCTCCCACCCTAACCATGGACTGTTTGCCCTCCTACCATCGGGGAGGCGGTACAGGAGCCTCAGGTCCCGCACCAGCAGGATGAGGAGTAGCTTCTACAATAACACCATCGCACTGCTGAACTCGGAGTCCCGCCGGTAGATTCCCACATCTGTATTTATTTATCTGTATTTATCTAAACATTGCTATCACTACGTACTGACACTAAACTGCATTTCGTTGTACCCATACTTGTATCTGTGCAATGACATTAAATTTGAATTTGAATTTGAATTTGAATGTGTACCGAGGTACAGTGAAAAGCTTTTTGTTGCATGCTAACCAGTCAGCAGAAAGAAAAAAGCATGATTACAATCAATCTATTTACAGTGTATAGGTTGATGATAAGGGAATCACGTTTAGTGCAAGGTAAAGCCAGCAAGTCCGATCAAGTATGGACCGAGGGTCATCAAAGCGGTGGATAGTAGTTCAGTACTGCTCTCTGGTTGTGGTAGGATAATTCAGTTGCCTGATAACAACTGGGAAGAAACTGTCCCTGAATCTGGAGGTGTGTGTTTTCACATGTCTATACCATTTGCCTCTTGGAAGAGGGGAGAAGAGGGCCTAATTGTCCCTGATGGTGAACTGCCTTAATGATTACCAGTGTGAGGTACAGGTATTCTGTTAGGAAGGAGCTCAAGATTTGGAACCAACATCAATAAAGGTAGAACAATTATTCTCCAAGTCAGGATGGCATATAATGGAGGGAAACATGCAGATGGTGGTGGTCCACAGTGTTTGTTGCCTTTATGCTTCAGTTGGGAGTCAATATCAAAAAGCCCTTAAGTTTCAGTAACACATGTTATGGATGGTGGCCATAGCAATCCTGCTATACTGACTATGGAACAAATGAATATTGAAATTGGTAGATTTAGTGCCAATCAGCCATGTTTGCCTGGACAACTTTATGCACCTGGTGACTTTTTGGAACTTCATTCAAGTCAGTGTGTTATTGTCCAGTGAAAGGCACGGGGAATTTAGGAGGTAAGATATTCAATACAGAATGACTAAATGTTGAGCTGTTCAATGCTGACAACATGCAAAATGAATGGTGGGGGCCTCAGTGATGGGATAGTAAGGGGGAGTTAGTTTGACACTTTTTTTCAGATATGATCAACAGATTGAGTACTGTGAGTGTAGATGTGTTACAACAAAATCAACATGGCAATGTTGGCCATGGTACCTCTCCCCCTGAGCCAGACCCATGAGCCTGCACCTGACCGACATTCCACCACGCCCCTCGCATCCATGAACCCATCCAAGTCATAAGTGGAAGGAGCAGAATTATGCCATTCAGCCCATCAAATCTACTCTGCCATTCAATCATGGCTGATCTATATCTCCCTCCTAACCCCATTGCCCTGCCCACTCCCCATAACCCCTGACACCTGTATTAATTAAGAATCTATCTATCTCTGCCTTAAAAATATCCAATGACTTGGCCTCCACAGCCTACTGTGGCAAAGAATTCCACAGGTTCACCACCCTCTGACTAAAGAAATTCCTCCTCATCTTCCTAAAGGAATATTCTTTAATTGTGAGACTATGACCTGTAGTCATAATGGTCAGATCTGTGCTAATCTGACCACATCTCCCTATTTCTAACTCCAGCATGTAGACCACGCATCAATACAATCAGACCATCTGCTCGGGACATTCAAGTGTGGCCTGAGAAAGCTTCTGGACAATTACAGGACTGCTTTAACCAAGCTCACTGGGACTTGTTTGAGGATGAGGACATTGACACCTACACCTCCACTGTACTAGTTGACATAGAAAGCTGTGTAGACAATGTCATTAACACTAAAAACATCCATATCCCTCCCAACAAAAAAACCATGGATGACCAAAGGCATCCAACTCATTTTAAAAGCCTGCAATATGGGTTTTTGGTCTGGCAACACAGAGCTGTATAGTGCGGCCAGATCTGACCGGAAGAGGGGCATCAGGAACGCCAAAACAGCCTACAAGCGAAGGATCGAGATTCACTTCAACAACTCAGACTCCCATCGCGTATGGCAAGGTGAACGGCACATCACCAACTACAAAAACAATACCAACTCATCCACCAGCAACAGTGCCTCTCTGGCAGAACAGCTCGACCACTTCTTTGGCCACCATGAGAGGTGAGAGACGGTCATGCCCACTACTCCAGCTCCAACTCACAACAGCCAGACACTCATCATACAGACTGCTGATGTCACACACACACACAATGTTAACATACGGAAGGCAGCCGGTCCAGACGGAGTCTCAGGACAGGTTCACAGAGACTGTGCTGATGAGTTAACTGACGTATTGACAAAAATCTTCAATGAATTCCTGGCACAATGCATGGTCCCCACATGCCTAAAAACATCGGAAATAGTGTCAGTTCCGAAGCAGACAGCCATAACCTGCCTCAACTACTACAGGCCAGTTGCACTAACACCAATAATCATTCCTGGAGAGATTGGTCCTTAAGGCCGCTTTCCCATCAGCCCTGAATCCACACCAATGTGCGTACAGAGCAAACAGATCAACAGATGATGCCATTGCCACTGCCCTCCACTCTGTACTGCTCCAACTAGAAAAATGGGGAGCATACGCAGGGGTGGAAATCGCTATCAAAACATGAAGGGGGGACAATTTTTGGGTTCCCGTGCGCACGCACAAATACACACGCGCGTGCATGTGCACCCACACACACGGCTTTGGAGGCTTCGGCCATGGACCCTGTGGACGGTAACATCGGGAGCTGACCTGGTTGGTGACTGACTCCAAACTCCAGCAACAGCAGCTTCGTCCACTATGAATCGTGGGGCTTGAATTGGCCCATTTGCGGGACCTTCCATCGCCTGCCGCAACTTAAAATTGGCCGGCAGGAGCTTCAACATTGGGAGCCTCGATCACCTTGATGCAGCAGATTGATTTTAAGCAGTGCTGGGCGATGAAAGGCCCCGCGAACGGGCCAATTCAGGCCTTATAAAGCGTCTGATACCCGCTTGAACTTTTCAAAAGCTACAATGTGATAAATAACAATTAAACAAATAAAATTGAAGCAAATAAAGGCAAACAGAAGAACCAACCTTGGGGTGGGGGGAGAGGGAGAGGGAGAGGGAGAGGGAGAGGGAGAGGGAGAGTTAAATAACATGAGTGATCTGAATGATGAACTTATCTGCAAGCCAGCCAGGAAACCCGTTCGATGGGAGCCCTTAATGACCTGACCCATTTAAATCTTTCCCATCCACCAATACATCCAATTAGCTCAAAAGGGAATTGTATCCGCATCAGACAGCTTTAAGAAATTTCTCCATGAATACCTTCAGTAATACTTGAAGGTCAAAACACAATTGGTGACACATCGTGTTAATACGATGTTAATAGAGACATTTACCAAGTGCTTAACAGTGACACCCCCACTGTCTCGCGGAAAGCAAAGATGTTAATGGTTTTTTAATTCAACAAATTTCAAAATCCAAATTACAAAACATGGGGGGGGGGGGGAAATTGTCCCCCACCTCTCAAAACATGACTGCTATTTGTGGATTACAGCTCTGCATTCAACACAATTGTACCCAGTAGACTGGTCTCCAAGCTATCCGACCTAGGCTTCGAACACAATATCTGTCTATGGATTAAAGACTTCGTAACAGATCGGCCACAGTCAGTCAGGATGGAACCCCACCACTCCCCAACTCTGTCACGCAGTACAGGAGCTCCACAAGGCTGTGTGCTGAGCCCCCTCCTCTACTCCCTATATACCCATGACTGCAAATCGACCCACAGCATGAATACCATAATTAAATTTGCAGACGATACGACGGTGGCAAGGCAGATCACTGAGGGCAATGAGTCAGCTTACAGGGAGGAGGTACATAGGTTAATAGGCTGGTGCTCAGAGAACAACTTAGCACTCAATACCAAAAAAACAAAAGAGCTCATCATTGATTCAGGAAGAAGCAGGGTGACCATCCTCCACTGCACATAAATGGAGAAAGAGTGGACAGAGTCTCCATTTTCAGGCTCCTGGGCACCCACATCTCAGCGGATCTCAGGTGGTCAACTAACAAACACTCCCTGGTAAAGAAGGCACAACAACTGCTTTACTTCCTAAGATCACTCAGGAAAGCCAACGCCACAACAGCTTCTAGTGTCATTCTACCATTATTCCATAGAGAGTGTCCTGACACATAGCATCCTGGTATGGTATGGCAACAGTTCTGCGGCTGACAAGAAGGCTCTGCAGAGAGTCATCAACACAGCCCAGAAGATCACCAACACACACCTGCCTGCCCTGGAAGAGATCGATAGCTCTTGTTGCCTGCAGAAGGCATCACGCATCCTAAAGGACTGATCTCATCCCGCACATCATTTGTTTGCCCTTCTGCCCTCAGGAAAGTGTTACAGGTCCATCAAATCACACACCATAAGACTAACAAACAGTTTCTACCCCAAGGCCATCACCACTCTGAACTCTGCACTGAACACACAGCCCCCATAGCCAATATTTTGTACTGCCACAACACTGTTCTGTGAAATATTGCACATTCTGACGACATTTTTCTTGCCATTTTTGCTGTTTTCAGTGTCATTATTATTTATCTGATATGTTGGAGCTCCGTTCGGGCAGTGCGCCTGAAATTTTGTTGTATGTATTTACAATGACAATAAAGTGTATTATTATTATTCCTAGACTCTCCCACTAGTGGAAACATCAAGTGGACAGTGTCTCCCCAACATCATATCTGCACTCGCCCCCACCATCTCCTCTGGAAGGTTGTCATAAACCCACTAACTCTGTGTGAAAAAGCCCGTCCCCATAAATTCCCCCCTTTTCTCCTAAGCGTTAACAATTAAAAAAACATTTGGACAAGGTTCTCGACAAATAATGGGGAAAATAATTAAAGCTGGGATCTCCGTGTCTGAAATCATTCTGAGAAGAGTACTTGTCTGTTCTATGTCATTATTGAATCAACATACATAATCAACATGTCTTCAGTCTGAAGAAGGGTCTCGACCCAAAATGTCAGCCATTCCTTCTCTCGAGAGACATTGCCGGTCCCACTGAGTTACTCCAGCATTTTGTGTCTATCTTCGATTTAAACCAGCATCTGCAGTTTTTTTCCTACACTGATCATATAGCGTATTGGTCAATATTTATCCAAGCAAGAGATTAACTTCTTGGTATTTTAAGAACTGGTTGGTATATTTTCCTACGTAAGAGAATAAATCACATGTCAATAGTCCATTCCATGATACACAATACTTTGGGACTTCCAATGATCATAGGGTCATACACCATGGAAACAGGTCCTTCAGCCCACCTTGCCCATGCCAAATAATGCTCCATCTACACTGGTCCCACCTGCCTGTGTTTGGCCATATCCCTCTAAACCTATCTTTAGACTTTGGATTTTAGAGATACAGTGCGAAAACTGGCCATTCTGCCCACTGAGTCTGTGCCGATCAATGATCACCCCATGCACTAACACTATCATACACACACTAGTGACAATTTCCAATTTTTGCCGAAGCTAATTAACCTACAAACCCAAACATCTTGGGAGTGTGGGAGGAAACTGGACCACACAGAGAAAACCCACGTGGTAAGAGGAGAACGTACAAACTCCGTACCCAGCACCCGTATTTGGGATCGAACCCTGGTCTCTGGCGTTGTAAGGCAGCAACTGTACCATTGCACCACTGCTATCCTATCCATGACCCTGTCCAAATGTTTTTTTTTAAAGTTCTGATAGTACCTGCCTCAACTGCCTCCTCCGGCAGCTTGTTCCATGTACCTACCACCCTTTGCTTAAAAAAAAGTTGCTACTCAGGTTCCTATTTAATCTTTCCCCCTCACCTTAAACATATATCTTCTGGTTCTTGATTCCCCTACTCTGGGTAAAAGATTAGACAAATTTATCCTATCTATTCCACTGATGACCCTATACATTTTTACAAGATCACCACACATTCTCCTGCACTCCAAGGAATAAAGTCCTAGCCTGCTCAACCTCTCCCTATAGCTCAGGCCCTTATGTCCAGGCAACATGCTTCTCTGCGCCCTTTCCAGCTCAACAACATATTTCCTATAACACCTGCAATTTCCTTTCTAGCTTTCCACTGAGACCTCATCTTGTGAATTTATGGAATTCCGTGCCACAGAGGGCAGTGGAGGCCAAATCGCTGGATGGATTTAAGAGAGAGTTGGATAGAGCTCTAGAGGCTAGTGGAGTCAAGGGATATGGGGAGAAGGCAGGCACGGGATATTGATAGCGGACGATCAGCCATGATCACAATGAATGGGGGTGCTGGCTCGAAGGGCTGAATGGCCTCTTCCTGCACCTATTTTCTATGTTTCTGTTTCATCTGCTATCTGATCAGGCCCAGGAAATTTGTCTACCTTCATAAGCTTTAGGAACTTCAGCACCTCTTCGACCATAATACTGACTGCCCTCAACACACTTTCATTGACTGCCACAAGCCTCCTGTTCCTCATGTATTTCTCCTCGGTAAAAAAACAGAAGAAAAATATTAAGAACCTGGCTCCACAGAGAGGTGATTGCTTTGATTCCTGAGGGGCTTTATTCTATCTCTAGTTACCTTTTTTCCATTATACTAAAATGCCTCGTGATTATTCTTCATATTATCTGCCAGAGCTAAATCCTGCCCTTTTGTTGCCCTCCTCAGTTCCCGAAAGTCCTCCATCCCACTTGATCCCAGCTGTTTCAATCTGAGCAGTTATGCACATCACTTAAAAATGTAACTATTGTTTTGCTGGAAAACCAAAGAGCTGAGGGTTGGAGTGTGGCAGTGTGTCCAGTTGTAAATGTTCTCTTGCTGCATGTTTAAACCACCATAGTAGTGTTGTATTATGGTTTGTAGCACACTTATGCACACATGGAATATTAAATTTGGTTTTGATGCAGATAATTCTTCTGAAGCATCAATTGTTTCACACTTTTCCAATCTCTTGCGAGGCAAGACAACAATAATCCACAGGAGATATGAGTGTGATTCAGCATTACCCAGTTTACTTGTACAGTGAGGAAACTGTTTACTTATTTCACCTATTTCTGTCTCTTGTACTTGAATGTTGTCTTTCCATCATACATACAGTGGCTTGCAAAAGTTTTCATACCCCTTGAACTTTTCCACATTTTGTCACGTTACAACCACAAACGTAAATGTATTTTATTGGGATTTTATGTGATAGACCAACACAAAGTGGTGCATAATTGTGAAGTGGAAGGAAAATGATACATGGTTTCCAAATTTTATTACAAATAAAAAACTGAAAAGTGTGGCGTGCAAAAGTATTCTGCCCCCGAGTCAATACTTTGTAGAACCACCTTTCGCTGCAATTACAGCTGCAAGTCTTTTGGGGTATGTCTCTACCAGCTCCGCACATCTAGAGACTGAAATGTTTGCCCATTCTTCTTTGCAAAATAGCTCAAGCTCAGTAAGATTGGATCAAGAGCGGCTGTGAACAGCAATTTTCAAGTCTTGCCAGAGATTCTCAATTGGATTTAGGTCTGGTCTTTGACTGGGCCATTCTAACACATGAATATGCTTTGATCTAAACCATTCCATTGTAGCTCTGGCTGTATGTTTAGGGTTGTTGTCCTGCTGGAAGGTGATCCTCCGCCCCAGTCTCAAGTCTTTTGCAGACTCTAACAGGTTTTCTTCCAAGATTGCCCTGTATTTGGCTCCATCCATCTTCCCATGAACTCTGACCAGCTTCCCTGTCCCTGCTGAAGAAAAGCATACCCACAGCATGATGCTGCCACCACCATGTTTCATAGTGGGGATGGTGTGTTCAGGGTGATATGCAGTGTTAGTTTTCCGCCACACATAGCGTTTTGCATTTGGGCCAAAAACTTCAATTTTGGTCTCATCAGACCAGAGCACCTTCCTCCACATGTTTGCTGTGTTCCCCACATGGCTTGTGGCAAACTGCAAACGGGAATGTGGCTTTGTTTCAACAATGGCTTTCTTCTTGCCACTCTTCCATAAAGGCCCGATTTGTGGAGTGCATGACTAATAGTTGTCCTGTGGACAGATTCTGCCACCTGAGCTGTGAATCTCTGCAGCTCCTCCAGAGTTACCATGGGCCTCTTGGCTGCTTCTCTGATCAATGCTCTCCTTGCCCGGCCTGTCAGTTTAGGTGGACGGCCATGTCTTGGCAGGTTTGCAGTTGTGCCATACTCTTTCCATTTTCGGATGATGGATTGAACAGTGCTCCGTGAGATGTTCAAAGCTTGGGATATTTTTTTATAACCTAACCCTGCTTTAACCTTCTCCACAACTTTATCCCTGACCTGTCTGGGCTTCATGATGCTGTTTGTTCACTAATGTTCTCTAACAAACCTCTGAGGCCTTCACAGAACAGCTGTATTTATACTGCGATTAGATTACACACGTGGATTCTATTTACTAATTAGGTGACTTCTGAAGGCAATTGGTTGCACTGGATTTTATTTAGGGGTATCAGAGTAAAGGGGGCTGAATATTTTTGCACGCCACAGTTTTCAGTTTTTTACTTGTAAAAAAATTTGAAAACCATGTATCATTTTCCTTCCACTTCACAATTATGCGCCACTTTGTGTTGGTCTATCACATAAAATCCCAATAAAATACATTTACGTTTATGGTTGTAATGTGACAAAATGTGGAAATGTTCAAGGGGTATGAAATCTTTTGCAAGCCACTGTATCTAACTTCAAGTAACCCTTGCATCTCTTCTCTCTCTGTTCCCCCCCCCCCCCCCCAAGTCATTGTACTAGCTTCAATGTTGTCTTGTCGAGTATCATTGTCTCTAATTCGTTTTCACCTATGGCTGGTCTCCTTTATTTTTATTTTTTGCATATCTTTCATCGTTCGCTATCTCTCTACATCACCGTCGATATCTTCTGTTTTCCTTTCCCCTGCCTCGCAGTCTGAAGAAAGGTCTCAACCCGAAACGTCAACTATTCCTAATCTCCAGAGATGCTGCCGGACCCATTGAGTTACTCCAGCTCTTTGTGTCTACCTTTGATTTAATTTGTTGATTACCTGAACTCACAGTATCACAGAAGGTTTCAGCAGGGAAGTAGACCATTTGGCCTATTAATGTGATATGCAAGTGTGATGTGGCTCATCCCACTCCCTGCCCATTCCAGTTAACCCCGGTTTATGTTTCACTGTGTAGGTTTTAAACTGGATGTCCAGGCAGTCACATCAAGTGATGAGGGACATTTGCAGCCTACTGCAGCACTCCAGTTGCCAACTCAATTTAGTTACAATCTTGCACCAAATATTAAATAAAAACCTGTTATGCCTGAACATTTTAAAATAAATACAGAAAATGTTTGGAAACACTTAGCACCTCAGGACATTCTTTTAGGATGGAGACGAGGAGAAATTTCTTTAGACATAGGGTAGTGAATCTATGGAATTCTTTGCCACAGAAGGCTGTGGAGGCCACGTCAGTTAATATTTTTTAAGGCAGAGATAGATAGATACAGATAGAGATATATTTTAAGGCACAGATAGATTCTAGATAGAAACATAGAAAGTAAGTGCAGGAGTAGGCCATTCAGCCCTTCAAGCCAGCACCACCATTCAAGATGATCATGGTTTATCATCCAGAATCAGTACCCCATTCCTGCTTTCTCCCCATATCCCTTGATTCCGTTAACCCTAAGAACTATATCTAACTCTCTCCTGCTGGATTTTCAACATGTTGCCAAAAAAGTGGCGTAAGTGGGACAGGCCCTTAAGGAGATTCAGCTCACAATTACATATGGATGATCTTAAAATCTTACCCAATCTGCACATTGTCTGAATGGGTTAACTTATATTGAAATCTAAGTGGCTAAAAATTGAACTAGCTGTAATGCCACCAAAATTATATGTGCAGACAAAAAAGACAAAACACAAGTAATATTCCTGTCACGCAAGGACCTAGCAATGGATCAAAAACCAAAACAAAATTGAATCATTGCCCCTTTGCTAATCAATAACATTATGTTTGCTAAGTTCCTCTACCAACAACTTATTGGGAATGACCAGTATGGTAGTTAGATCATTTTTATAAATACTCTGTCTTGCTGATATTGGTACCAAGCAGGAAATGACTCACCTCCTAACACCATAATGCATTTCTATCATCTGCAGTAAAGAGGCCAGAAATATAATTTCTATCTGGATGCAAATAGCTCTCAACACCTTCCAGGAAAAAAGCAGCCCACATTTCTGGCCTTCTATCCACCATACTGAATGTTCAGTCCTGCCACTGTGGTTACAGTGTGTACCATGAATAAAGTGCACGAAAGACTAAATCAACAGCCAGGTGGTGCAGCAGCAGAGTTGCTGCCTTAAAGCGCAAGAGACCAGGGTGCCGTCCTGTCCACTGGTGCTGCTACACAGAGTGTGTACGTGCTTCCTGTGACCTGCGTGGGTTTTCTCTGGGATCGCTGGTTTACTCCCACACTCCAAAGACTTACAGGTTTTCATGTTAATTGGCTTGGTAAAAAAATCTAATTTGTCTCTAGTGCGTGTAGGATAGTGTAAGTGTGCGGGGATCACTGGTCGGCACGGACTGGGTGGGCCGAAGGGCCTGTTTCCTCACTGTATCTTTAAACTAAAGTAAACTAAATAGCACTGTCCATCTCCAGGTCCTTGAACACCAAGTACAACAGACACAAAATATTCCATTACCTTCTCCTTAATATCTGTCATTTGCATTGCACTCAGGATCAATACATCCTGCATATGAATGGTTAAGAAAGGACTGCAGATGCTGGAAAAATCGAAGGTAGACAAAAAAGCTAGAGAAACTTAACGGGTGAGGCATCATCTATGGAGCGGAAGGAATAGGTGACGTTTCGGGTTGAGACCTTTCTTCAGACTAATGTGGGGGGGGGGGGGCAGGAAGAAGAAAGGAAGAGGTGGGGACAGTAGGCTATGGGAGAGCTGGGATGGGGAGGGGGAGGAATGAGAAAGCAAGGACTACCTGAAATTGGAGGTCAATGTTCATACCGCTGGGGTGTAACCTACTCAAGCAAAATATAAGGTGCGGATCCTCTAATTTGCGGTGGGACTCACTCAGGCCATGGAGGAGCCCCAGGACAGAAAGGTCGGATTTCGAATGGGAGGGGGAGTTGAAGAGCTGAGCCATCAGGTTGGTTATTGCGGAGGTGTTGGCTGAAGCGATGGTCAAGCCTGCGCTTGGTCTGACCGATATAGAGCAGTTGACATCTAGAACAGCGGATGCAATAGATGAGGTTGGAGGAGAGGGGAGGTAAAGCGACAAGTGTAGCATTTCCTGTGGTTGCAAGGGAAAGTACCAGTGGAGGGGTGGTTGGGTGGGAAGGGCAAATTGACCAGGGAGTTACGGAGGGAGCGGTATCTGCAGAAAGGGGAGGAGATGGGAAGATGTGGGCAGTGGTGGGAGGTGGAGGTGGCGAAAATTTCGGAGGATTATCTGTTGTATGTGACGGCTGGTAGGGTGGGAGGTGAGGACAAGGGGGACTCTATCTTTGTTACGAGTGGGGGGGATGGGGAGTGAGAACAGAGCTACGGGATATAGAGGAGACACTGGTGAGAGCCTCATCTATAGTCGAAGAGGGGAACCCCCGTTCCGTAAAAAATGAGGACATCTCCGATGCCCTGGTCTGGAACACCTCATCCTGGGTGCAGATGCGGCGTAGACGGAGGAATTGGGAGTAGGGGATAGAGTCCTTACAGGAAGCAGGGTGGGAAGAAGTGTAGTCTAGGTAGCCAAGGGAGTCAATGGGGTTTGTAGTAGATGTTGGTCTGTAGTCTGCTACCTACGATAGAGATAGTGAGGTCTAGAAATGGTAGGGAGATGTCTGAAATGGTCCAGGTGGTGGGTGGTCAGGGAGGAGGGGGGGTCATGAGGACTATAGTGTGGGTGGGGAGGAGCTGGGGTCACATGGTACAAGGAGGAAGGGGAAGACCCAGTCAAACACCTACTGAGGTTTCCAATGTGTGGGGGGAGGGGGGTAGCACTGGGACCCAGCACAGTCAGACCCCGTGGTGTTAGAGTGTGCAGCATGGAGACTTCAGGCCCGGTGCTGAGCCTGGAACTCAGGTAAGGCGACGGCTGCAGCCTGCTGGAGAGCGGTGGAGTGGTGAGGGTCAGTGGAGTCTCTGGTGGAGGCCCGCGGGGAGTGGAGACTGCGGGCAAAGTGTCGGAAGTCCTAGTCAGCGGATGGCCGGTGAGGCGGCGAGGTGTCGGCGGTCCCGGTGAGGTGGTGATAGTCGGAGGTACCGGTGAGGCAGCGAGGTTCGGTGTCATCGGTGAGTAGGTGAAGGTTGGCTGCAGCGGCCACGTGGAGGTCGGCGATGGCGGCGTCTTCGGTGGTCCGGGCCTGAGATCGGTCAGGGAGGCGGTGAGTGCTGGTGGTGCTCCTCATTGCAAAGATGGCATCATGGTGTTCGGGCAGGCAGCGCAGGCCAGCGTTAGGGCCCGGGGCCTGCAGGCGATCGAACCGCAGAGTGTCGGTAGTGGGAGCGGTCTGGAGGCGGGCAAGTTTACAATCCTTGGTGGAGTCCAAGTGGGCAAGGAATCATTTGTTCAAGGTGTGGATCTGCTGTAGGATGAGGTAGAGTTGGGATCAGTTGCAGGTCTGGGTGAGTGAGGCCTGAAGTTTCGGGAGAGTCAAAGCGAGTTCCTGCTGGTGCTGGCCCATCACAGCATCGCATGTGAATGGTATTCATTTATATTTGTACTGTCAAGGCTTCCACACATGAGCAAAATTAGGGAGTGGATGAGTCTTGGGAGATTGCTCGCACCAAATAATCTTTTGTGGCCTGATTTCTGCTGCGACAGCTCAGTGGCAGAGTCTGTATTATTGGGAGGATTCTTTGGCAGTGAGGTTTTGTGTCCACTCGTGGATCAAAGAAATGGCTCCTTTGTTGAGAAATAGATGCAAATATGAAAATTACAAAAACAAGCCTGTAATTTTAGAGAAAGCCTCTGGCAGCGGAATTTCATTAAAGTACACTCAACAGCAAATGATGAAAAACTAAAAAGACAACAAGATTCCTGCCGTTGTCAAATAGAAACATAGAAACATAGAAAATAGGGTGCAGGAGGAGGCCATTCGGACGTTCGAGCCAGCACCGCCGTTCATTGTGATCATGGCTGATCGTCTCCAATCAATAACCCGTGCATGCCTTCTCCCCATATCCCTTGATTCCACCAGCCCCTAGAGCTCTATCTAACTTGCTTCCCCTTCCCAGTTCTCCCACCAGTCTTACTGTCTCTGACTATATTCTATCTCTGTCCCGCTCACTCCCCTGACATCAGTCTGAAGAAGGGTTTCTCCAGAGATGCTGCCTGTCCCGCTGAGTTACTCCCGTATTTTGTGTCTACCTCTTTCAAACCCAGTCTCCTCCAGGCACCCGTTTCTCCGAACCCAACACTCACTACTCCGGGCTCCCTCTTCCCACACCAGACATCCTCCTCTCTCCTACCCACACCCCAGATTGTCCATTTCATTCCCCCAGCTCCATGTTATTATTTACTATAACATAAACCTATGTTATTATTTACCGTCAGATGAACACTAATATTAATGTGCTTAGTGATGAGGAATATCCGACTCATATGGACAGTACTTCTCATTTATCCTACAGTGAGAAATAAATTAAGGAAAATTCCTGCCATAGTGATACAGCGTGGAAACAGGCCCTTAAGACCAACTTGCCCATTGCAGCCAACATCTCCCAACTATACCAGTCCCACCTGCCTGCATTTGGTCCATATTCCTCCAACCCTGTCCTATCCATGTACCTGTCTAACTGTTTCTTGAAAGTCAGGATAGTCCCAGCCTCAACTAACTCCTTTGGCAGCTTGTTCCATGCACCCACCACCCTTTGTGTGGAAAAGGTTACCCCTCAGATTCCTATCCAGTCTTTTCCCCTTCACTTTAAACCTATGTCATCTGATCCTCGGTTCACCTACTTGGAGCAAGAGACCCTGCATCAAAAAATTCCTATGGGAGCATTTATCTAATTTTAATATTGGATTATGAGGCACAGTCCTCAGCCCAGAGATGGAAACTGAGATATAGCTATCATTTTAATGCAGCTATTCCACTTGCGAAATCATGATTTGAATTAAAGCTTGTAAGGTCAGCTGGAAGAGTGCCATCTCACTCAAGGCACAAAGCCAGTTCACTACAGAGTAACCCTGGATTACGAGCTTTCTTTCAAGAGAAACATTGAAGAGAAGAAATTGATGCCGGAAACAACATTGTCCAGAAGCCAACAAATCCCCATCCACAATGAAACCTGCGCGCATCCCCTATGTTGCTTCAGTGATGAATATGTTTGTCCAATATTGTATATTGGGTGAACATATTCAGCAATAAAGCAATGTAGGGGATGTTGTCCAAGTAATAAAATGAGTCAGTGTTGATTGAAAGCTGCAGAAGCAATAAAAGCTACCTTCAGACAAAGACTGTGAAGGTTATATATCCAGAAAGCTGTGAACAGCCAAGAAGAAAGAAGATGACCTTTCAATATTGGAAGCCAGACATTTTATACAATGAAAACATTGTTAGAAAACATTTGATAATGCACAAAAACTTACTTATGATAAACAGATTTACCAAATCGACCACTGTTGAGATAGGATCAGTTTCAGTTGAGGTAATTGTTACAAGTACTGAGGTACAGTGAAAAGCATTTTGTTGCATGCTAACCAGTCAGCAGAAAGACAAGACATGATAAACATCAGTCCATTTACAGTGTACAGATACATGATAAGGGATCAGGATGGTAATTCAAGTGATATGCCAGGTTCTTGCAAGTGCAAAGGGAAAATGATTAGTTTGGATTGCCATATACCCCACCCTATCCAGCAGAGCCAGTTGAGAGATGGGGCTTCAGTACCTAAGACGAGCATTGCACAGAGGGGCCAGATCTGAGTATAGCCCAGGAACTTGGAGAGATATGGACCAAGCACGGGCAGGTGGGACTAGTGTAGATGGGACATGTTCGCCGGTGTGGGCAAGTTGGACCAAAGGGCCTGTTTCCACACTGTATCACTCTATGACTCTAACTACTCTTGCTGTCACTAAATTTCCATTGAACCCATTAAAATTACTCGACTTTAGTGGTGGGTTCAAGAAGTAGATTCTGGACATCATCTAGAAAGAGACAAGTAGGTCAGACCCAGGAGGGTCAAATTCTTTGGGTTATTACTTAAGGGCCTGTCCCACTTGGGCTATTTATTAGGCGACTGCAGGCGACAAGGCTGTCGCCACATGGTCGCCGGGGTGTCGCCTGTATGGTCGTGAGTAAGGTGTAAAACGGCTAAGTCATTCAGTAGGTCCGGTAGCACATTTGGAACACATGGATAGTTGATGTTTTGGGTCAGGCCATTTCTTCAGACTCAAGAAGATTCAGAAATCACTTCCGACTGCAGATTATGAAGAAGGGTCCTGATATGAAACATTGCCTACCCAAGTATTTCAGAAATTCTTCCTGATCCGCTGAGCACTTTTCTAGTATCTAATGTCTCATGTCTAATATTAAAGACATTTTAGATGGGGTGGGGAGTCATTGTATTCTATTTGTATTTCAAAATGTTTGCCTATTATCCTGATTGGAAACATTTCAGGGTATTTTACATGCTTTTATAGTACACCAGACTAAGTGCGACCCGTTGGGTCCCATTCTCACATGGTAGGCCTGGCCAACGCAATATTCCGCAACACATGTATTGGAGTTCCTTGCTACATTGCATTTTGATGAACACTTGAGCTATAGTGCCATTAATAGTGCTCGGAGTGCTTTGTCCTCCTATTTAGGGCAGTTTTCAGAACAACAGTCTATCGGGTCTCAGCCGTTAGTGTCCTGATTCATGAGAGGTATCTTTAACAAAAACCCTACTAAGCCTAGATATACAGAAATCTGGGATGTCAGTATAGTTCTCACACTGGTTCGGCAATGGGCTCCAATCACGTCACTATCTTTTCAGAAGTTAACACTTAAAGTGGTTATGCTCATGGCGCTAGTATCAGCGCAGCGGGTTCAAATATGGCAAAAGCTACGGCTGGATAGCATGTTTTCTTCTGTAGATAACATGACGTTTTATGTATATAAAGCAGTATATAAACAAAGCAGTCCAGGAATGGCCAGAAGCAATGTAAGCATTAAAGCACACCCCGTTGACCAAACTCTATGTGTAGTTAAGCACCTGAGTCAATATAGCAAGGTAACTAAGTCTCAGAGGCTCTGAGACAGCAATGCTCATGAGCCACAAAGAAACTCATAAAACGGTGTCACTACAAACTATTTCTAGATGGTTAAAACAGGTTTTGGATTGTGCTGGAGTAGACACTCATGTGTTTAAATCTCACTCCACCAGGGCGGCATGAATATCCACAGTGAAGGCACAGGATGTGCCTCTAGATCAAATCCTCGGGGCTGCAGAATGGTCTAGGGAGGCAACCTTCTCCAAGCTTTATGACAAATCTGTCCTGACAGTGTAAGGTTTTGGGCATGCTGTTTTGGGTTCCGTTTGATTTATTTTCTAAATTTCATTTGTAATTCCCGCCTGGGATAGAGGGGTTATTACTGTTTTTTGTTTATTATTATTAAAAAAATGTTTATTGAATAATTTGAGCAATGTTCAATACATCATTTGTTCACTACTGTGTCAACTGAAGCAGTGTGTTGTATGGAATGGATGTACAGCATGAAATCACAGAGCATCAAAATCTTCATGTAGTCACTCGCGTGACTCCGAAGTAAAATAGTAAGATTAAATGAGAACTTACCAGTTTGAAGTTTGATCTTTATTTTATGAGGCGTTATGATGAGGGATTACGTGCCCTCCGCTCCCGGCCCTCATAATTGCAAAGATCATCTGGTAGTTCTAGTCTTCTGAGTCTTACTATATCACTTCAACTATAGTTACTGTGTTTTCATGCTGCTGCTTTGAAGTATGACGCGCATGCGCCTGGCAGGGCTTCTTCACTTAATCCCTCTTCGTAACTCCTCATAAAATAAAGATCAAACTTCAAACTGGTAAGTTTTCATTTAATTTTACTATTACACAGTTTTTCAAGCAGAGTGCGCACACACACACACTCACAGAGACACAGAAACACACAACTCACACACACATGCACTCACACACTCATTCAGGAACATCTTCTTCCTGACAGCCATCAGGCTATTAAACACAGCGAATAACCTCTGAACTACAAAAACTATATTATTTGTACTATTTGTTACTTATTGAACACTCACACACATCCTTTATCTCACACACTCACACCCTCCATCTCACACACACAAACACACCCTCACCTCACACTCACACACCCACTCCACCTCACCCACACAGACACACTCACACAGACATACTCACACAGACACTCATTTTCAAACCTCATTTTCAAACAACATTTTCATTTTGAAAACAACCACATTTTCAAACCACATTTTCATTTCAAACCAATCACATTTTCAAACCACATTTTCAAACCAACCACATTTTCCAACAACAACCACACTTTCCTACCAACCACAATTTTCAAAACCAACATTTTCCACAAACCACATTTTCAAACCAACCACGTTTTCATTTTCAAAACTCATTTTCAAACCACATTTTCATTTTTCAAACTGTATTTTCATTTTCAACCACATTTCATTTCAAAACAAACTTCATTTTCAAACCACATTTTCATTTTCAAACCTCATTTTTCAAACTACATTTTCAAAACCACCTCATTTTTCAAACCAACCTAATTGTCAAATCAACCTCGTTTTCAAACCAACCTCATTTTCAAACCAACCACATTTCAAACCAAACCATAATTTCTTTTTCAAACTTCATTTTCAAACCACTTTTTCATTTTCAAACCACATTTTCATAACCACATTTTCAAACCAACATTTTTTAAACACTAATAATTCTTTTATTTTTCATCGATGTGAAAAATCCTCTACACCTGATGGACGGAGGGGGACTCTGAGTAAGATGGCCAAAAATCATAAATGGATGGATGGATGGATGGATGGATGGATGGATGGATGGATGGATGGATGGATGGATGGATGGATGATGGATGGATGGATGGATGGATGGATGGATGGAAAAAAATAATACATGTAGATGATAAAGAGATGCAGATATTTAAGACATTTTTAAAATATTTTAAATGAAATTGTTCATTCAAAATGACCTGATATTCTAAAGTCATTTTCAACCATTTTTACTCTTTTAACTTGTTCATTAGTGATTTATTCCAGTTTAGTACAATAAATTTTAGTGTGCAGGAAGGAACTGTAGATGTTGGTTTAAACTCAAGATAGACACAAAAAGCTGGACTCAGCAGGACAGGCAGCATCTCTGGAGAGAAGGAATAGGTAACATTTTGGGTTGAGGTGCTACTTCAGAAGAAGGAATAAGTGACCATAAGGAATAGGTGACCGTTTCTTCTGAAGAAGGGTCTCAACCCAAAACGTGACCTATTCCTTTTCTCCAGAGATGCTGTCTGACTCGCTGAGTTACTCCAGCTTTTTGTGTCTATCTTCACAATAGATTTTAGTACAGTCACATGATACGTTTAGATTCTGGAGTAGTTCCTGAGGATTGGAGGGTAGCTAATGTAACCCCACTTTTTAGAAAGGGAGGGAGAGAGAAAACGGGGAATTGCAGACCAGTTAGTCTAACATCGGTAGTGGGGAAACTGCTAGAGTCAGTTATTAAAGATGGGATAGCAGCACATTTGGAAAGTGGTGAAATCATTGGACATGAAAGCATGGATTTATGAAAGGTAAATAATCTCTGACGAATCTTATAGTATTTTTCGAGGATGTAACTAGTAGAGTGGATAAGGGAGAACCAGTGGATGTGTTATATCTAGACTTTCAGAAGGCTTTCGACAAGGTCCCACATAAGAGATTATTATGCAAACTTAAAGCACACGGTATTGCGGGTTTAGTATTGATGTGGATAGAGAACTGGTTGGCAGACAGGAAGCAAAGATTAGGGGTAAACGGGTCCTTTTCAGAATGGCAGGCAGTGACTAGTGGGGTACTGCAAGGCTCAGTGCTGGGATCCCAGCTACTTACCAGATATATTAATGATTTGGACAAGGGAATTGAATGCAACTTCTCCAAGTTTGCGGATGACACGAAGCTGGGAGGCAGTGTGAGCTGTGAGGAGGATGCTAGGAGGCTGCAATGTGACTTGGATAGGTTGGGTGAGTGGGCAAATGCATGGCAGATGCAATATAATGTGGATCAATGTAAGGTTATCCACTTTGGCGGCAAGAACAGGAAAGTAGACTATTATCTGAATGGTGGCCGATTAGAAAAAGGGGAGATGCAACGACACCTGGGTGTCATGGTACACCAGTCATTGAAAGTAGGCATGCAAGTGCAGCAGGCAGTCAAGAAAGCGAATGGTATGTTAGCATTCATAGCAAAAGGATTTGAGTATAGGAGCAGGGAGATTCTGCTGCAGTTGTACAGGGCCTTGGTGAGACCACACCTGGAGTATTGTGTTCAGTTTTGGTCTCCTAATCTGAGGAAAGACATTCTTGCTGTAGAGGGAGTACAGAGAATGTTCACCAGACTGATTCCTGAGATGGCAGGACTTTCATATGAAGAAAGACTGGATAGGCTCGGCTTGTACTCGCTAGAATTTAGAAGATTGAGGGGGGATCTTATAGAAACATACAAAATTCTTAAGGGTTGGACAGGCAAGATGCAGGAAGATTGTTCCCGATGTTGGGGAAGTCCAGAACACGGGGTCACAGTTTAAGGATTAGGGGGAGGACTTTTAGGACCGAGATGAGAAAAACATTTTTCACACAGAGAGTGGTGCATCTGTGGAATTCTCTGCCACAGAAGGTAGTTGAGGCCAGTTCATTGGTTATACTTGAGAGGGAGTTAGATGTGGCCCTTGTGGCTAAAGGGATCAGGGGGTATGGAGAGAAGGCAGGTACAGGATACTGAGTCGGATGATCAGCCATGATCATATTGAATGGCGGTGCAGGCTTGAAGGGCCAAATGGCTTACTCTTGCACCTATTCTCTATGTTTCTATGTTTAATAATTTCTATCCAGACCAGGAGTAAATTCAATCTCAGTTGGAAACGAATTGCCAGAAGATAGCAAAACAAGAAATCGCTCATATAAATGTTATCCACTGTTGTGGAGTTGTTTTATATTTGATCGAAGAAGATTGTTTGTAACAATGTTTGTTTTGGAAAAAAAAAGTAATGCTGAACAGAACCAGTTTGCATTGAAGAGATGGTTAAAATCTTCTAATTCCAAGGTGTCAATATCACCAATGACTTCTCCTGGACCACCCATATTGAAGCAGCGACCAAGAAAGCACACCAACGCCTCTACTTCCTAAGAAGACATAGGATGTTTGGCATGTCGCCAACAACTCTCACCAACTTCTACAGATGCACCATATAATGCATTTTATCATGGTGCATCACAGTTTGGTTGGAAACAGCTCAATCCAAGACAGCAAGAAATTGCAACAAATTGTGGACGCAGCCCAGACCATCACACAAACCAACATCACGCTGCTTCAGCAACATAATCAAGGATGAGTCACACCCTGGCCACTCACTCTTCTTCCCTCTCCAATCAGGCAAAAGGTATAGAAGTGTGAAAACGCACACCTCCAGATTCAGGAACAATTTTTTCCAAGCTGTTATCAGACAACTGAACCATCCTACCACAACCAGAGAGCAGTGCTGGACTACTATGTACCTCTTTGATTGGACCACACTGGCTTTACCTTACATTAAATGTTATTCCCTTATCATATATCTGTACATTATAAATGGATCGATTGTAATCATGTATTGTCTTTCCGCTGACTGTATATCATGCAAAAAAAGCTTTTCACTGTACCTCGCTACACGTGACAATAAACTAAACTCAACTGAATTGAAATAAGCCCTTTTGCCTATCTGACTGACAAACTTTGGTCATGTGAGGTAAAATAAATTTAGCTTCCATTATAGAGTTAACAGATTTTCTTCATAAACGCAGTGCCCTTTTAAAGGATAATCATATAGAATAACTTCCAACCAGCATTAGGTGAGCTCAGCTGAAACTGACATTATCTGAGATGCAGAGAATTTGGTTCCTGCCTTTATTGGTACAGATTTGAGCCGATGGTCTCATTTAAGTCAACATTAATTTCACTGCAACATTAGCCAGGTATATCTTCAAAGACAGATCTAAATGTCTGTCCTTTTCAAACTCCACATTGTAATTCTTATCCTTCTGTATTAGTGGAGACTGTTTAACGAATGCTTGAAGCAATGCAGATAATTTACAAGAGCATAGCAGTGATTGCAGTATTATTAACAGCATCTGTTACCACGGTCATTATCAGTGTAAGAATACCACCGATTGCACCGTGTATATCGACTATGTTCTGCTACACTTTCAGCTTTGCTGGTACTAATGAAACAAAAGAAAAATCTTTCCGCAGAAGCTGCGTATGAAGCTATAAATATAACTAGGTAATCAGAATCCATACCCCATGGTAGGCAAGACTCGATTGGATCTTCAGCATTTCTGCAAGAAATACTATATTTAAAAAAATCTGATGTATTGAACCTTCTTGAGTGGATTGTCTGTCTGTTTCAGAATGTTTACATAGAACATAGAAACATAGAAAATAGGTGCAGGAGTAGGCCATTCGGCCCTTCGAGCCTCCACTGCCATTCAATATGATCATGGCTGATCATCCAATTCATTATCCTGTACCTGCCTTGTCTCTATACCCCCTGATCCCTTTAGCCACAAGGGCCACATCTAATTCCCTCTTAAATATAGCCAATGAACTGTTTAGTTTAGAGATACAGAGCGGAAACAGGCCCTTTGTCCCAACGTGTCCGCACCGACCAGCGATCACCACACGCTAACGCTAACCGACGCACACATGGGACAATTTACAATTGCATCAAGCCAATTAGCATGCAATCCTTTGTGGGGAGAAACCAGAGTTCCCGGAGAAAACTCACGCAGGTCAGGGGGAGAACGTATAAACTCCATACAGAGAGCAACCACAGTCAGGATCGAACCCAGATCTCAGGCGGTTAGGCAGCAGTTCTACCACTTTGTTATTTCAAAGCAAGGAAGATCAGACAAAATCCAAAGCAACTGGGTGAAAATGTAATCTCATGCTCCATTTCGCTGGACAACTGTAGATTTGACTCAGTGTGAAGCCCTTGGCAAAAATTGAGTAAAAAGGTTAGAAGCTATATTATGTAACGAATGGTGCAGGTCTTTCTAAATATACCACCAATTGGATCATTTTGATATTCCACATAAGGAATCAAGAAATAAGCACTTTTAAATAATGATCTAAAATACATTATTGGTATCAAAACATTTCTGACATTTAAACACTGACCAACTGATGTCTACTTCTACATGGGCAGCCAGGTCTGTTGGATAGTCACAGTTTAATTAGTATTAGGGAAGAGAGGCCTACGTTGTAGGAATGAAGTGGAAGTCTTACTGACAATATAAATATCCATGTATGAGGCTAAAAATGGCCGAGGTACTTTGTGGGGGTTGTTTATTTTTTAATGTGTTGAAGGAGTCATTCCACTATTATAAAAATCTTTCAGTGAAAGGTGCCCAATCAATTTAATCTTGTAGACCAATCGCTACAGATCATGAAGTCTTGTACCCACATGACTTTAGCTCACTTGACTTTAGTTAACACACTGTGTACATTCATTTATAAACTTGCACGATAAGAATGAAGGGACAGAGGTCAGTGATACCATCATCCCATCTGTTTGTGCATGACATGCATTGGCAGACTTGAAAGAAGAGAGACTAGGAGTGTCTGACAGAAACACTGCATACCATCTAAGTATTACAGATGTGAGTTAATAATGTTCTCTGTATCAGCTCCTGTGGATTTAGTTGGGCAGTAGAAGTTCCAGATTCTTCAGTTATGCATATATTTTTATTCCACTGTCAGAGTGAGTGTTGTTTCTGAAACAATAACCATGCCTCTTGCTCATCTTGTACAAAATATAGCCTGTTACTATCATGGTCTAATTGGGTGTTTGCAAAGAATGAACACAGACCTACGTCAGCAAACAAAAGAATTACTCCAGAGAGCTTAAACCTATCGCCCATCAATTTCAATATGCCTGAAACTGCATACCTTGCCGTTCTGATTCATCTGTTTGCTTACTCATGAAGCAATTCTGTTCAGACTTCAGGGATCAGATCATTTAAACAGATTGAAACTCTGTGTGGAAATTATAAACCCTCCCTAAAGCCAAGGCTTTAAGAGAACCATGTGGCCCAAAACCAAAACTCAATTGCAGTTGCAAATTGCCTCAAATTTCACCTATTTGTTAAAATGTTGGGTTGCTGTATCTAAAGTGTAAGCAGTTCAGTCTTTCAACTCCTTAATTGTCAGGAAAATCAATCTGCAGCTCATTGGAAGGCATGTGTAATCCTCTTCCACGGGTAATGGAGTATTAAAAACAACAGAAACTTCACCACAACTTTCTTTCTGCAGACCCTTAATGCAGCCAAAAGACCTTCTTGTGATCTCACTGGGACATTATCAAGTGAAAAGTTCAGACAAAGGCACTAAAATACATAAAAGGGTAGACTAAGATCTTTTCATTGAAACATAGAAACATAGAAAATAGGTGCAGGAGTAGGCCATACAGCCCTTCGAGCCTGCACCGCCATTCAATATGATCATGGCTGATCATCCAACTCAGTATCCTGTACCTGCCTTCTCTCCATACCCCACAAGGGCCACATCTAACTCCCTCTTAAATATAGCCAATGAACTGCCCTCAACTACTTTCTGTGGCAGAGAATTCCAGAGATTCAGTGTGAAAAATGCTTTTCTCATCTCGGTCCTAAAGGACTTCCCACTTATCCTTAAACTGTGACCCCTTGTTCTGGACTTCCACAACATCTGGAACAATCTTCCTGCATCTAGCCTGTCCAACCCCTTAAGAATTTTGTAAGTTTCTATAACATCCCCCCTCAATCTTCTAAATTCTAGCGAGTACATGCCGAGTCTATCCAGTCTTTCTCATATGAAAGTCCTGACATCCCAGGAATCAGCCTGGTGAAACTTCTCTGTACCCCCTCTATGGCAAGAATGTCTTTCCTCAGATTAGGAGACCAAAACTGTACACAATACTCCAGGTATGTTCTCACCAAGACCCTGTACAACTGCAGTAGAACATCCCTGCTCCTATACTCAAATCTTTTTGCTATGTATGCTAACATACCATTCGTTTTCTTCACTGCCTGCTGCACCTGCATGCCTACTTTCAATCACTGGTGTACCATGACACCCAGGTCACGTTGCATCTCCCCTTTTCCTAATCGGCCACCATTCAAATAATAGTCTACTTTCCTGTTTTTGCCGCCAAAGTGGATAACATCACATTTATCCATATTATACTGCATCTGCCATGCATTTGCCCACTCACCCAATCTATCCAAGTCATCTTGCATCCTCCTAGCATCCTCCTCATAGCTAACACTGCCCCCCAGCTTGTGTCATGCGCAAACCTGGATATGTTGCAATCAATTCACTCTTCCAAATCATTAATATATATTGTAAATCGCTGGGGTCCCAGCACCAAACCTTGCGGTACCCCACTAGTCACTGCCTGCCATTCTGAAAAGGACCCGTTTACACCTACTCTTTGCTTCCTGTCTGCCAGCCAGTACTCTATCCACATCAATACTGAACCTCCAATACCGTGTGCTTTAAGTTGCATACTAATCTCTTATGTGGGACCTTGTTGAATGCCTTCTGAAAGTCCTGATATAACACATCCACTGGTTTTCCCTTATCCACTATACTAGTTATATCCTCAAAAAATTCTATAAGATTCGTCAGACATGATTTACCTTCCATAAATCCATGCTGACTTTGTCCAATGATTTCACCACTTTCCAAATGTGCTGCTCATCCATCTTTAATAACTGACTCTTGCAGTTTCCCCACTACTGATGTTAGACTAACTGGTCCATAAATCCCCATTTTCTCTCTTCCTCCCTTTTTAAAAATTGGGGTTACATTAGCTATCCTCCAATCCTCAGGAAATATTCCAGAATCTAAAGAGTTTTGAAAAAGTATCACTAATGCATCCTCTATTTCTGGGGCTACTTCCTTAAGTACTCTGGGGTGCAGCCTATCTGGCCCTGGGGATTTATCGGCCTTTAATCCATTCAATTTACCCAACACTACTTCCCGGCTAACCTGGATTTCACTCAGTTCCATCTCATTTGATCCCCGGTCCCCTGCTATTGCCGGCAGATTATTTATGTCTTCCTTGGTGAAGACAGAACCAAAGTAGTTATTCAATTGGTCTGCCATGTCCTTGATCAATTCACCTGTTTTTGACTGAAAGGCACCTGCATTTGTTTTAACTAATCTTTTTATCTTCACATATTTATAAAAACTTTTGCAGTCAGTTTTTATGTTCCCTGTCAGTTTCTTTTCATAATCTATTTTCCCTTTCCTAATTAATCCCTTTGTCCTCCTGTGCTGGACTCTGAATTTCTCCCAGTCCTCTGGTAGGCTGCTTTTTCTGGCTAATTTGTATGCTTCATCTTTTGTTTTGATACAATCCCTGATTTCCCTTGTTATTCACGGATGTACTACCTTCCCTGATTTATTATTTTGCCAAACTGGGATGAAAAATTTTTGTAGTTCATCTACGCAGTCTTTAAATTCCTTCCATTGCCTATCCACCGTCAACCCTTTAATATCAATTGCCAGTCTATCTTGGCCAATTCACATCTCATACCCTCAAAGTTACCTTTTTTTTAAGTTCAGAACCCTTGTTTCTGTATTAATTATGTCACTCTCCATCCTAATGAAGAACTCAACCATATTATGGTCACTCTTGCCCAAGGGGCCACACACAACAAAACTGTTAACTAACCCTTCCTCATTACTCAATACCCAGTCTAGAATAGCCTGCTGTCTCGTTGGTTCCACTACATGTTGGTTTAGAAAACTATCCCTCATACATTCCAAGAAATCCTCTTCCTCATCACCCCTGCCAATTTGATTCACCCAATTTATATGTAGATTGAAGTCACCCATTATAACTGTTTTATCTTCGTTGCACGCATTTCTAATTTCCTGTTTGATGCCATCCCCAACTCCACTACTACTGTTAGGTGGCCTGTACACAAATCCCACTATCGTTTTTTGATCTTAGTGTTTCGCAGCTCTACCCATATCTATTCCACATCCTCCAAGCTAATGTCCTTCCTTTCTATTGCGTTAATCTCCTCTGTAACCAGCAATGTTACCCCACCTCCTTTTCCTTTCTGTCTATCCCTCCTGAATATTGAATATCCCTGGATGTTCAGCTCCCAGCCTTGGTTACCCTGGAGCCATGTCTCCGTGATCCCAACAATATCATATTCATTAATAACTATCTGCATATTCAACTCATCCACCTTATTACGAATGCTCCTTGCATTGAGACATAAAGCCTTCAGGCTTGTTTTACAACACTCTTACCCCTTATACAATTATGTTGAAAAGTGGCCCTTTTTGATTTTTACCCTGGATTTGTCTGCCTGCCACTTTTACTTTTCACCTTGCTACCTATTGCTTCTACCTTCAATTAACACCCCTTTGTCTCTCTGCTCACACATTTAAGAAACCCACCACCTCTTATTCACTGTTTATTATATTTTTCTACTTTCACCCATATATGTTGGGTCCGAAAGCTGCCCCTTGACCCTCCTAACCGTGACCCACTTGTCTGCCTCCCGTGGTCTTGGAGTGACCACCTCTCTGTAAATCTTCTCTATGACCTCCTCGCTCTCCCTGACCAGACAGAGGTCATTGAACTGTTGCTCCAGATTCCTAATACGGTCCCTTAGGACCCCCAATCTCGATGCACCTGGCGCAGATGTGGACGTCTGGAAGGCTACCATGACCTCCCACATCTGACATCCAGAACAATAAACTCCCCTGGCACTCATACCCCCCCTTACCCAGGATACAATACAAAGTGCTGGAAGAAATCAGCATGGATCTGACTCCCAATCAGCTGCTTCCTCTAGTCCGCTTGCACCAATCAGCGGCTTCCTCAAGCCTACTTGTTTTGAAATGCGAATGGAACGTTACAATTTTGAAACGTTACAGATTTGGGTTCCTCCTCCCACACCAATGGCTCCTGGGCCTCTGTAAAAACAAAGCCCCGTGCTCGGGTTTCAAGTTTACCGCTTGGACGTCGCTCCGCCCACACCAATGTCTCCTGGGCCTCTGTAAAAACAAAGCCCTGTGCTCGGGCTTTAAGCTTACCACTCGGACGTCTCTCCTCCCACACCAACGGCTCCTGGACCCAGAAATCTTTACAAATAACAATACTGCCATCTACCATAATAGTGAAAGGCTTGGATAGAGTGGATGTGGAGAGGATGTTTCCACTATACCCTGAGGAGTCCCTTCCATCAGGAGCGAAAGAGACACGTCCAGTCTTGCTCTGCCTCAACCGCCTCAGAACATTGGACGGATGGTACAAAGCCCTCATGCAGAAGTGGGAGTACAACAACAAAAGTGACTGCGGGGAGGCATGGAGCTATGGAGCTCCTACTTATCTGCCCCCTCCTCCCAGAGCCCTACAAACCAGAAGATCTCAAAGCCATCAACCCATGCCTGTGTTATGTAGTGGTTTGGAAACCTGTAGCGATACGACAAGAAGAAGAAAGGAGAGTTTAGGACTAGAGGTCAAAACCTCAGAATTAAAGGTATGTTCCTTTAGAAAAGCGATGAGGATGAATTTCTTAAGTCAGAGAGTGGTGAATCTCTGCAATTCATTGCCATAGAAGGCTTGGAGGCCAAATCAATGGATATTTTAAAGGTAGAGATAGATAGATTCTTGATTTGTACGGGTGTCAGTAGTTATGGGGAGAAGGCAGGATAATGGGGTTAGGAAGGAGAGATAGATCAGCTATGATTGAATGGCGGAGTAGATTTGATGGGCCGAATGGCCTAATTCTGCTCGTATCAATAATGTCTTTATGACCTTATGACTGCTGTACTTCATTTCATCAGATGATTGCACTTTAATTTAATTATTGTATATTGTAAACTAATCATAACTTACAGATAGTGGTTGCCGTTAACTAACTAGGATTAGTTCAACCATGTCTCTTCGCGTATCTGTCACCACATGTCTTCCATCAAGAAGCCAATGCATTTCCATAATTTATGACATACATTTCTCTGGAGGGGTCAAGTTACATAACACTGTCCAACAAGTAAAGTTGAGTTTATTTTCGTATGTTTGAGTCCAATGAGGTGCAGGTACAATGAAAATCCTATGTGCAGCAGCAACATAGACACATAAGATTAGTGCTGTGTGTAGAATCCGTCCAAGAACCCGACAATTGTAGGAAAATCGCTGTTCCTGAACTTGGTGGTGTGTGACTTCAAGCTTCTGTACTTCCCACATGATGAAACCAGTGAGAAGAGGGCATGGGTCAAATGGTGGGGATTGTTGATGCTGCCATCTAGAGGCTCCTCACGTAAATACTTTCAATGAAGGGGAGGGTTGTGCCCATGATGGACCAGACTTTACTCTCTGCATCCTCTTGCGTCCTGCATGTTGGAGTTTCAGTACCAAGTCATGATGCAACCAGTCAAGATACTTTCGACAGTACATCTGGTGTGCATTTCTGATCACCAGGTTATGATCAGTAGCAGTTAGAATTCTCCATAGTCACGGTCACATTGTTTAGTACCTGGCCTGACACTTACATTAAAGATTGAAAAATACCCATTTTGTTAAAAATTGTTTAAAATTTTGTTAAAAATGGTACAATAATAAAACCAACATAAATGGATTATTGAGAGTGTAAGAATGGACAGACCGGATAATTCTCTCTTCATTTGAGCACCGAGTATAATTTATTAGATGTGCCATACTCCAATATTTCTGAGAGAGAGAGGAATTTAGTGGAGTGGCTATTACTCGGGAGAAGGTGCTTGGGAAGCTGAAAGGGCTGAAGGCTGATAAGTCACCTCGACTGGATGGACTGCACCCCAGTGTTCTGAAAGAGGTGGCTTTAGAGATTGTGGAGGCATTAAGGGGCTGTCCAACTGCAGCGACCTAATCTGCGAGTTTAGACAAGTTTGCCCTCGACTCAAACTCGCAGCATGGTTGACACGAGGTCCTATGAGGTCACTGGAACGCTCCTTCATGCTCGAGGGAAGTTCCCACATACTCGTGGCATCAGCTAGATCACGGAAAAATGTGGTCAGTATGGTTCTTTTTGACTTGTAGTGCAGTGGAGTGGGGTCGCTATTTAGTTACAGGCAGTCGGGGGTGGCCGTAGGCAATCTCTTTCATTGACCAGATATTTTGATTGGCTCATTGGAGTTTTCAGGACCAGGGAAAACCGACCGGTAGGTAAAATGCCCGCTAAACTTTATTATACCTCTTTAAAGTGTCTCCACTCCTTCTCCCCCTCTTTCCCCTTCTCTCTCCCCCCCCCCCCCCCCCCCCCCCCCCCCCCCCCCCCGTGCTCTCTAAAGGACTTACCGTACTCTGTGGCAGCCGTTTACCTTCCTCTTCATCACGGGTGTGAATTTCAGACAGCGCTCCCCCGCTTTCCCTGGCCCCCACCTTTGCGGTGTGTGTGTGCGTGTGCGTGTGCGTGTGTGTGGCTGGTTGATCCAGCTTGGGGTTTCGACGGGGATGGTCGATCCAGCTCGAGGTTTTTCAGGCGAGTGCCTCGAGCTTGAAGGTCGAAGGCACTCTTCTTAACTCGTGAATTAGGTCGCCGCAGTGGGACAGCCAGTCCCTTTAGTTGTGATCTTCCAAGAGTCACTAGAGTCAGTAGTGGTTCCAGACAATTAGAAAATTGTAAATATTACAATGCTGTCCAAGAAGGGAGAGAAGCAGAATAGTGGGAACTTTAGGCCGGTTAGTCTAACTTTAGTGGTTGATAAGATTTTAGAATCCATTATAAAGGATGAGGTTTCTGAATACTTACAAGCACATGATAAAACAGGCTGAAGGCAGGATGGTTTAGCGAAGGGGAGCTCTTACCTGACCACCCTGTTGGAATTAATTGAGGAAGTAAATACAGGGACAGACAAAGAAGAGTCTGAATGTTGTTTACCTGGATTTTCAGAAAGCCTTTGAAAAAGTGTTACACATGAGGCTGCTAAGGAAGATGAGAGCCCATGGTATCAGAGGGAAGATACTAGCATGGATAACAGGTTGGCTGGATGGCAGAAGACAAAGAGTGGAAATAATGGGGGCTTTTTCTTGTTGGTTGCCAGTGACTAGAAGGAGTTCCGCAGTGGTCGCTACTCTTCACGTTGTATAACAATGATTTGGATGAGAGGATTGAAGGCTTTGTGGCCAAGTTTGCAGATGATACGAAGATAGGGGGAGGGGCAGGTTGTGTAGAGAAATAAAGACTTGAAAAGGTTGGGAGAATGGGCAAAGCAGTGACATGGTATACAGAATAGAAAAGTTTAGAATCATGCATTATGGTGGTAGGAATAAAGGTGTGGACTATATTTTCTAAATGGGGAGAGTATTCAGTAATTGGAGGGGGGGAAAGGAACTTGGGAGCATGTTGGAAAGAATTGCAGATGCTGGTTTAAACCGAAGATAGACACAAAAGGTTGGAGTAACTCAGCGGATCTCGACCCGAAACGTCACCTATTCTTTTTCTCCAGAGATGAAAAGATAAAGTACGAGGGTAAGCTGGCCAAGGATATAAAGAAGGATAGTAAAAGGTTCTTTAGGTATGTTAAGAGAAAAAAGCTTAGTGAAGGCAAATGTGGTGCCCTTGAAGGCAGAAACAGGTGAAATTATTATGGGGAACAAGAAAATGGCAGAAAGGTTGAACAGGTATTTTGGTTCTGTCTTCACAAAGGAAGACACAAGAGGACAGATGTACTAGAGGACAGTGGATCTAGGGAGACAGGAACTGAAAGAAATTCGCATTAGGCGAGAAATAGTATTGGGTAGACTGATGGGACTGAAGGCTGAAAAATTCCCAGGGCCTGATGGTCTGCATCCCAGGGTACTTATGGAGTTGGCTCTAGAAATGTGGGCACATTGGTGATCATTTTCCAATGTTCTATAAATTCAGGATCATTTTCTGTGGATTGGAGTGTAGCTAATGTTATTGCACTTTTTAAGAAAGGATCGAGAGAGAAAACGGGGCATTATAGACCAGTTAGCCTGACCGGTGGTGGGAAAGATGCTGGAGTTAATTATTAAAGAAGTAATAACGGCGCATTTGGATAGCAGTAAACGGATTGGTCCAAGTCAGCATGGATTTATGAAAGGGAAATCATGCTTGACTAATCTTCTGGAATTTTTTGAGGTTGTGACAAGTAAAATGGATGGCGAGCCAGTGGATGTAGTGTATCTGGACTTTGAGAAATCCTTTGATAAGGTCCCACACAGGCAATTAGTGGACAAAATTAGAGCACATGGTATTGGGGGTAGGGTAGTGACATGGATAGAGGATTGGTTGGCATACAGGAAACAAAGAGTAGGAATCATAGAATCATAGAAAATAGGTGCAGGAGTAGGCCATTCGGCCCTTCGAGCCTGCACCGCCATTCAATATGATCATCCAACTCAGTATCCTGTACCTGCCTTCTCTCCATACCCCCTGATCCCTTTAGCCACAAGGGCCACATCTAACTCCCTCTTAAATATAACCAATGAACTGGCATCAACTACTTTCTGTGGTAGAGAATTCCACAGACTCACCACTCTCTGTGTGAAAAATAATCTTCTCATCTCAGTCCTAAAATACTTCCCCCTTATCCTTAAACTGTGACCCTTTGTTCTGGAGTTCCCCAACATCGGAAACAAACTTTCTGCATCTAGCCTGTCCAACCCATTAAGACATTTGTAAGTATCTATAAGATTCCCCCCTGGAATCTCCTAAATTCCAGCGAGTACAAGCCGAGTCTATCCAGTCTTACTTCATATGAAAGTCCCGGCATCCCAGGAATCAGTCTGGTGAACCTTCTCTGAATTCCCTCTATGGTAAGAATGTCTTTCCTCAGATTTGGAGACCAAAATTGTACGCAATACTCCAGGTGTGGTCTCACCAAAACCCTGTACAACTACAGTAGAATGTTTGAGTACTGTTTGAGAACTGTTGGGGGAGACAGCCAACTTAGAGGTAGCAACAGCGGCTGGGCCTCCGGCACAGAGACCGGCCCTGTTGCTCAGAAGGTTCTCCATGTATGGCAAGAATAGAATAGGAATAACCGGGTCCCTGTCAGAAAAGCAAGCAGTGGCGAGTGGAGTGCCGCAAGGCTCGGTACTGGGACCGTAACTACTGTATTTACAATATATATTAATGATTTAGACGATGGAATTAAAAGTAACACTAGCAAATTTGCAGATGATGCAAAGCTGGGTGGCAGTGTGAACTGCGAAGAGGATGCTAGGAGGTTGCAGGGTGACTTGGACAGGTTGAGTGTGTGGGCAGATGCATGGCAGATGCAGTATAATATAGATACATGTGAGGTTATCCACTTTGACGGCAAAAACAAAGGAGTAGATTATTATCTCAATGGGGTTAGGTTAGGCAAGGGGGAGGTGCAGTCAGACCTGGGGTGTCCTTGTACACCAGTCACTGAAAGTAAACATGCAGGTACAACAGCAAGAGAAGAAAGCTAATGGCATGTTGGCCTTCATAAGAAGAGTTATGAGTATAGGAGTAAAGAGGTCCTTCTGTAGTTGTATAGGGCCCAGGTGCGACCACATCTGTAGTATTGTGTGCAGTTTTGTTCTCCTAATTTGAGAAAGAACATCGTTGCTATTGAGGCAGTGCAGCGTAGGTTTACAAGGTTATTCCCCGGGATGACGGGACTGTCATATGAGGAAATATTGGAAAGACTGGGCTTGTATTCACTGGAATGTAGAAGGATGAGAGGGGATTTTATAGAAACATATACAATTATAAAGGGACTGGACAAGCTAGATGCAGGAAAAATGTTCCCAATGTTGGGGGAATCCAGAACCAGGGGCCACGGTCTAAGAATGAAGGGGACGCCATTTAAAACTGAGATGAGAAAAAAACATTTTCACCCAGGGGGTTGTGAATTTGTGAAATTTTCTGCCACAGACGGAGGTAGAGGGCAATTCACTGGAAACAACCACCACCAACAACCATTTGCAGTGCAGAATTTCAAAGCAACCACCACCAAAAACCATTTGCAGTGCTGCATTTCAAAGCAACCACCACCAACAACCATTTGCAATGCAGCATTTCAAACCAACCACATTTTCATTTTCAAATCAGATTGAGGGCACTCACAGTTGAGTAGACACGTGTTCAGTGTTATTCACAGCTCAGAGAGATGTGACCCTCTCGCTTCCTCTATCTTGCAGAGACTGACTGAGGCACAGCACTTCCTGGTTTTATAGTCCCTCCCCCTCCGGGGTAGCAGAGAGAATCTCAACATTTTTTAAACATTAATAACTCCTTTATTTTTCATCAATGGGAAAAATCCTCTTGTCTTCTGCACCAGAGGGGCACTCTGAGTAAGATGGCCAAGAATCACAGCCGCTAGTAGCAGCATTTTTTTTCTAAAATCATGAATCAGAAAAACAGGAAGTGGTCAAGATCAGACTTTTAGTAATATAGATTTGTAAGTCAGAGTTTGAAAGATTCTTGATTAGCAAAGGTGTCAGGGGTTATGGGGAGAAGGCAGGAGAAATGGGTTGAGAGGGAAAGATAGATTATCCATTATTGAATGGTGGAGTAGACTTGATGAGTCGAATGGCATAATTCTGGACCTAGGATTTATAAACTTACAAACTTATTAATGTGTTTGCTTTGGACTTAATGACAGTAAATTGAAATCCTTAACATTGTCAGTCTTAGACACTGGAATTCCTTGGAGTTAATGATACCCCAGCTAACTGATCTGCAATGGCTGGGTCAGCAAGGTATTCAGGAGAGGTACAAAAGCAGATCTCTTACAAATACTAAAGCTGCAGCTGATCAATTCAGTCATGTATCGTCTCAACCCCATGGTGCATGTCAGTTGCAGATGTCCTTATAAAGATTTCACAGCTCTGATTTTGCTGGCCTGGATTCCTTGGATGATTTTTGCAATGCTTTGCACATTACACTGCCAAGTTATCTCCGGCATTAATGTTGCTTGGTAGCAACTTGTTGTTGACCGTAGAAAGTTGTCAGAACAACAGTTTCAGGTTAATTGCATGGATGTACGTGGGTTTAACTGGAGTTGAATGTTAAGATGACGACGGATGTGTACATGAAGCATGAACGCAGCAAATGATCGGTATTTTGTTTTTCTTGCAGTCAGAAATACAGAAGGGGTGGGCACTGTTGAACCTGGTTTAAGAGAAACGTTTTAGTGACTGTGCTTAGACTGGAAGTAATAAACAGAATATATTAGCTTTATTTGGCCATATGACTTGGGATGTTTTTCAAACTGAGTATTGTTTTAAGTGTTTACAAATTAAATTTATCAGTAGTTTTCTTTTTAATCAACGCAAACTGCAATGTGAAATTTCATGGTACAGAAAAGGCTGGAGAAACTCAGCGGGTGCAGCAGCATCTCAGGAGTGAAGGAGATAGGCGACGTTTCGGGTCGAGCCCTTCTTCATGTGAAATTTCATCTTATGATACAGCAGTTGGTTGGTGACAGATGAAATGAATCACATGGATTAACTCAGCAGGTCAGACAGCATCACTGGAGAAATGGAGCATGTGATGTTTTGGGCCGATACCATTCTTCATAAATGTATAATAGAGTCAAAGTCATAAAGTAATACAGTGTGGAAACAGGCCCTTTGTCGCAACTTGCCCACACCGGCTAACCTGTCCCATCTATGCTAGTCCCACCTGCCCGTGTTTGGTCTATATCCCTCCAAACTTGTCCTATCCCTGTACATGTCGAACTGTTTCTTAAACGTTGGGATAGTCCCAGCCTCAACTACCTCCTCTAGCAGCTTGTTCCATAACTACACCACCCTTTGTGTGAAAAAGTTACCCCTCAGATTCCTATTAAATCTTTTCCCCTTCACTTTAAACCTATGGCCTCTAATACTCGATTCCCCTACTCTGGGCACGAGACTCAGTGCATCTACCTATTCTATTCCTCTCATGATTTTGTACACCTCTATATGATCACCCCTCATCCTTCTGCACTCCAGGGAATAGAGACAAAGCCTTCTCAACCTCTCCCTATAGCTCACACCCTCTAGTCCTGGCAAAAATCCTTGTAAATCTTCTCTGCCTTTCTTAGATGCTTGACAACATCTTACCTATAACATTCACACAGAGAGTGGTGAGTCTCTGGAATTCTCTGCCACAGAAGGTAGTTGAGGCCAGTTCATTGGCTATATTTAAGAGGGAGTTAGATGTGGCCCTTGTGGCTAATGGGATCAGGGAGTATGGAGAGAAGGCAGGTACAGAATACCGAGTTGGATGATCAGCCATGATCACATTGAATGACGGTGCAGGCTCGAAGGGCCGAATGGCCTACTCCTGTACCTATTTTCTATGTTTCTATGTAACATGGTGTCCAGAACAGAACACAATACTCTAAATGTGGCCTCACCAACGTCTTATACAACTGCAACATGACCTTCCAACTTCTATAATCTTTGGTTAATATTTCTGTAGCTTCACTGAAATAAAATAAAGTGCTTGAAAGAAGTAACTCCACAGTTACTTTGCACAAATTATGTTTGCCTTTTTTTTTTGCAAGTATAGTTCTTCATTAACATTAAATATTGTCAATACTCTGAACTAAACTGTTCAGTTGTTGTTTATACAAATGCAAAGAGATTGAAGCGCGCAAGGCTTGCAACATTTTGTAGCAATGTTACAACATTTTGAGATTTTAAAAATCCCATCAGATAAAGCATAAAAAGAAGTTTAATTTGACACCTAATTTTACTTCGGAGTCACGTGAGTGACTACGTGAAGAACCCCGTACAACCGTTGGTGCGTCATGACGTCAGACGCATTGGTGCAGTCGGCCGGTTGGAGCAGCAGCGCTCCTCCAAGCGGTAAGTTTAAAAACGAGAGGTAAGTTTTTAAAATTTTTCCAGTGGTCATTTTCTGCGACGGGTGGAGGCCCGTCTGGTACACCTGGTCCGGCGCTGGCTACCCAGCCAGTGGTTGCGGACCCACTGCCTGTGAGCAGTGGAGGCTTGCCAGTAGGGCGGAAGGCCATTGGCAAGTCTGATAGGCCCGTGGACCCCGAGTTGGGCCTGGAGGTTATACCCTCCACAGGAGAGTCCGTTTGCTCACGGCTCTCCCAGGACGATATTCTATTACAAAAGAATGCTCGACAGGGACCAGCTCCGTGAAGAGGAGTGGCGCCCAAGCCAGGCTGTGGGAGAGCCTGTGCTAGCAGCACCTGTTTCAGGGCTGCAGGAATATCCTGCCTGTGAGGAGGATGTTCCCTCAGTGCAGTTTGCTGACACTGATTCTATGGTGGGGGAGAGCAGTAAAGGAGTTCAGTTGGAGGTAATTCCGAATATTGCTGAAAGAATTTCCTGTGCTTAGAGAGGCAGAAGAGGCGATTGAAACAGAATTGGCTGAAGCAATTCAGTATATGCTCTCCCACCAGTTACAGGATCTAGCTATGGTTGAAGCTCCTGTTAATTGTGATCTCCTGATGGTACCGTGGTTAATCACCAAATTTGGTCACAGTTGGGTATGCCAGCTAGTGCCCAGGAGATGAAATTTCAAAAAGTGCTTAAATTGTTGTCGGCAGGTGTCACAGCTGTTGTATTGATACAGCGAATATGCTTGAAGCACACCAGGATGCACTTGGATTTTTGTGTAGTGCATTTTGAAATTAACAATATCACGAGGCCTGCTATTAGGCCAGTGACTAACACTAACTTGGCGAGTCTGTGCAAACCGACTAGTGTACTGCCACGACATCTGCTGTTTGGAGGTAACCTTGCAAAAAAGGGTAAAACACTGTCATGAAGATGTTAAAACCATGGCCCTCATTAAGCCGGCTGGCAAACAAGGCAAAGGTTTGTTCCTTATTGGAAAGGCTCTAGTGTGGATGCAGGAGAAGGAACCAGTCGTTCAGGTCTTCAATATCGGAACTGACAGGCTGCCACCGGTATGAAGGGTAAGGTGCCTTTCTCTACAAGAGGTCATGGACAACAAGGTCAGCAGGTAAGGAATATACCATTGACAGACAATGAATTAACTGATGTTGCTATTGAAATTGGGGGAAGGTTAAAATTGTTTCTCAAACAATGGCAGCAGTTGACATCAGATTCGTATATACTTAGCAGTATGGGGTGAAAATTGAATTTTACTCTAAGGACAGTCTACCTAATCAACATGTTCCTAGTCGGAAACATATTTTCTGATGAGGAAAATGTGCTTATTCACGCAGAGATTCAGTCGTTATATAAGAAAGGGGTAATTGAGACTTCAGTCTATCAAAGTCGACAATTTGTGTCAAGTATATTTCCCAGATCTAAAAAGACTGGGGGATGTAGAACTATTCTGGATTTAACGAGTTTGAATAAATTTGTTTGTTATAGGCATTTCAAAATGGAAAACTTTACCACGGCCAAACATCTAGTGTCCAAAGGGTGTTATATGGCAAGCATTGATGTAAAGGATGCCTATTACTCAGTGTCTATTCATGGTGATGATAGAAGATATTTGAAATTTATTTGGATGACTCAGTTGTGGCAATTCAAGGCATTGCCTAATGGATTAACTTCAGCTCCTAGACTATTTACTAAATTGGTAAAACCTGTGTTAGCATTACTCAGAGCTCAGGGGCTTGTGGTAATGGCCTATTTAGATGATATTCTGATTGTTGGAAAGACTCATGCTGAAGCTCAATCATCAGTTTCAGTTGTTAAATTCAGTTTTGAACAATTGGGATTTGCCGTTCACCCAGATAAATCTAAATTATCACCAGTCCAAATTATTGATTATCTGGGATTTACCATTAATTCAAATCACATGTTGGTAACTTTGCCCAGGGATAAATTGAATCAGTTAATTGAGGACTGTGTTAATCTCGTTGGAGAACAACGGCCTTCAATTATACAAGTAGCCAGGTTAATTGGGAAGTTTGTTGCAGCATTTCCAGCTGTGCAGTATGGTCCTCTACATTATCAACAATTACAACGATCAAAGGAACAGGCACTGAGAATACAAAGGGGCCGTTTTGATAGGCCTATGCAGTTGTCAGCTGGGGCAATTTCTGACATACAATGGTGGATAGTACATGTTTCAAAAAGTTTTAGGAAGGTTTTGGTGGAACCACCTTCATTGATATTACAGACTGATGTAAGTGCACTGGGTTGGGGTGCAACAGATATGTCTTCTAGTTGTGGAGGCAGATGGAATGTTGATGAGACATCCCTTCTTCAATTAAGAGGGATTAATTATTTAGAGTTGTTGGGAACCTGGTATGGGCTTAAAGCTTATTGTTCTACCAGGAGGGACTTGCATGTGCAGGTTCAGATTGACAACACCACAGCAGTGGCATATGTAAACCACATGGGTGGAGTCAAGTCACAGTCTTGTGATAGACTGGCTAACCAGATTTGGAGCTGATTGACCAAAATATCTGGCTTTCAGCAATTTATTTGCCAGGAAGATTCAACAGTGTAGCTGACACTAGGCCACATCAGTTTAATGACAACATAGAATAGTAAGATTAAACGAGAACTCACCTGTTCGAAGTTTGATCGTTATTTTACGAGGAGTTACGATGAGGGATTACGTGAAGAGCCCGCCTCACGCTGGTAACGGCATACTTCAAAGCAACGGCATGAAAAACACAGAACACCAAAGCCGGAGTAACATAGTAAGGCTCATAAAAAGACTTAGAACCACCATTTGATCATTTATTTTACGAGGGTGGGAGTGGAGGGCACGTAATCCCTCATCGTAACTCCTCGTAAAATAACGATCAAACTTCGAACAGGTGAGTTCTCGTTTAATCTTACTATTTTACTTCGGAGTCACGTGAGTGACTACGTGAAGAGTTTTAAAGCTTTCTGTGTTTTTTATGTCGTAGAATTAATCCGTACGACAGTCCGGCTAAGTAAACACATACATGAGAAAGCAGACAAAAGTTAGATCTTTTTCACAATTAAATTTTTTAATGATTGAAAGACCATATAATACCCTCCTTATATTTGAGGGAAAAAATGATTACAAGTGACAAAAGATATCAGTGACTACACAACTGATTATAGCAATTAATAGCAAACAAAGCAGGTGATTATAGTGCTCCCAACACCGCGTGTCCAAAGCTTGTCATAGTGTGAACAGGTTTGTTGTAGAACTTTGAAAAAGTTTCTTCTTTACTCCACCCTGCGATTTTTAAAATATGCTCGAGAGGTACGTCCCGCCCCTTCGCCGCGGACGTAGCTGCCGCCCTGGTGGAGTGAGATTTGAAGACATCAGTGTCTACTCCCGCTAAAACCAACACCTGTTTCAACCATTTTGAGATAGTTTGAACTGAAGCTTTTGTGTGTGGCTTTTTGTGCGTAAGCAGCAATGTCTTTTCGTTTCCTCGAAAAGTGTCCGTAACTTTAATATATTGGTTCAAATGTCTAACCACACACAAAGCAGGCTCAATATGAAAAGCTTGAAAGGTTACCTTTGTTCCAGATCTCCCTGGTCTACTTTGTTTGATCAGATCGTAAACATAGAATACAACGTTATCTGTAGTCACATGCATACAGTCTAAACGCAACATTTGTAAAGTTTGCACTCTTTGGGCTGAGACCAGTGACATTAACATGACCAATTTCAATGTTAACCTATCCAATGTCAACCCTTCAATTGGCGTCCATTCTCTAAGTAGAGCAAGTACTATGCTCACATCCCAAATCTCTGTATATCTAGGTTTTGGCGGATTCATGTGAAAAATTCCTTTCATGAATCGTGATATTAATGGATGCGACCCAATTGACTTCTCACCAATCATAAGTCCTAAATAGGACGACAAGGCACTGCGTGCAGTGTTAATGGCACTGTAACTTAAATGTTGCCCAAAGTGCAAATTGGCAAGGAATTCCAAACATGAGTAACATTCACAGAATCATCAGAAATATTTGACTGTGTGCAAATTTCTTCCCATTTCTTAATATGTGTCATATATTTGTTTCTGTGTGCTATGTCGCCATGATGCGCCAATAACTGTCAAAGTTTGGTCCGACAATCCCAGTTCCTGTAGTGGTCTGGTCAAAACCTGCAGATTAACAAATTCATATATGCATATAATGGGTAACCTTCATTTGTTACTGGATTAGTCAAGATATCACTACAGTTAGGAATCTGCATATATGGTTTTTTAATCATATTTAGCATAACTGGGAACCAAGGTTGAGTTGGCCAATTTGGCACTACCAACAATCCGGAAGCTGAATCTTGCTCTATTTTCTTCAAGCATCTCTGGATCAGAGCAAATGGTGGAAAAGCATAAAAGAACATTTTTCCCCAGTGTAATAAAAAATGCATCTACTGCAACTGCGTCCGGATCGTGTTCCCAAGACACATAATGAGGCAAGTGATGATTAAGCCTGGATGCAAACAAATCAATTTCTGGCAACCCAAATCGTCTAACAATATTCTTAAATATTGCTGGCTTAAACATCCATTCCGTATTATCTTTAAAAATCCTGGACCTTTCATCTGCTACCACATTGTCTTTACCTGGAGTATAGCTTACTGCAATCCATATCTGCCGACCAATACACCATTGCCATATCTCATTGACCAGACAATCACATGATACTGATCCAACTCTCCCCATGTGATTAATGTAAACCACAGCTGTTTTATTGTGTAATTGTATTAACACATGCAGACCTTGTTTAGCACAACAATATGCTTTAAGCCCATAAAAGGCCCCCAATAACTCCAAATAGTTAATACCATACTCTTGGAGAAACACTTGTTCTTCAGTTTTCCATCTACCTCCACAACTGGAGGATAAATCTGTGGCCCCCCCCATCCGAGAGCACTAGCATCTGTATGTAAAACCATTTCAGGCTGTTTAATCATAATATTTATTAGCAGCTTGTGGGACATTTTCCTTTTTTAACCCACCATTGTAAATTCCAATACAGCTTCTTTTGTTAATTACATAGGCCTGTCAAATGGCCTGCCTTCTCTTTGAGAGCTTGTATCTTGTACCTTCGAAGATATCAATAAATGTAATGAACCAAATTCTACTGCAGGAAATGCTGCTAGCAGTTCACCAATGGTTGTCACCATTTCTCGGATGGAAGGATAAGGTTTTGAATGAGATAATGACAAGTTACCAAAATATCATCGACTTTATCTGTTGGTAAAGGTATTAACATAGTCACTGAGTTAATTACAAACCCCAAAAGTAAATTGTTTGTGCTGGCTGCAGCTGGGGCTTAATTAGATGAATTAAGAACCTTAGCTTACCACAAAGCTTTAGTAACTGAAACTGAGTCCTCAGCTGACTCCTGATAATCACTAATGACCAGAATGTCATTGAGATAAGCCATAATGATGTGCATTTTGTGCTCTAATTGGGCTAAACTGGTTTCAACAGTTTCGTAAAGAGTAAAAAGCTGAACTCAGTCCATTTGGCAAAGCTTAACTGCCATAATTGTCACAACCAATTAAAATTTAAGTACCACCGAAACCTGATGCATAGGTACAGAATAATAGGCGTCTTTTCATCAATCTTAGCCATATAACAACCTGCTGAATTAAATATTTTGCAGTATTCAATGTCTCCATTTGAACATGTTTGTATTCTACAAACTTATTTAGACCTGTAAGGTCCAGAATACTTCTGCAACCATCATCTGTAATGCCTTCTAACATTAAAGACAAATTTATGCTCGTGTTCAAAATCTTTTTCCATTACCTCTTTTCCAGATAATTAGGCAATGTGAACATAAATCTCTGCTTTTTCAATTGCAGAAAACACGAAAACATAAGCAGGTTTATTCTGTACAGGAGGATTAACCTCTTTTTTTAAAAGTAATAGTAGTTAATGAAACTGCTCGTAATATACTGATCAAAAATAATAGTAAGCCAGTCTTAATAAACTTTTTGTAATCTCCCTCTAACTGGAGATTAATCCGCAGTTTCTTTAAGCAGAGAACAAGTCTTTAATTCCTCTGCATATGAGCGTGGTGGTCTCCTTATCCCCTGAATTCGGTAAGTATTTGGTTGTGCAATACAATAAAACTTCCTTGACATATTTCTGCCTCTATTTCCAATATCAAATCCCCTTCTGGGCGAAAATACCTTTTCGTCCAAAGATGAAGGTTTCATGCAGCTAAAATATTTAGCTTTTCATCCAATTTCAATAAGTTAGGCAGATTACTCCAAACAGATAACCAAGAGTTTAAACACCACTTGCTCGACACAGGTATGCAACCTTGGGTGAAAAATGGGCCAAATAGCCATTTATATTATACAAAATTTCATAGAAAGAATTGCACAATAGCGTCTTTATTTTATGTTTTCCTTTCATCTGCCCAAAAGCCATAATAGCAGCAGAATAATTTGTGAGGATTTTTAAACCTCACTATTTGACGCTCTCATATTTGGAGTCATGGATGCCCATATTAACGGATAAACCGTAGGCTCTTCCAATGAGGCACAATTTCCTGTGCTGTGCAATTTTAATATTTCAATCATCACAGAATCATGAAGTTGGTGAGATACCATATATATATGTTGGCAGCTAGGATTTCTTCCATAGCCTCACCACTTCCTTCATATATAGCAAAACCTTTTGCTATTCCAGGCATCTTTGGCCTCTTTTCATATTTTTTCATTTTATTTTTATTTTTATTTTGTGGTGTGCTTTCAAAATGCAAATCACCATCAACAGGGTCTGCCTTCTGCAGCCCTAAATCAATTGGGATTTCATCCCATGAGACTTCTTCCGGCCCAAATCCTGGGTCCGGAGTTCCAACTTCCAATTAGGCCCATGGCCATATTCAGAATAATTAAACCCCTCAGGGCTATTCTTAGGAACCTTCAGGGTACTTTGACCCTAGTCTCATAATTATTTGGAGAACTTTCTCCATATGCTCCATAATCAGTTCCACATAGTTTACTTATCTGGAGGACTTTTCAATGTCAGAGTCATCAGAACCACGAGCCTCTCAGATTTTTTATTTTATTTTATTTTCCATTTTTCATATTCGGGAGCATTTCTCTCCGTGGTTATCATTTTGTAAACTAATTCGCTAACGGGTATATCTACGGCCACCGGTATCGGAACCGGCTCCGCACTAGCTTTCCCGTATATTTATTTTTCACCCCAGGAAGCATTTAACCCGCGAATATATGTTTACTTCATCATCTGTGCTTATCCAGCACTAATATGACTCTGACCTGATTTAATATATTTCCTATACTGCTGGACCTACCCAGCGCCCGCTAAGAAATCCCAACTTTACTGTTCTTACCTGCGGGCCGTTCCGACCGCTGCGAGGAGCTGCTCCTTACTGCAGCTCCACCTTCCGCCGTCAGCGTCGACGTCATGCCGTTACCAGCGTGAGGCGGGCTCTTCACGTAGTCACTCACGTGACTCCGAAGTAAAATGGATATTAAATCAGGATGTATTTAACCAAGTGATTGTTCAGTATGGATTGCCAGATATTGACTTGTTTGCATCTAGATTAAATCATCAGTTGCCCAGATATGTTTCGTGGGAACCAGATCCTGGTGTAGTAGCGGTGGATGCGTTCTCGCTGCATTGGGGAGGAATGTTTGTGTATGTATTTCCTCCATTCTCTCATCAGCAGATGTTTGCAAAAGATCAAGCAGGAAATCTAGGTAGTATTAGATTGGCCTACACAAGCATGGTTTCCTGTTGTATTACAAATGGCTAGGGAGCCTCACATGAGTATTCCCAAGAATAAAAATCTACTGGTGAATCCAGTAACTGGGGATCAACATCCTTTACATAATCGTATTGATCTGTTGATTTGCAGATTTTAAGGAGGCCATACCTGTGGAGAGGACTGTCTGATCATACTGTGGATGTTCTCACGTCGGCCTGCAGGGATAGTACACAGAAGCAATATATCACCTCGATAAGGAAGTGGGAGCAATTCTGTCTACAGCAGAATATTTTATATCATACTGCAGGGATCACAGGCGTATTGGAGTTTTTGTCAACTCTTTATTTCGACCAAAAATTAAGTTACAGTGCAATCAATTCAGCCAGAAGTGCTCCGTCTTCTTATTTACCCATGAATTCAGAATTGCATACAGTAGGGACACATCCATTAGTTTCACGATTCATGACGGGAGTTTTCAATTCTAATCCTCCTAAACCCAGGTATGCCGGTATTTGGAATGTGAGTGAGGTTCTTATGCTTCTTCGCCAGTGGGCTTCGGTTACAAGCTTATCTATAGCCAAATTAACTATGAAGGTGGTCATGCTTATGGCATTGGTTTCAGCCCAACGTGTACAAACATTGCTAAAGCTTCGGCTAGATAGAATGCATGTGTCGGCAGATGTCATTATATTTTATGTCTGTGATTGTGTTTTCAGCATACCCCACAGATGATCGCTTGTGTGTAGTCTCACATTTATCTCATTACATTGAGATTACTAAAGCTCTAAGAGGAACAGAGTCTGCATTATTTATTAGTCACAAAAAACCACACAGTAAGGTGTCGGTGCAAACAATTCCAAGGTGGCTAAAGCAGGTTCTGGGAAGTGCTGGAATTGATACTGATAAATTCAAATCTCATTCCACCAGGGCGGCATCAACTTCCGCGGCAAGGGCGATGGACTTGCCAATAGACCATATCCTCGCGGCCGCAGGATGGTCCAGTGAGCTAACTTTTCAGAGGTTTTATCACAAGCCGATTTCAAGGCTCGGGGTGTTTGCTGATTCTGTTTTGAGTACTGTTACACTTTCCCCTGAGTTAGAGGGGTTTCTTATGATTTTGTTTGTAAATAAACTGTTATTCATTTAACAAATATTATTATTGATGCATTATGGATTGTTAACGACTTTTGAGTCAATCGATGCAGTGTGAACGCCGGATTTGGGTCTGCGGCGTGAAATCACAGTGCTTTGAAGTCTTCACGTAGTCACACACGTGACTCCGAAGTAAAATAGTAAGATTAAACGAGAACTTACCAGTTTGAAGTTTGATCTTTATTTTATGAGGAGTCGAGTTGAGGGACTACGTGCCCTCCGCTCCCACCCTCATAGATCTCAGCTGGTAGTTCTAGTCTTTGTTATCTTGCCATTATACTTCAGTCATTGTTAGCTGTGAATTCACTCCGCTGCTTTGAAAATTGACACACCAACGGCTGTACAGGGTTAGTCACGTAGTCCCTCAACTCAACTCCTCATAAAATAAAGATCAAACTTCAAACTGGTAAGTTCTCGTTTAATCTTACTATTCACTTTCATATCCTCAGTATTAAAAATGTTATGGCCATTTTCATACTCGGAAATTAGCATCTTGCCCTTCCATTGACTTAAAAGCTGTGATCTAGGACAGTCAAAATCCCATAGCTTTCTTAATTTTTAAGAAATAACTCAATGAAATTTTCAGTTATTATAGATGGAAGCATTCTGAAACAAATATGAAACAATCTTACTTGGATGACCTGAAATTAAAGCATATAATTAGTTGGTTACCTAATTGTAGCTAATTAAAAAATTCAATTACTAGATCTAAACATCTATCCATTTCTTAAGAAATGATAAACATTTTTAAATTGCCTAAGTGGCCAAATAACATTTACACAATAATTCACAATATAACATGATTTTTAAATCTAATTTCCATGAATTTATAGGTCAAATAGAAGGAATTTAGTGTTTAATTCCGGTAAATTAATGGCTATTTAAATCAACTTGCGAGTGGGTTTTAGTGGAACGCGGTGGATTGGAACGTTGCGGTTTGCGGTGAATTTAACCCACAGTCGGCCGGTTCGTATATTTTTTTGTCCCCTTTTCGCATGATGAAAATTTGATTAAATGCTTCCTAAGAAGCACGTTTTTATGTAAAAATAAACTGTGTACCTTCTTTTATCGCCTACGTTAGGTCCGTTTAGCTGTCAGCGCTCAGGGCTTTAGAAGATGATTTTTAAACTACTGAAGTTAATAAATGATCTAGCATAGTTTAAAAATAGCTTCATATAACAAATGTCGGAGCGATTTCTCTTTAGCGACGAAATCGCCCGAGATTGATTGATTTGGACTGTCTAGGGAAAAACGGCATTTTAAACCCGCCCCTCCTCTGAAAGGCACCAAAGTCGCGCCCACGGGGAGTGACAGAACTGCAGCACTGCTCAAGGTAGGTATTGTAACATACCTACATTTTGCTCTATATTTATAAATTTTGTTAAATTAAATTTGAATGATAAAAGAAGTTTGAAATTGCGACTAAATGAGTTTTGATGCTTGTTTAGATTCTTGATTAAAGATTAGATGTAGTCCAGGATGTGGAAAAAGCATTTATTTTAAAAAGATCTTCTGAATGTCCTCTTTGTACACTTTAGGTTCAAAATGTTTGGTTCATAAGGTCATAAGTGATAGGAACAGAATTAGGGCATTCAGCCCATCAAGTCTACACCGCCATTCAATCACGGTTGATCTATCTTTCCCCATCTCAACCTCATTCCCTTGCCTTCTCCCCATAACCATCGACATCCATACTAATCAAGAATCTAGAATCTGAAGAAGGGTTTTGACCCGAAACATTGCCTATTTCCTTCACTCTGTAGATGCTGCCTCACCCGCTGAGTTTCTCCAGCATTTTTGTCTACTTTCGATTTTCCAGCTTCTGCAGTTCCTTCTTAAACAAGAATCTATCTATCTTTCCTTTAAAAAATATCCATAAGCTTGGCCTCCACGGTCTACCCTCTGACTAAAGAAATTCCTCCTCATCTTCCTAAACGAATGTCCTTTAATTCTGAGGCTGTGACCTCTGGTCCTAGACTCTCCCACTAGTGGAAACATCCTCTCCATATCCACTCTAATTTATGAGAGTTTGTTTTTTTGTCAAGCAGAATATGAGAATACATTTGTTTGTGCTTACTTGATTCATATGATGCAGTCGCTTGCCCAGAGTAAATGAATTGAGGACCAGAGGACACAGGTTTAAGGTGAAGGGGAAAATATTTAATAGGAATCAGGGGGGTATCTTTTTCACACAAAGGGCGGTGAGTGTGTGGAACAAGCTGAGGCAGGGACTATCCCAACATTTAAGAAACAGTTAGACAGAAACATGGATAAGACAGGCTTGGAGGGATATGGACCGGTGGACAGGCAGGCAGGTGGGGCCGCGGTAGCTGGGACATGTTAGCCATGTGGGCAAGTTGGGCCAAAGGGCCCGTTTCCACACTGTATCACTCTATTACTATGACTATCTGGTTGGGTTGTAATTCATGGGTTGCAATCTTATTTGAATCCTCCTTTGGTAATTGAGTATTAAACTTGAGCAATACATAAAATACAACGATAATATAACATTTCAATAACTCTGAAGATGGTTCTAAAATAATTAACATGTGAATTGCCCCAGGCCCAAGTCTTAATTGGTTACATGTTTTGTATAATAAGATCAACAAAAATCAGTCTTGAAAAAGAAAATGTCAAAATCAGATGTGGTGTGTAAACATTCATCAAATTATAACTGTACATACCCACCCCCACACATCCACCTCCCCTCCCTCTTCCCAATGAAATTCCTCCAACAATACCCACTAAGCTGTACATGTCTAAATTACTTAAATACTAATATGTGGAAAGTAGAGGTAAATGGATTATCAAAGCACATTTCCTCATCACAAATGAAAAACTGACAAATACCTAAATCACTGATGCAACTGATTTCCATGCATTTGCAGGATGCGTTTAAGCTTTTTTTTTTCCAGAGGGAAACTAAGTTTAAAGATAAATGATCTTCCATTAAAACATATGTTAAGGCCATTAAAGGCCTGTCCATGACTACCCACGACATATCGCATGGTGACGCCTGTATGGTCGTGAGTCATCGCCCAAAGAATCGTACCTTTTTCTGGTCGCCGCTGGATTTTCAACATTTTGAAAATTTTCGGCGACCTGCTGCGACTATGACGGGTGCTGGCAAGTCGCTGAAAAAAAAAAAAATCGCATTCTTGGCCAGTTCATTTTCTGAGCTATTTACTTGTGAATGAACCTGTGCGATCACTACCAAATGAAAGGCCCTTGTGGGACTGCAAGCTTCTGTACCTTATAAGTTAGTAAGATCATAAGGAGCTGAATTAGACCACTCAATCATTACTGATCTATCTTTCCCTCTCAACCCCATTCTCCTGCCTTCTCCCCATAAGCCCTGACACCCATACTAATTAAGAATCTGCCAATCTCCACCTTAAAAATCTCCATAGACTTGGCCCCCACAGTCATCTGTGGGAATGAATTCCACAGATTCACCGCCCTTTGACTAAAGAAATTCCTTCTTATCTCCTTTCTAAAGATAGGTCCATTTATTCTGAGGGTATGGCCTCTGGTCCTAGACTCACCCACAAGTGGAAACATCCTCTCCCCATCCACTCTACTCATGCCTATCATCGACACAAGTGCACCATAGGGCTTTAGGGCCTGCCGCAGAGGGCAGTGGAGGCAGATTCTCTGGATGCTTTTGAGAGAGAGCTAGATATAGCTCTTAAAATGCTATATGTCTGTCAGGGGATATGGGGAGAAGGCAGGAACGGGGTACTGAATGGGGATGATCAGCCATGATCACATTGAATGGTGGTGCTGGCTCGAAGGGCCAAATGGCCTCCTCCTGCACATATTGTCTATTGTCTATTACCCTCCTGCCCTGCTGGGTTTATACCCATGACTGTGTGGCTAAACACAGCTTCAATGCCACACACAAATTCACCAATGACACCACTCTTGTTTTACAGGTTGATATACAGGTGGAGATGGGTCAGTGTACAGGAATCACCACAACAAAACCTCTCACTCAATAGAATGCCTTTTTTATTGTCATTCAAACTAACAAAAGTTTGTTCCCTGCAGTCATAAGAGCAAAAAAAACACACAATTAACACAGTTTCACACAAACATCCATCACACTGAATCTCCAAACACCTCCTCACTGTGATGGAAGGCAAAAGTCTTATCTCTTCACTGTTCTTCTCCCGCGGTCAGGCAGTCAGACTGCTGCATTGAGGTGATCGAGGCTCTTGATGTTAAAGCCCCCAGCGGGCGATGGTAGTCCCGCGGCCAATTAAGCCGCGCCAGGCGACGGTCCGATTCAATCTCCACGACTCGGGATGGGTGAGTTGCCATTGTAAAATAAATCAAAAACATACTCCTAACAAGACAAAAAAAAGAATAAAGACAACGGACTGCAGGCGAGCTGTAGCTGCTTAGGCAGCGTCACCACTTCTGGACAAAACAAAAGGACTAATCTTTGACTTCAGGGAGGGGGGAATAGGGAAGATGCATGTCACTTTTCATAGTTGTGTCAGTGAAGGAGATATTCACCAGTAGAAATTGCTGGGTGTTAACATCAATGCTAACCTGTCCTGGATCCAGCACATTGATAAAATGACAGAGAATGTGCGATAGCACCTCTACTTTCTTGAAAGTATTCGACATGCAGCAATACTCCAAAAAATGTCCACAGTAGAAAATATCCTGACAGGTTGCATCATGAATGCAGAGAGCAGAGAATTCAGACCAAATATAGAACACAAAATGCTGCAGTAACTCAGCAGAATCTCTGGAGAAAATGAATGGGATGCTGCCCCAGTTACTCCAGCATTTTGTGACTATCTTCGGTGTAAACCAGCATCTGCATTTCCTTCTTCTTCTTCTGCTTGCGTATGGCGTGCACAGCCTAAAGTTGTAGGACAACTTGTTCTATTTGATCTTATTTGATTGTGCGAAACAGAGCGGACCACGTGAAGGTTGCAATCTTCCACCCCAGCAGTTCCTTCCTACACAGTGGATTCTGCCCAGTCCATCTTTGGGAGATCCATAGAGCATGTGATTGAGAGGGAAAGAAAGGTCAGCCATCATTGAATGGTGGAGTAGACATGATGGGCAGAATTGCCTTATTCTGGACCGAAAACATGAATTTATGATCAGTGAGGTCATTTCTGAGGTAGGAGTTTAGTTTTGGTTAGTTTAGAGACCCTTCAGCCCACTGAGTCCATGCTGACCAACAATTACCCGTTTCCTAATTCTAACCTGCATTTTAGGGACAATTTACAGAAGCTAATTAACCTACAAACCTACACGTCTTTGGAATGTGGGAGGAAACCAGAGCACCTGTAGAAAGCCCACACGGTCACAGGGAGAATGTACAAACTCCGTATAAAACAGGTCCCGCAGTCAGGATGAATCCAAGGTCTCCGGCGCTGTAAGGCAGCAACTCTACTGCTGCACCACCGTGCCACCCACTTTTTTCTAACATTGTGGTTTTGCTTTACACCATTAAGGTGGAGGTAAGTGGTACCAGATGGTCATCGTTGAGGTAGATCACCATGTTCATCTTGGGTATCAGGACAAGTCTGCCCTTTTGAAGCATATGGGAACCTTAGCCTACAGATGAGAGCAGTTGAAGATGTTCTTGAATACTCACTTACTTGGGTCACACCCATCTTCAGCAGTTGACTAGGTGTACAGTCTCAGCTGGACACATTTCATGGATTCATCCCTTGAAGGATGCCCTGGCATCAGCTTCAGAGTTGGGGATCACAGATCACAGGGTCACCACAGGGGGCTGTGTGGGCTCACATAGATGTGTCATTGTTCTGCTCTTCAAAGTGTGCATTGAGCTCACCAGGATGTGGGACGCCACAGTGGCAGAGCGGTAGAGTTGCTGCCTTACAGCGCGAGAGGCCCGGGTTCGATCCTGACTATGGGTGCTGTCCGTAAGGAGTTTGTACGTTCTCCCTGTGACCTGCATGGGTTTTCTCCGAGATCTTCTGTTTCCTCTCACACTCCAAAGAGTACAGATTTGTAGGTTAATTGGCTTGGTATAATTGTAAAAATGTAAAATTGTCCCTGGTGTGTGTAAGGCAGTGTTAATGTGCGAGGATTGCTGGTCGGCATGGACTCAGTAGGCCGAAGGGCCTGTTTCTCCAAACTAAACTAAACTGATGTGTTGCTGCCACTTATACTATTAGATTTTGCCCCGTTGGAGGTAATAGTGTGCAAGCTCTGTCACAGCAGCCACCCATCCATATGTGACTCAGAATTGTCCAGAATTGTGCCTGTATCCTCGCAATGGTCTTCAGAAGGTCTTACCCGGATATCTTGTATGACTCTGGACTGCCAATTCCAAAGTCCACAGATCCAGCCCTCCTGGTTCATGCAGGGTTTTAGTTAGGTGAGATTGTAATGTGTTTGTGGGGTTGATGCCTGTCATTATCAAGTCCTTGATGACTGTGGCATGTTCATTCAGGTCCACTAACGAATGCTTGAACATGTGTAGGAAGGAATTGAAGATGCTCGTTTAAACCAAAGAAAGACACAAAAAGCTGGAGGAACTCAGCGGGACAGGCAGCGTCTATTTGATCTTATTTGATTGTGCGAAAAAGGGCGGAGAAGGAAAAGGTGATGTTTTGGGTCGAGACCTTTCTTCAGACTGAGAATCAGGGGAAAAAGAAGCAAGAGATATAGATGGTGATGTAGAGAGATGTATAGAACAAATATGAATGAAAGATATGCAAAACAATTAATGATTATAAAAGAAAAAAAGCCATTGTTAGCTGTAGCTACAGTAGGTGAAAATGAAACCTGGTGTGATTTGAGAGCGGGAGGGATGGAGAGAGAGGGAATGCAGGGGTTACTTGAAGTTTGTTACTTGAAATCAATTGTCATACCCCTGGGTTGGAAGCTGCCCTAGTGGAATATGAGGTGCTGTTCCTCCGATTTGCATTTAGCCTCACTCTGACAATGGGGGAGCCCTAGGACAGAAAGGTCAGTGTGGGAATCGGAAGGGGAATTAAAGTGTTTGGCAACTGGGAGATCAGGTAGGTCTAGGTGGACTGAGCGGAAGTGTTCAGCGAAACAATCGCCCAGTCTACTTTTGGTCTTGCCTATGTATGAGAGTCCACATCTTGAACAACGGATACAGTAGATGAGGTTGGAGGAGGTGATGCTTGAACATGGCCCAGTCCACCAATTAGAAACAATCAAACAATTGTTTCTCCGCTTCCCATGACCAGCACTTGATCGCCCTCTTCACCAATGCCATGCTATTCAATCCCTATCTATAAGTAAGAAGAAGAAACAGGGCTAGGTGGTCAGAGTTCCCAATGTGCTGACGAGGGTTAGAATGGAAATGTCCCTGAGGGTGGTGTAGAAGTGGTCGCGTGCATTGCATCCTCTGATGTTGAAGGTGGATGTTACTGGTAGTTTGGCAGATATTTATTTAAGCTAGCCTGGTTTAGGAATCAGGAAACGCTGTTTCATGCTTGTTGATCACAGCAGTTGTTTCTTCAAGTGCTGGCTTGATGTCTGCCTGAAATATTCTGTAAAGGATGATGGCAGAGTCCACTCTCGGCAGTTGGAATGGCCAACACTTAGCTGCCAGATGATCCAGGTCACGGGAGCAAGATTGCCATGCTGGTGAACAATGATGAGTTTATCATGAAGCAGACTGCACCATCTCTTCCATTCAGTTCAATTTAGTTTAGTTTATTGTCACGTGTCATAGGTACAGTGAAAAGCTTTTGGTGCATGCTATCCAGTCAGCAGAAAGACAATACATGAATACAATCGATTCATTTACAGTGTATAGATACATGATAAGGGAATAGCGTTTAGTGCAAGGTAAAGCCACCAAAGTCTGATCAAGGATAGCCCGAGGGTCACCAATGAGGTAGATAGTAGTTCAGCACTGCTCTCTGGTTGTGGTAGGATGATTCAGTTGCCTGATAACAGCTGGGAAGAAACTGTCTCTGAATCTGGTGGTGTGCGTTTTCACACTTGTATATCTTTTGCTTGATGGGAGAGGGGAGAAAAGGGAGTGGCCAGGGTGCGACTGGTCCTTGATTATGCTGCTGGCCTTGCCGAGGCAGCCAGAGGTATAAATGGAGTTAATAGAAGGGAGGTTGGTTTGTGTGATGGTCTGGGCTGCATCCACAATTCGCTGCAATTTCTTGTGGTCTCGGATGGAGCTTCCCAAACCAAGCTGTGATACATCCTGATAAAATGCTTTTCCTGACATCACCATCCGGTCCTTACAGCAGATGGAAAAGCCTTGTGCTGCAGCCCTTTGTCTTGAAACTTGGAGATGAGTTGTGTTTCGGTGAAACTGAGTTTTTATTTGTATTTCATATCTTTCTGATATACCAGACTTCTCTTAAGACTTCTCCCTTGTTTTCCATCAACTAGTCAATATCACAAATAACTTCTCCTGGACCAACCATATTGAAAGTACACCAATGCCTCAACTTCCTTAGAAGGCTTAGAAAGTTTGGCTTTCACTGTACCTCGGAACACGTGACAATAAACTAAACTAAACTAAACTAAAACTGTACATAGACACAAAAAGCTAGATTAACTCGGTAGGACAGGCAGCATCTCCGGAGAGAAGGAATATGTGTCAAAGGATATTGGGAGAAGGCTGGAACGTGGTACTGATTGTGGATGATCAGTCATGATCACATTGAATGGCGGTGCTGACTCAAAGGGTTGAATGGCCTACTCCTGCACCTATTGTCTATTGTGACATTTTAGGTTGAGACCCTTCTTCAGACTGGTTAGGGACAAGGGAAACGAGAGATATAGACGATGATGTAGAAAGATAAAGAACAATGCAGGAAAGATATGCAAAAAAGTTACGATGATAAAGGAAACAGGCCATTGTTAGCAGTTTGTTGGGTGAAAATGAGAAGCTAATGGAACTTGGGTGGGGAGGGATAGAGAGAGACGGAATACTGAGTCTCCCTGAAGATCGAGAAATCAATATTCATACAACTGGGCTGTAAGCTGCCCAAGTGAAATATGAGAACTGTACATTGGTCAGAAGGATGTTTGAGTGAGATGGTGGGGGGGGATGGGAGTAGTCACATGCACAGGTGCTTCAGTCTTACCTGAAGTCCTTGATGGCATTCATGTTTTCCAGCACAATGCAGGTCTCCCTGATGCTTCCAGGTGCAGTAGTTCCATTCTAGAAAGGTTTGGTCTACCGAGCCTGCCGGCTGATCATAAGATAATAGACAATCGACAATAGACAATAGACAATAGGTGCAGGAGTCGGCCATTTGGCCCTTCAAGCCAGCACCGCCATTCAATGTGATCATGGCTGATCATCCCTAATCAGTTGCCCGTTCCTGCCTTCTCCCCATATCCCCTGACTCCGCTATTTTTAAGAGCCCTATCTAGCTCTCTCTTGAAAGCATCCAGAGAACCTGCCTCCACCGCCCTCTGAGGCAGAGAATTCCACAGACTCTAATGCATTAGTCCAAGATCACTAATGCATTAAAATAGATTAAACCCCATTAACTACTCTGTAGTTCTGGCTCCAGATTTCAACTTTAACAGATGAAAATGTGAGAACACAAGAGCTCTACTGCATGATGCCTGCAAAATGTCACCTCTTCTCTGGCACCATCTTGCACAAAATAAATTAATCAAAGGAGACCGGTCTCCAATCTGGACCATCTATTTTGTATATGTAATGCTTCAAGACAATAGATGGTTGTCCCTCTGACTCCATTGACTCAGATTTACCAGGAATCCATGTTGCTGCTCTCTGTCAACTGCTATCGTAATAACAAGGTTATTCACTCTTACCCCTTCTCTGGATCTGAAGAAGGGTCTCCACCCGAAACGTGAGTCTAATTTTTTGAAAAAATTTTTAGGGAGATATATCGGGATTAATTGAAATAAATATAATAATTGTGGGAGAAAAATCATTTTTATCGCGTTGATTTTACCTAACATTGAAATAGGTAAACTTTTCCAGTATAAAATATTCTTATTTAATTTGTTCAGTAATAACGGGAAGTTAGATTTAAATAAAGAATCAAATCTTTTTGTAACGAAAATGCCAAGATATTTAATATTTTCATTTGTTATCTTGAAAGGAAATTGTTATTCATCGTTATTGGCATAAGTTCACTTTTATTCCAATTGATACTGTATCCTGAGATTAATCCAAATTCCGTTATTAGTTTTAACAAATTTCGGATACTTATTTCCGGTTCAGTGATATAAAGTAATACATCGTCCGCATATAACGAGATTTTATTCTTAGTATCTGAAGAAGGATGTCGACCCGAAAAGTCACCCATTCCTATCCAGAGATGCTGTCTGTCTGTCCCATTGAGTTACTCCAGCATTTTGCGTCTCCATCCCGACGAGAGGGCCTGAACATCGGGGGTCTTTGGCGGTGACTACGGGGGGTCAGGGCCCCGACCACGGGTGAGCAAGGGAGGAGGAGGAGGAGGAGGACTGCCTGAACTGTATTGCCTTCCACCACAGTGAAGAATGCTGTGGTGGATGTCTGTGTTGAATTATGTTGCGTATTATGTCCTTTTTTAATTGTAACACTGCGTGGTAAATTACTTTTCACTGCACCTTATTATGGTGCATGTGACAATTAAATTTGAACTTGAACTATCTTCTGGATTTCACCTCTTCTTCGAGCTTGGATCATGACGTGATACATTTAAATACCATTAAACCTTTGTTAGAAATAAAATGATTCGGTATATCTTGGATACATTTTTGTACCTTTTGTACAAAGTTAAATTACAATTCTTTCTGCTTTATATCACCTTGTGCTGCTGTATCACAATGTATACATTATCTTTCCTATTACATTGCATGCAATGTGTAAGTTCACACTTCATGATATCATTCAGTCAGAATGATTTCATTCTATAATTATATGGTCCCATTTTTTTCAAATTTTCAGTTTTTAAATACATAACTGTCAGGCTATAGTTTGTAATTATATTATTGGACATGGAAACCAAAAGGTTTCAATGCTGTTTGATCAAGAAAGAGAACACACATGTAAATCGTACTTGGTAAAAATTCTAAATTTGTTTTCTTGGATCTGGGAATAAAATACTATACATGCGAAATAACTTTACTATTATCTTGAAGATAGACACAAAATGCTGGAGTTACTTAGTGGGACAGGCAGCATCTCTGGATAGAAGGAATGGGTGACATTTTGGGTCGAGACCCTTCTTCAGCCCAATGCCACCCATTCCTTCTCTCCAGAGATGCTGTCTGTCCTGCTGAGTCACTCCAGCATTTTGTGACTATCTGCAGTGTAAACCAGCATCTACAGTTCCTTCCTACACATTTATATTATCTTTTCTAGATGACACAATTTTTCAAAGAATTCAAGTAACTCCGCCATTTCCTTTCACACAAATCATTGATTTCCCAGCAAGGCTCAACACAGAAGCCAGACCACAGTTAGGTCGCATTTTGCTGTATTTGTATTCACCAAATACAATGATCCTATGCCTGAAGTGTCCCTGAAGTGGAACATATCAGCAATGTGTAATGGCCAGGGATATTTAGTCACTGAAGTGGAACTGGCAATGTGTAGGAAGGAACTGCAAATGTTGGTTTAAACCAAAGATAGATACAAAATGTTGGAGTAACTCAGCGGAACAGGCCGCATCTCTGGAGAGAAGAAACGGGTGATGTTTCAGAACGAGACTCGACTTCAGATTTTATAAATGTTGTTAAAACATGATCGTAGAGCCGGAGGGAAGGAGAAATCACAGAGGGGGATCAGTGAGAGAGTGAATTTCTTCAAATTAGACATACCTTGAGGAGATTTCGCAGTGGAGCAGAACAAAATGTGTAAGAAGGAACTGCAGATGCTGGTTTAAACCAAAGAAAGCACAATCTAACATAATTATATGTTAGAACCTCCATTGCCTGATGAATCAGTGTTAATATTACATAACACATATGAGAAGCGCAGAAGATAGACACAAAAATGCTGGAGTATCTCAGCGGGACAGATCAGTAACTCTGGATAGAAGGAATGGGTGACGTTTTGGGTCGAGACCTCCTTTGGATCATTGTTAAATAATTAGAGAGCATTTATGCTAATTTACATTTGTAGCTTGAATGGCGAGTCTGATTCGTTTTTCGTAATGGAATCTGAGGTTGCAGCACCACAGATTTCAGGCCAGAGATCTCAGCTGCTGGAACTGCTGAGAGACTGCAATCTGCTGATTTCATGAGAATTAGGTTTTGAATTGTTAGGCGCAGGTGCAAGGGTTTATTCTAAAATTAAATCCATGCAGCAATCCCTCAGGAGCGAACGCTGTCAGGTAAATGAGTCTTGCAAAAGAGGCCAATTAATACATTTAAGCACTTACCATTTCCTGTGACATAGGCCAAAACAAAAGTAAAAACATAGGCTACATAAATAAAACTGTTGGAGCCACCATTTCCTTGCAGATTGCATCGGTATTAGACTTGATTTCAAAGTCAGATATTTTATACTTTAAAATCTCAAACCAATGATTAATTTATCTCTAATGCACCACTGATTTTTTGGAGGAACAAAAGAAGAAATGACAGCACAGAATGAGCCTGGAGTAAGCAGATTGATCAATCATAACAAATGGTATCTTCAGTCTGAAGAAAGGTCTCGACCCAAAACGTCACCCAGTCCTTCTCTCCCAGAGATGCTGCCTGTCCCGTTGAGTTACTCCAGCTTTTTTTGTTTATTTTCAGACAGTTTTTTCAAAATGGGGACGAAGAAACTGAATAGCTGAAAACATGCTCCTTTGGGCATTGGCAAATGCCAGGTCCTCACTTTTCCCCCTCATTAGACAGATATGCGTTGCAGATTGCTACCCCTAGGATGCAACTGATAGCGTGTTATCATTAATGTAAACATGTCTGTAATGACAGGATCACTATTATCACCATCAAGAACCTACTGGTCAGATGGTGACATCTGACAATCGGCTCAGACCCAACACCTGGGGTTTGTCACTGTCAAAGCTGATGCACTTGCACTCGATCTAATTATCAACTTTGCTGAGCCTCATGTTGTACAAAGTACAGGTGCACTCCCATTGCAAAGCAAATTTAGGAAATATATATGTGAACAGCGTTAGAATGAAGGAAAGGCATCTGAACTCTCAGGAACTTTGAGCTAGCTTTGTTACTTTTAATTCAAGTTTATTTCTATTTTCATTTTAAGTACACAGATCCACATATGCACATAAGTCTCTTGTCCAGAGTAGGTAAATCGAGGACCAGATGACATAGGTTTAAGGTGAAGGGGAGGAGATTTAATAGGAATCTAAGGAGTAATTTTTTAACACAAAGGGTGGTGGGTGTATGGAACAAGCTTCCATAGTTGAGGCTGGAACTATCCCATCATTTAAGGAACAGATAGACTGATAAATGGATAGGACAGGTATGGAGGGTATGGACCAAATGTGGGCAGGTGGGACAAGTGTAGCTGGGACATGTTGGCCGGTGTGGGCAAGTTAGGCTGAAGGACTTGTTTCCGCACTGTATCACTCTCTCACTCGACACTGGAACTAAAGTTATAAAGTTATAATTTGGAGCCGACTTTAAATCTATAGAGTTGTAAAGGACAGAAACATGTCCTTCAGAACACGTTGGCTTCCCGAGTTATTTGCCTGTATTTGGCGTGTGTCAATCTAAACCTCTCCATTCCGCAAATACATCATCTCAGTGTGTAAAACTTGTCCTCATATCACCTCTAAATCTTTTCCCTTTTATCTTAAACCCTGCAGTATTAAGCTTTCTTCCCCTGTAAAAAAGACTGACAATCCATCGTATCAATGCCCTCCTGATTTTATAAACCTCTATCAGACACAATTTGCCATGCATAAAGTTAAGTTGACTATCATAGGTTGATAGGAACAAAATTAGACCATTCTGCTCATCAAGTCTACTCTGCCATTCAACATGACTGATCTATCTTTTCATCTTAACCCCCGTTCTCCTGTTTTCTCCCCATAACCACTGACACCCATACTAATCTTTAATCAGACCTTGGACTTCTGAATTTGTGGTTCCTGTTCCTGGAATCACTTCCAGCAATTTTCCACCGCTCAACAGCCTTTAGTTCCTTAACTTGTCCTTGAAGCCTTTCTTAAATAAAGACACACCATTAATCACTCTCCAGTCTTGTGATATCTCAATCTCTTTCATTAGCTTGGGTGAACTTGAATAAGCAAAAAATTAAGGTTAAAAACATGTGAAGTTAAGCAGTAAGTTATTGGTAATCTAAATAATTAAAAACTTCTAATTTTACCATGCATGAACATAGCATTTTTCTTTTGTTATGAAAATTAATGAAAGTGGCAGAATTGACTGTTTCTTGCAGTTTGGTAAAATGACAGAAATGTAATTGTGATAATTTAGACATGGGCAATATGAGGAATGAGCAAATCAAGCACAATCTAACATATAACCTCCATTGCCTGATGAGAGTGTTCCTCCATGTTGTATAATACTGAGGATAGACACAACAAGCTGGAATAACTCAGTGGGTCAGTCAGCATCTCTGGAGAAAAGGAATAGGTGACGTTTTGGGTCGAGACCCTTCTTCAGACTGAGAGTCAGGGGAAAAGGACACAAGAGACATAGACAGTGATGTAGGAAGATATAGAACAAATAAATGAAAGATATGCAAGAAAGTAATGATGATAAAGGAGATAGGCCATTGTTAGCTTTGTGCTATGTGTGCGAATGAGTACAGACAATGAGACTCAACAAGATGACTTTGAAGCTGCCACTAATTGGGTGGGGGAGGGATGGAGAGAGGGAATGCAGGGGTTACTAGGAGTTAGAGAAATACCACTGGGTTGTAAGCTGCTCGAGCGGAATATGAGATGCTGTTCCTCCAATTTGTGTTTAGCCTCCCTCTAACAATGGAGGAGGCCCAGGCCAGAAAGGTCAGTGTGGGAATGGGAAGATAAATTAAACTGTTTGGCAACCAGGAGATTAGGTAGGTCCATGTCTGGAGAGAAGGAATGGGTGACCTTTCGGGTTGAGATCCTTCTTCAGACATTCAGAAATTCATAAGGGTCTCGACCCGAATCATCACGCATTCCGTCGATCCATAAATGCTGCCCGAGTTACTCCAAAATTGGATGTCCATCTTCAGTGTAAAGCAGCATCTGCCGTTCCTTCTTACAGAGAAGCACAGATAAAAGCATGAGCACAGAGACGGTTCAGGACATCGCTAGGTGGCTCAGTGGCATCATCACCAATTGAGGTGAGCCTGCCCTGAAGAGCAGAGTCAGTAAGAGAAATAAACACATTTGACTTTGTCCCCATCCTTTGCAGAGGCATCTAGCCTCTGAGGATACTGCCCGTGCTATTATATAGCAATGTCACTGCGCTAAATGGTATTAACTCAGGATACATCTCACAACTTAGAACTTGAGACATTGGACCAGGAACTCCAGCACAGATGTCTACTACCATTTTAATCATCTTGTCTTTCACAAGATGCTGGAGTTATGGGCCTGTCCCACTTCGGCGACTTTACAGGCGACTGTCATGTTGCCGGCAGTCGCCTGAAAAACCGGCAATGAGAACTAGCGACTGTCAGAGTGGAACACACATACACATCGCTTCCTTAACCAGCCAGTTATGCAGGCGTGGTACAGGGCAAGTGGGGGGAGCGCTGTCTGAGTGAAATTTACACAGTGCCAAAACCAAGATGATACAGCCACACACCACGAAGGACAAGAAGGTTGGCGCTTTAATTAAGACGGCTAAAGCACAGTATACAGTAAGTCCTTTAAAAGAGGGGGGAGAAAGGGGAAGAAGGAGGGAGAAGGAGTGGAGACAACTTTTAAGAAGCCAGAGATACACGGCTGTGAAACTCGGCGGACATTTATAATCACCGGTCGGTTATCCTTGGTTCTGAAAACTAATGCTTATGGTTTTTTCCCCCAATGAGCCAATGAAATTCACCGGTCAGCACCGGCTGCAACCTATGAGAATCTTCGACCACCTGGCAACCCATTAGGACCTCTTGGAGACCCACGTATGGCTCGAGAATTCTCGCTACTCTCCATGATGGCTTCATTCTAGTCGCCGCTAATTTTGCAACATGTTGAAAAATTCATAGTGACCATAATGAGGCCGCGACTAATTCCCAGAATGTGGGAACTCCTCACGACCATGAAGGCGACTCCCCGACAACGACCCGCGAACATGTGCCGACCATGTGGCGACTGCAGGGTCTCCTGCAGTCACCTAAGTGGGACAGCCTAAAACTCAACAGGACAGGCAGCTTCTCTGGATAGAAGGAATGGGTGTTGTTTCGGGATGAGGCAACAGAAGATATATTTTTGCAATGAGCAGTGCCAAGTGATCGCAACCAATTTATAGAATCAAAGTTACATTGGACGGCCACAGCCAACCACGAATGGTGTTGAACAATATAGCTGGATGAGTCTGCTCTAAAGGCAACATCTCAGTGATGGTGGAGATGAACAGCAAGTGAAAGATTCAACTCGCCTTTCTTGAGATCCCCACTATTACCGAAGCCAGACCTCAGCAGATTTGATTCACTCCAGACGATATGAAGATCGACCTGAGAACATCAGATCTAACAAATCCTTTAGGATCAGATATCCTTTGTTGTCATAACAAAGATAATCTCCAGAACAACCAAAATTACTTTATAGTCACAAATGGGCATCTACCCAACAATTGCCTGGCTATGTCCTCCACATGAACAACAGTTGTAGGGTAAATAATAGTGACCAATTGTAGGAGCAAAATGGAAAGGCCACATGGAGTTGTGTTTGAAGTAACGGGCGAAGTAACTGGAGCGCACCAGGTCAGTCAAAGCAGACCTGTCAAGTGTAACTTTGCTACATTTTTTATATTCTCAGATGATAAGATTACTCAGAAACTTGACTTCACATTGAACCTAGGTTTTGCACAGAGATTTGATTTAACAATAAAACAAAGTCTTAATTACAGAATGGAACTCAGAAAGACTTGACAGAATGGAACTCAATGAAATTAGGCTTGTGACTCCCTGCCTCGGGAGTTTACTGTGGTTATCATCATGGCCATATACATCCCACCACAGGCTAATGCTAACCTAGCGCTAGCACAGCTGCTTTCGGCCATCAGCAAGCAGCAGGATGCTCACCCCGACGGTGCCTTCAATGTTGCAGGGGACTTTAACCAGGTCGACCTATGAGCTGCACTCAGCAAATTCCACCAGCATGTGCAGTGCCTTACCAGGGGCTCAAGCACGCTGGATAAAGTGTACACCAACATCAAGGAAGCATGCAGAGCTCTCCCCTGCCCATCCCTGGGAAAATCCTTCTCACTTCTCACTGTTTCTACTGCCTGTATACAAACCCCTCATCCCCAAAACCAAACCTGCAATAAAAACGGTCAAAATATGGCCCGAGGACGCCTCCCTACAACTCCAGGATTGCTTTGATTTCACCAACTGGGACCTGTTTGCACAACAGGCTACCAGTGGTACAGAGGTAGACTTGGAGGAGTACACATCCACTGTGCTCTCCTACATCAACTGCTGTGTGGAGACTGTCACAGTGGAAAGCAAATAAAGATGTTCCCAAACTGTGGATGAACGAGGAAGTTCAGAATCTGCTAAGGGCACCCGACATTGCCTTTAAAACCAGGGACACTTCTGCCTACAGTACTGCCAGGTCAAACCTGAACAAAGGCATAAAAAAGGCCAAAGACATCCACAGGCAAAGGGTGGAAGACCACTTCAACACCGCGGACACCAGAAGCATGTGGCAGGGTGTCAGGGACATCACTGACTACAAGAGCAGCCCCGCCTGCCCCCACAGTGATATCACACTGGCCAATGAGTTAAACACCTTCTTTGCCCGCTTAGAAACTGGCAACACCACCAGGAGAGGAATAACCCCGGCCATGGCAGAGGGACAGGCCTTAGCACTGAGCACCCAGGAGGTACAGTGCGTTTTGCGTAGGATCAATCCACGCAAGGCTGCAGGCCCGGATGGAGTCCAGGGTAGGGTACTAAAGGACAGTGCTGTACAGCTGGCAGAGGTATTTACGAGGATCTTTAACCTTCTCTATCTCTGGCAACGGTCCCCAAGTGCCTGAAGACAGCTACCATAGTGCCGGTGCCGAAAAAGTCTAAAGTCACCAACCTGAATGACTACCGCCCGGTTGCCCTAACTTCAATACCAATGAAGTGCTTTGAAAGGCTGGTCTTCTCCCCCATCAAATCCAGCATCCCTGCCTCATTTGACTCTCATCAATTTGCATATATGGCAAATAGATCCACAGAGGATGCCATCTCTGTGGCTCTTCACACCGTCCTGACTCACCTGGAAAGGCAGGGCACGTACGTGAGGATGCTCTTCATAGACTATAGCTCTGCCTTCAATACGGTCATCCCCATCAAGCTTACCACCAAACTCCACCAGCTAGGCCTCAGCTCACCGATATGAGATTGGATCCTGAATTTTCTGACGGAGCGACCGCAGGCTGTGAGACTGGGGCCGCACCTTTTCCCCACTATCACCCTGAGCACCGGCACACCACAGGCCTGTGTACTGAGCCCCATGCGCTACTCCCTCTTCACTCACGACTGTGTTCCTGCATTCGACACCAACACCATTGTCAAGTTTGCAGATGACACAACGGTGATTGGGCTGATCACCAACGCTGATGAAACAAAATACAGAGCGGAGGTGCAGAACATGGCTTGTTGTTACCTTCTCTCAGCTAACAATGATATATTCAACATTTTGCTTAGATCTCCATGCCCTTTGTCCATTTTCACATCTTACACTTCCTTATCTATGTCTCTTCCTCTCCCCTGACATCAATCTGAAGAAGGGTCTCGACCCAAAACGTCCCATTTCTTCTCTCCAGAGATGCTGCCTGTCCAACTGAGTTACTCCAGTAATTTGTGTCTATCAGCTCACTAATTGTCGGTTTGAATTTTATCAGGATCACTCTGCTCCAGACCTCATCACAGCCTTGGTCTACACATGAGGTATAGAAGGTATAAAAGGTATAGAAATGGACACCTCCATATTGAGGGACAGTTTCTACCCAGCTGTTATCAGGCAACTGAATCATCCTACCACAACCAGAGAGCAGTGCTGAACTACTCGACCTCATTGGTGACCCTCGAACTATCCTTGATCGGACTTTGCTGGCTTTATCTTGCACGAAATGTTATTCCCTTATCATGTATCTATACATTGTAAATGGCTTGATTGTAATCATGTATTGTCTTTCTGCTGACTGGATAGCATGCAATAGAAGCTTTTCACGTGACAATAAACTAAACAATAAATAATGATGAAAGAGATAAGGTGAGGTAACCTCAATATGAGATATGGGAAAATCATACGTGATAAGTCTGATGGTTTCAAACTACACCAAAGTGCAGGCATTCAACCTGCAGTAGATCTTGAATGCACACTGGGACTGAATCTGTACCTACTGGCAAATGTGAGTGTTGCCATCTGAATCTCTTGAAGTGAAAATAGTAATTTTGCTTTTGTCAATTGGTTACTCACATTCTTTTAGCCAGTGAAACAAAATAGCTTGCTTTGTAAAGACAAATTAAGCAGGGTGGAATTACCAAAGATCGCAAAGAAAGTTAATCAAAGTTCTTTCGAATGAAACCAAGCTCATGATTGAAATTAGTGTGGGTACTTTAGCAACAGATTTGGATAACCAAGGACTACTTACAATACTTGCCTCTGGATCAAAAGACAAAGTAATTCAGATGAAATATTTTATGTACATTTGTATATTGAATGTGTTTCCTCAATTTCAATTTAATTTAATAGGATAATCACGTGGAAATTAATGGAAACGCATTGAATGTAATATTGCGAATGTAATAATGTGAAGTGGCAGTTTATGCTACATAGATTGTCCAATTCCCCAGCAACAGAAAGATTGGCATTTTGAAGAATATCTGAAACATTTTCGATGCTAACCTTATGCAGTATTTAAGCAAAATGTCATAAGGTCATAAGTGATGGGAGCAGAATTAGGCCATTCGGCCTATCATGTCTACTCTGCCATTCAATCATGGCTGATCTATCTCTCCATTCTAACCCCATTCTCCTGCCTTCTCCCCATAACCCCTGACACTCATACTAATCAAGAATCTATCTATCTCTGCCTTAAAATATCAATTGATTTGGCTTCCACAGCCTTCTGTGGCAAAGAATTCCATAGATTCACCACCCTCTGACTAAAGAAAGAAATCCTCATCTTTAATTCTGAGGCTATGACATCTAGTCCTAGACTCTCCCATTACTGGAAACATCCTCTCCACTTCTTCTCATATTTGTTACATTTCAATGAGGTCCCCCCTCATTCTTCTAAACTCCAGCGAGTACAGGCCCAGTGCTGACAAATGCTCACCATGCGTTAACCCACTCATTCCTGGGATCATTCTTGCAAACCTCCTCTCAACCCTCTTCAGAGCCAGCACATCCCTCCTCAGATATGGTGCCCAAAATTACTCACAATACTCCAAATGTGGCCTTATCAGTGCCTTATAGATTATCTGCCTTGTATTCTAGACCTCTTGAGATGAATGTCCTGCTCTCATGTAAAGTATTCGACTTTTTAATTTATTTTTCATCTTTTTCTAAATTATTTTTCTTGTAATACTCGGATATCATTCCATAACTATACGAAAATATCTCTTTTAATCTTTCCTTATCTTGCATACATATTGAGGTTAAAGCTTCTTATCTTTATTTAAACCATAAGTAGATATAAAATATATTCACATTTTTATTTTGTTACCCATTTGAAATGCATATGTGGCTTGGCTTCCCTTGTCATTATTTGATAAATATCTACCTGAATGCACCCTGGCAAAAGGTAGGTGGGTTGTCACAGATCTAATCTGTCCAGTGAAGCTCAAAGAGATGGTTTTATTGAGTCTGGGCCGCTATCTGTGAGGCTTGCCAGCTAACAGCACATGTCAGAGGTTTGGGCATCATTCCCAAAGTAATATTTATGCATTGGAAAATTACATGCACTGTGCTCCAGAATATTCATTATGCACAGCCAGCTGGGGAACATTTTCCTTACCTGCTATGCAAACTGATGAAGCTGACCTTCCCATGGAATTGTCAAACTTTAATTTGGGATTAAATTATTTTCAATAAAACAACCATATATTTCACTGTTGCAACCTGCATGGCGTTGTTAAATTTACGTGGTATGATAAACTTGGTTGGTTTCTCCAACAGAATATTTCAATTGTTGTTTTGTCTGTGGATAAAGCTAAATAATAGGGCAGCACAGAGGCACAGCAGCAGAGTTGCTGCCTTACAGCGCTCGCAGCACCGGAGACCCGGGTTCGATCCTGACTACGGGTGCCGTCTGTACAGAGTTTGTATGTTCTCCCCGTGACCACGTGGGTTTTCTCCGAGATCTTCGGCTTCCTCCCATACTCAAAAGCCGCACAGGTTTGTAGGTTAATTAGCTTGGTGTGAGCGTAAATTGTCCCCAGTGTGTGTAGGATAGAGCTAATGTACAGGAATCACTGGTCGGTGCAGCCTCAGTGGGCCAAAGAGCCTGTTTCTGCGCTGCATTTCTAAACTAAATAAAGGATTTAGCGATAAAATAATGATCCATTTGTCCTGTTCAAGCAATAGCCCATTTTCTTGGTTCTTGTGATCCATTTGCATGACACATTTTTCATCCATTTCCGTTATGTGGCATCACTAGCACGGCTTGCAATTATTACCAGTACTGACCTCTCAAAGAAGATTATAGTATTGTACTTGAGTTTGGCTTGATTGCATTTGGTATTATCTGACTTGATTTGCATAACAAGCAAAGCAAAGCTTTTCACTCTTCCTCTGTGTACGTGACAATAATGAATCTAAACAACAGTCCATCCAGTGAAGATAATCCCGGAATTCCCCTTAAATGATTAGATGGGAAATTCCAGCATTAGGACTCAGTAAAAGGAAGGAATATACTTCCATGCTAGGATGGGATGTGACTTGCTGGGGCACCCAAAAACACATATTTTCCCCAATCACATGTTTGTTGTTATGTCCAACTCATCTGCTTCTCATAAATATTGAAGTAATGTAATTATTTGATATTAACCATGGGGATGAGGTTCATCGTCAGATTTGCACCAAGCTTTCTACCGGCCTTGGATCAAATGTTTTCCAGGAGCTTCATTAGCACAGTTGTGGACCCACATTGTGACCATTGACAGCCAATATCTCAGCTGCGCTGCAGCTGACTCACATTTGGTGTTGCTGTGGAAGCAGACCCATGTCAAGAAACTACAGATTGTTCGAAGGCTCCACACAACCTCAACACCCTCATATGATCGAGCAATCACCCAATACTCTCATACAATCCCTGCACATTGCTATGCAGGCTCAGTCATTAGTCTGCAAATCAATGTGTCAAGTGGCATGCCAAACATCATAGTGGTACAATGTTTAAGAAAGAACTACAGATGCTGGAACAATCAAAGGTAGACAAAAAATGCTGGATAAACTCAGCGGGTGAGGCAGCATCTCTGGAGAGAAGGAATAGGCAACGTTTCTTCAGTCTGAAGAAGGGTCTCAACCTGAAACATTGCCTATTCCTTCTCTCCATAGATGCTGTCACATCCGCTGAGTTTCTCCACCATTTTGTGTCTACCATCAGCATTTATGCCTCACACTGCCTCATAATCAAGGATGAGTCGCACCCTCACCACTCCCTCTTCTCCCCTCTCCCATCAGGCAAAATGTACTGAAGCGTGAAAACACACAGCACCAGATTCAGAGACTTTATTCCCAGCTGTTATCAGGCAACTGAATCACCCTACCACGACCAGAGAGCAGCGCTGAACTACTAGCTACCTCTTTGATCACCATCAGACTATCCTTGCTTTGACTTTGCTGGCTTTACCTTGCACTAAACATTATTCCATTATCATGTATCTATACACTGTAAATAGATCGATTGTAATCATGTATTGTCTTCCTGCTGACTGGATAGCACGCAACAAAAGCTTTTCACTGTTCCTCGGTACACGTGACGATGAACTAAACTGAACTGAAACAAGTTGTTCCCCAAAGGTAACGAGGATGGCCTACTAGCGTTCCTGAGATTCGGGTGGCTGTGTGGGTGGGGGCAGCATCATGGTCGTCACGGCACTGACTCTCTGCAGAGCAAGCAACTGCTCCCTCCCAGGATGTCCACTTTCCAAATGACACCACACCAGGAGTAACGTGTACAGTTTTGGTATTTTTAGCCAACTTTGGGTACTTCCACATTAGAGATTGTAGATTGGTTTATGCATGGCAACCAATCATAATAGACTAGCATCATGAACCCCACCTTACTGTATCATTTATATTAACACCCACTTCCTATACGGCACAGTTCTGGAAGCTGTCAGGATGCTCTGACAACTAACGAGCTACTGTACTGCTATAGTTTGCATATTGATTAAAGATAATCTTGGATTATATATCGTGAGATACTCTTGTTTACAGAGACAATTCAGTCAAAGTCCACAGGGTTAATGAGTGAGAAAACAGATGAATGGGGTAAGGGCAGGTTAAGCAGGAATGTTCCAGCCTTAGTGTGTAGAAAACATTTGATAAGATACCAGCTCTTAGTGCAAGAACATGGTACCAAGAGACATGGTATCAGAAGAAGGAGCCTCCTATTTAAGGTAGGTGTGGCAAGGAATGTCCATCCTCAGATTGTTGGACCTTTCAAACCGTCTAATTTAGAGGGTTGTGGAGAGGGAATCAGTGGATATGTTCCCGATAGAAACGGATAATTTTCCAGGGAGTCAAAGGTTAAGAGGGACAGGCAGCTTGGAGTTTGTGATACAGTATGCCATATTTCTGTTCCAATATCCCATGTCCTTACAAGAGCACACTACTGCGGCTCTGTAGTAGCTAACTGCATCATTCAAGCATAGTTGGTACAGTACAAAGTCTGTTCTCCCAGGACCAACACTGCTCAGGTGGAGCACTTTTCTCTATCAAATGAGCCACCCTCCTCAGGCCACTGGAATACCAAGATGTAAGAGTTTTCTGCTGGATTGGGGCAAATGAGAGATGGGTTCTAGGGGAAAGGCAAGGATGATCATTCAACTTTGCATTCAATTTGGCAAATTTTGATTTATAAAATCAAATAAAATGTCATATAGCATTTGCTTTTATTTTTCAATGATTCAATGGTAATTTATTTATCACATTTATTGAGGTATATTGAAATTCATGTTTGTATGAGGCAGTTTGACACGGGACACGCGCTGAGGGCTGATCATCTGGATGAGCGAGCCAGCCCTCCTGAGCAGGTCCACAGTGAGCGACTCCCTGGCGGGTGAGCAGGGTCTAGGGTTGCCAACTGTCCTGTATCAGCCGGGACATCCAGTTTATCGGGCTAAATTGGTTTGTCCCATACGGGACTGCCCTTGTCCTGTATTTGACAGCTACTACTCGGGTCTAGAGGACTGTCAAGTCAGAGCACCACGTCCGGCCCTGCCTCATCCATCCCGACATAGTGCAGTCGGAGTGTAGCAGCAGCGCCTCGCCCGTAGCCTCGTCAGTCGGTGGATGTTTGTGTTACATTTTTATTGTGTATTGTGTGTTCTTTTTTTTATTGTACCGCTGCTGGCAAATTCATTTCACTGCACGTTATGTGCAAGTGACGAATAAAACTTGACTTGAAGGGAGGATTAGATTTAGCTCTTAGGGCTAACAGAATCAAGGGATATGGAAAGAAAGCCAGAACGGGGTAGTGATTTTGGATGACCAGCCATGATCTTATTGAATGGCGGTGCTGGCTCGTGGGGCTGAATGGCATACTTTTTGCACCTATTTTCTATTTGTCTCTGTTTCTATGTTTCAGACCGGCTTACACCTTGGTCCTCACTAAGTGTCAGACTGGAGAATGACCGTCTGGATATCTTGCCAAATACTGTTGCTGCTGAGACAGCTTCTTCTCTGTCTCTTTCTCTCCGTCCTCAATAACCTGTGTCATGCACCTTCTTCTCATTTATCCAATCGTGCTCCACTCCAAAAGGAATACCTACCATCACAGTCACACCTGGTAACAGCTGCTTTTCGAAGCACGTTTGAAGTCAGTGAAAAACGTGATAAGTTCATAAGTGATAAGAGCAGAATTAGGCCATTCAGCCCATCAAGTCTACACTGCCAGTCAATCATGGCTATTCTATCTCTCCCTCCTAACCCGATTCTCCTGCCTTCTCCCCATAACCCCTGACACCCGTACTAATCAAGAATCTATTCATATCTGCCTTAAAGTCGTTTATTTATAGAAAAGATTTTGGCCAAGAAATCGAATTGCAAGTTTTTATGAATTACTCAGATAAATGGAAATGCAAAATCAAAAGCTGAACAGGATCAGCAATTCTGACCACAAAGCGAGGCAGAGGTATTCAAGATGGAGACAGGCAATTCAGCCCACGGAGCTTTCACTGACCATCAACCACATTTATATTAATCTATTAATCTCTCCTTTGCATAATCTTATATAAAGCAGAGATAGATAGATTCTTGATTAGTACAAGTGTCAGGGGTAATGGGTAGAAGGCAGGAGAATGGGGTTAAGAGGGAGAGATAGATCAGCCATGATTGAAAGACGGGCTACACTTGATGGGCCGGATGCTCTAATTCTGCTCTTATCACATTTGAATTTATGAATTTATGAACTTAATCCCATTATGTATTCACCCCACAATCTCAAATTCCTCCACAGTCAACCATTCACCAGCAAACTAGAGGCAATTTATAGTGGCAAATTAAACTGCCAACCTACACATCTTTGAAATATTGGAAGAAAAAGGATCACACAAAGGAAACTAGTGGTCACAGGGAGAACGAGTAAATACCACACAGACAGGGTCCAAGGAAAGGGTTAAAACTGGTTGCCGGGTGACTTCCTCGGGATTTGAGGGACTGAATGAGCACTCCAGCAACTGAGTTATAAGGAACATTTGGGCAGCCTAGAATTTTATTCCTTGGAGCATAGGAGACTAAGGGGTAATCTTAGAGGTTTTCAAAATCATGAGGGGCATAGATAGTGGGAATGTACAACGTTTTTTGTCCAGTGTAGAGGAATTAAATTCAGAGAGGTTTCAGGTGAGAGGGGAAAGGTTTAATTGGAACTTGAGAGGCAACTTTTCACATGTGGAATGGTAAGTATATGGAACAAGCTGCCAGACAAAGTGGGATTTACAAGGCATTTGGATTTGTACATGGATAGGAAAGTGTGATATGGACCAAATACAGGAAAATGGGAGATAGACACAAAATGCTGGAGTAACTCAGCAGGACAGGCAACATCTCTGGAGAGAAGGAATGGTGACGTTTCGGGTCGAGACCCTACTTCAGTCTGAAGAAGTTACTCCAGCATTTTAAATCTTCAGTTTAAACCAGCATCTGCAGTTACTTTCTCCAGGAAAATGGGGTTAGCTTAGATAAGCATTTGCTCAATATGGACGAGTTGGGCTGAAGGGCTTGTTTCTGTGCTGTATGACTGACTATAAAAATATATAAATGCAGTAAGATATTAAAAATATATAAAAATATAAGAATGCAATAAGTTCAAGACAATGTTACAATATTGAAACCTGACCACAACATGGAGGAACAGCATTGATCTTAAAAAAATAAATGTCAACAGTCGTATAAAGGTTTGCTGAACTATGTCATGGATGGATCTTAAGTGAATCCACTGATGCTGGGTCCACACAGACTACGAGTTTTCTCTGATGGTTCTTCATGTTGTCAGGAAGATTTCCTCTTTCTTTGTTTGTAGCGTCTGCAAAATGGTGGGTGTGGTGCTGCATGAGTGCTCCAATTCTGGCCGGCTTGCCGATTATTGCCACCTGAGTGTATGAGCATGTGTCCATTGCGCTCATCCTTGCAATAGGTCTGCTTCTCATATTTCGCTTGGGCAGCTTACAACCCAGTGGTATGAATATTAATTTCTCTAACTTCAAGTAATCCTTGCATTCCCCCCTCTCTCTCTCCATACCTCCACCACCCAAGACTTCAAAGTCGTCATGTTGAGTCTCATTGTCTGTAATTCATTTTCACCTAGCACACAGCTAACCTAATTAAAATGTAATTCATTTTCACCTAGCACACAGCCTGTTTCCTTTATCATTGTTACTTTTTTGCATATCTTTCAATCATTTGTACTGCATCTCTCTACATCACAATCTCTCGTTTCCCTTTCCCCCGACTCTCAGTCTGAAGGGTCTCGACCTGAAACATCACCCATTCCTTTTCTCCAGAGGTGCTGCCTGACCTGCTGAGTTACTCCAGCTTTTTGTGTCTATCTTGAAACCAGCATCTGCAGTTTCTTCTTGCATAATGCATTTGCTACGCCTAGTAGTCATTCTTTTATGATTTTCCACATTGTGAATTTTCACCACACCATGCAGATAAATTCGTATTTCTTATATAAATATATTTCTTATATAAATCTTGAATTTACGATTGTTCAATTATTTTAGTTTAGTTTGGAGATACAATACGGAAACAGGGAACAGGGTCTTCGGCCCACGGTCAGACCAGCGATCCCCACACATTAACACTATCCTACACACACTGGGGACAATTGTACAATTACACCAAGCAAATTAACCTACAAACCTGCAAGTCTTTGGAGTGTGGGAGGAAACCGAAGATCTTGGAGAAAACTCACGCGGTTATAGGGAGAACATACAAACTCCATACAGACAGCAATTGCATGCACAACCACTCCAAAGGTTCTGGAACACGTCTGTGTCCATAGTTCTTTGGAATTCATACATGTAAGAAAGTCCCTTACTCCTGCTTCCTGGCAAGAACCAACTGCACGCCTGCATTTTAGGGCATATCCATTTGCAGTAATTCCTATCCCCTTGTGTTTTACAATTTATCTGATATTCTGATGTCCAAATGTTTACTGATATTCTGATGTCCAAAATGTATACATATTGCTAGTCCAGAACTCCAAGGCTCTTGATGACCTTGACATATTGTTGTATATATGTGTGCTTACCTTATCAAAGGTCCCCGGTATGCCTGTGACTATTTTGAGACCTGACCCCCTCCTGGTCTGCTCAAGTATTTATAACATAATATTATAATTTACAGACATTATCATCCTGTACCATCACAGTTATGTAGCGACTGAACATGCGGCACTAAACCAGTGCCAGAAGGATAACTACCTAATAAACTCCAGCCACATTTAACGATATAGCTGCAGCCTCCTGGTGAAATAGTGTTTACAAATGTCAACATCGCATATGGCATTATACTGGTCCTGGGACCCATGTTGAAGATATCCTACCCCTTGATAGCCGGTGTGGACTCAGAGCGAGGCTAGTTTGCTACAGCCAACTCAATGAGGAAGCTCGTTGACCCAATTAATGGCCATATAACTCCATAATTAACAAACAATCATTTAGCATGAACTCGAAACATTAGCAATCAATACCATTTTCCATGGAACATAAGCATAAGAAACTCTTTCATCACCTGGAAAAGAAAATTCTGCGGTTTGGTGCTTTGCAACACATAGAAGGATAGATGTAACAACCCAAACCTTAGGGCAGTTTATTAAACCTGCAGAACACAATTTGAGTTTATCATGCAACTACTGATTTCCCAAGCCTCAGGCTGAACCAGCAAATTACATTTAAAATAACCAAATAAGGTTATATTATTCATGACAAATCAGGAAACAATTTGCATAATCACACAATAGGAACCTTAAGCGGCCTCTTAATGACTTTATTTGAAACCTCAATTGATAAACAAAATGGAGGGAGTCACAAAAGTCCTTCCTACTCCTTTTTAGCGAAAATGTATGTTTCGCCACATATTTTGCAACCAGTGAAATAAACATGAAACCAACATATATATTAGGTGTCCCATTAAACCAGAATTTCATAATATCGCGTGATTCAACACCATTTCTGTGTTGCCATTAACCTATACTTGATGATTCTCCTGTGACAACAAGATATGTAACCATTCCAGGGTTCTTCAACTGATTGCACCCTCGTGACTAACATATGCCATCATCATAATGTATCAACCTGAGCATCACAATATACACATTTGTCCAATCACTCTTTAACCCATACGATGCCCGTAGGGTCTATAGATAGTTGATACCCATAACAGACATTTTTTGCAAGTCATGCAATTCTGCTCCACCTCCAAACTCGAGATGATATTTGCAACTTGGTATCTGCCGAAACAGCAACTGTGGCCCGATTTCCAAACTGTCTTGCAAGACAATCTTGGTCCTTCTACTGAACCTGCGCAATTCTAGCCAGCTTGAAAAGCTAGAACAGTCCATTTTACATGATTAGACCCCTCAAATTAGCTGATAATGTCTCAATCATTTGTAATGTATAACTGTCCACCTTACCAATTTGTAAGTGGTAAGGTGTAGAGTAGCACAGGTACAGTGCGTGGAACCTCTGGCCAGCCTTCATGCTGCCACCAACTTCAGTGAACCGCTTACTGCCAATAAAGACGTGGGGTGCATTATCACCAAAACTATGAAACATTGCTTGTTCCAATAGCTTGTGCTTTATCCTCCAGGTTTCGCCTACGGAAAGGTCTTACCTGAATAGAAGATTCAACGGCCAACTGTAATGTCCCCCTGAGAGCGGTATTCACTGCATACGTGTTTGGGATGGTAACTTTCTGGCCACACATAGACCTCTGGCACATGCCCTGTATCCCTTGGGCATGCTCTATAGCTATACCCTCAGACTCAGAATTAGACTATACCAATCCCACATGCTCTCCTCTTACATGAGGGAGCCATTAAGCAGCCCTGTTACAAGGTGCTGCTAGTGCAGCTTCAGCAATACGCCGACTTTGCCATGGCCCCAGTGCCAGAATAATACTGACGCAGCATGCTCTCCTCCTACATGAGGGAGACTTTTAGCAGGCCAGCTAAAAAGTGCTGCTGACACAATTTCCCATTTAGGACCATTAGCACCATTTTGCAATATAATTAAAGATTTACTTAACAACTGGAGCAGTAATGAATACTGTTTGTCCATCCTTGTGACTTTATTAATTTCACCTGGAGAAACAAGATGTTAACAAGATAAGTTGTCTTACTTGCACAGCTGAATCACATCTATACTATTAACAATTAATTTAACGACTAGTAAACCTGTTACCAGAGTTTATTGACTGCCATCTGTTGCCCAGGCCAGCATCACAGCCAATTGAATACCTAAAAGTGAATCCCAACATCCTACAAGTCTATTTGATAGACTTAATCTAACTGGATAGAGGAGCCCAATTTCTCAAATATAGTTTAAGACTTAACAGATTCTGTTATATTGCCTTATCCTAACAATGACCCCCCACCCCCCATGATCACTGTAAATGAAGAAGGTACCGCTGGTGCCCATGAAGCAGCCCTGAACAAAGGTGCTGCTGGCGCGGCCTTTCCCATAGGATAGTATTTGCCATAGATTTGGCGTTCTCATGAAGCAGCCCTGAGCAAAGGTGCTGCTGGCATAACCTCTCCAAAAGGCTAGCCTGCCATAACTTGGCATTCTCTTGGAGCAGTCCTGGGCAAAGGTACTGCTGGCACAGCCTCTCCAATAGGCTAGCCTGCCATAGCTTGGCATCCCCATGAGCAGTCCTTGAACAAAGGTACTGCTGGCACAACCTTTCCCATAGGCTGGCACTGCCATAACTTGGCATTCCCATGATGCAGCCCTTCCCAAAGGTGCTGCTGGCTCAGCCTCTGCAATAGGCTGCCATTGCCATAAACTTTACTACTGATCCACCTCCTGCCTAAAGGAGTTTCTCTAAATTCATTCCCAGACGTGAACCTACCAAATCTTTCTTAATTACTCTGACTGTTTTGGCAGCTGTCCACATATCCTGGGGATTATTGTGGTTAGGGAACCCATAAGTGAATTTCCCCTCCCCGGGAATCAATATATATATACTTCCCCGTGGTACCCTCCCGGCACCCGGGCTACTCATTTATGTGAATTAAACCACATTTCTTGGGGACTACTGCGGTCTGGGAATCGCATACACTTGAGTTTCCCCTCCACCGGGAACCCAGGCTGACCATTCAGGTCCGTTAAGCCCATCCCCTAGGGACTACTGCGGTCTGGAACCGCACTATTCTCGGGTATCCCCTCCCCGGGAACCCAACATGTGGAGTCACTGACCGCGTTATCAGTGACTCCGATCGTTAACCCGACATTCGCCAGCTCCCCGCTCCCGCGGTCGGACCAGGGTTTTCCCCCCAAAGCCCTAGGCTGGTTCACTCGTCGGCCTCGCGACCATCCCGCAAGAACCCCAGAAGTTCCTGAAGGAAACCTAGAACAAGTAAGAAATAGCACTTACCTGAAACATTTTTAGACTTACCGTTGGAGGAGCTGCGCTGCTCCACAGTCGTCTGCACGAAAGCGTCTGACGCAATGACGCACGAACGGCTGTAGGGGGTTCTTCACGTAGTCACTCACGTGACTCCAAAGTAAAATAGAGATTTTGTTTAGTTTAGTTTAGAGATTCAGCTCGGAAACAGACCCTGCAGCCAATTGGGTCCGCTCTGACCAGCAATCCCCACATACTAAAACTATCCTCCAAACGAGCGACAATTTTTACATTTACCAAGCCAATTAACCTACCTTCCTGTCCGTACTTGGAGCGTGGGAGGAACCGAAGATCTTGGAGAAAACCCACGCAGGTCATGGGGAAAACGTACAAACTCCCCATTGTTGGGATCGAAACCGGGTCTCTGGTGCTGAAAGTGCTGTAAGGCGGCAACTTTACTGCTGCCGCCTTGGTTGAAAACGTCAAATTCCTAGCAGTCCATGTCCCCAACAACCTCTCCTCGACCACCCGTATTGAAGCAATGACCAAGAAAGCACAGCAATGCCTCTACTTCCTCAGAAGGCTTAGGAAGTTCAGCATGTCCCCTACAACTCTGCTGACTGGATAGCACACAGGAGCTTTTCACTGTACCTCGGTTCATGTGAAAATAAACTAAACTAAACCGAACTGAACTGTTATGATCTCTGCTGTGTTTGATATTTTACCTTTGACCGTCACTCCAAAAGATATAAGAACATTTCATATATTATTGCAAAGTTTTACAGAGATGTAAGGAAAATCAAAAATGCATAAAAGCAGTGGATCTATTCTCTGAAAATTGAATGTTAGAACCTGTGTACAAGAGATGACTCTTGTACACAGTCATTTATAAAATGGCAGAAGAAAGTTAAGGCACTTTTTATAAATGGTATTATGACAATAGACAATAGACAATAGGTGTAGGAGTGGCCATTCGGCCCTTAGAGCCAGCACCGCCATTCAATGTGATCATGGCTGATTATCCCCATTCAGTACCCCGTTCCTGCCTTCTCCCCATATACCCTCACTCCACTATCTATAAGGGCCCTATCTAGCTCTCTCTTGAAAGCATCCAGAGAACAAGCCTCCACCGCCCTCTGAGGCAGAGAATTCCACACTCACAGCTCTCTGTGAGAAACAAAATGTTTCCTCGTCTCCATTCTAAATGACTTACCTCTTATTCTTAAACTGTGACCCCTGGTTCTGGACTCCCCCAACATCGGGAACATGTTTCCTGCCTCTAGCGTGTCCAAACCCTTGACAATCTTATATGTTTCAATAAGATGCCCTCTCATCCTTCTAAACTACAGAGTGTACAAGCCCAGCCACTTTATTCTCTCAGCATATGACAGTCTCGCCATCCTGGGAATTAACTTGTAAACCTACGCTGTACTTCCTCAATAGCAAGAATGTCCTTCCTCAAATTTGGAGACGAAAACTGCGCACAATACTCCAGGTGTGGTCTCACTAGGGCCCTGTACAACTGCAAAAGGACCTCTTTGCTCCTATACTCCTCTTGTTATAAAGGCCAACATGCCATTTGCTTTCTTCACTGCCTGGTGTACATGCCTGCTTACTTTCATAGACTGATGTACAAGGACCCCCAGATCGCATTGTACTTCCCCTTTTCCCAACTTGATGCCATTTAGATAGTAATTTGTCTTCCTGTTTTTGATACTAAAGTGGATAACCTCACATGTATCCACATTAAACTTCATCTGCCATGCATCTGCCCACTCCCCCATTTGTCCAAGTCACCCTGCATTCTCATAGCATCCTCCTCACAGTTCACACTGCACCCAGCTTTGTGTCATCTGCAAATTAGCTAGTGTTACTTTGAATCCCTTCATTCAAATCATTCGATTTCAAATATTCAGAAAGTACTTCTGAATAACCTGTGTTGAGTTCACTAAGAGCGGCTAGTGTATTAAATTTGGCTGCATTAGTTAAAGCAACTCACGATGGTAGAGTACTTTTAACTTGGACAAGTCAACATGCTGCCCTGCTGAACCTTGGCATCACGTTAGTATCATTTACGACTAAGGCTGGAACCTGCATATTGGTAATATAAGGGTGCCAATTGCTATGCATGGAAGTGGAAATTTGCAACCTGTGGAAATACAAAGAGATAGGTGAAGCTAATAAGTTGGATCAGAAGGGCTGACCAGAAAGGGAAAGAAAATATAAATTGTCTCCTAGGTCATGAAATCATCAATGCATATACAGGACATTTTGCCTACTCCATCCTTGCTGACTGTAATGTCAATTTCTTAACTTTTCAATGTCCAACTTTTGATTGATCGGAGATGTAGAAGAGATATAGCTTACACTCTCCCAGATAGTAAAAACAAATCTTCCAGTCGTTATTTCTTGATTAATTGGTCCTTTATTGAAGTAGTACAAACAAATAAGTGATTCCTATCAAGTATTTCTTATTCCAATATAAATTGTAACTTTTCGTTCATACTAACTGTTTCATCCGTGTCGTGTCGTATGGCGTTGTGCGATAAAAACCGTTGTCTCTTCCATCCCTCAAGGCTAAACTGACTGCCCACTCTCTGTGGCTACGCCAGCCTCCTCAGATGTAGACACACCCTTCTACGTCTCAAATCTCACGCACAAGCATACAAAAAAGATACAACTGGAAATATCTAGACATGGCTATACTATACTAACAGTAACTAACTTAAGCATAAATGGTTCCTACACCGATCATCAGGGAATTTCCTTTGATGAGTTAACCTACCAACATGCAATGGTCTGGGATGTGCAAAGGAAACTAAGGCACCTGGTGGAAACTCACATTGCATCAAAAATGCATATCCTGAGTGTTATTTGTCATATGCACTTGATATGAACCTAGAACAATTAAATTATTACTTGGAAGCAATGGAAATTTGTCACATGGAACCTCCTGGGATCATGAGAGACAGATGGAGAAATATATGAATAAACACATATGAAGTACGGCCAGTGAGAAATCTGAGTGGTGATTGGAGCAGGGCGACGGAGCTTATGATTGTCTGAGCTAGTGGGGGGACAAGTTTCTTTAAATCAGCTTTCGGGGATGATCACATAATTATTTTATTCCATGTGCATTGCTGAATTACATTATTCCTGAAGATAGACACAAAAAGCTGGAGTAACTTCGTCTAAAGAAGGGTCTCGACCCAAAACCCATTCCTTCTATCCAGAGATGCTGCCTGACCCGCTGAGTTTCTCCAGCTTTTTGTGTCTACCTTCAGCTTAAACCAGCATCTGCAGTTCCTTCCCACACATCACATTATTGCTCGGTTAGCTGTTCTTAAAACTTCCTGCTTTAGGGACTCACAACCCAATCACATTCCCATCACATTGATTTGCCATGCACCTATAGAATTGAAAGGGAATCTCTCTGAGAAGATGAAAGTCCAGCATTGGGAGTCTATCTCAGATGGACATCCTTTAATCATTTGCATTGTCTACTGTCGCATCCCCACTATTGTACTAACTCCACACTTACCCTAAGCCCACAGATCTTGCCCTATACCCCCAACCAGGATCATCCAGCCACTGACAAGCCCTAATCACTCAGATTTGCTCACTTGAACCCTACATCGCTACCCATTACACCCCCAGCTCACTACACCTGTCCCATCCCCTACACCTGCCCCATCCCTACACCTGCCCCATCCCCTATACATGCCCCGTCCCTACACCTGCCCCCTCCCCTACACTTGCCCCCTCCCCTACACCTGCCCCCTCCCCTACACCTGTCCCAGCCCAACACCTGCCCCCTCCCCTACACCTGTCCCATCCCTACACCTGCCCCATTCCCTACACCTGCCCCTTCCCCTACACCTGCTCCCACCCTACACCTGTCCCCTCCCCTACACCTGTCCCACCCCCGCACCTGCCCCCTCCCCTACACCTGTCCCATCCCCACACCTGCCCCATCCCCTATACCTGTCCCATCCCCACACCTGCCCCCTCCCCTATACCTGTCCCATCCCCACACCTGCCCCATCCCCTACACCTACCCCCTCCCCTACACCTGCCCCCTCCCCTACACCTGTCCCACCCCCACACCTGCCCCCTCCCCTATACCTGTCCCATCCCCACACCTGCCCGCTCCCCTACACCTGCCCCATCCCTACACCTGCCCCCTCCTCTACACCTGCTCTCTCTGTACATCACCCAACCCAGGACATACCTATTTCTTTTAGCAGGCTCTCACTTGTGTAAAGGGTGCCTTTTCCGTGTACATGCTATTTTATTTCGGGATCTGCTGCAGTTTTAGATGGTACAGGTTGTGGTGCAACTTGCAGAGGTCGATTGTGGTGCCTCTGCTAGTCATCAGGTCTTAAGTGATGGGAGCACAATTAGCCATTCGACCCATCAGGGTTACACCGCCATTCAATCATGGAGGATCCATCTCTCCCTCCTAACCCCATTCTCTTCCTTTCTCCCCATAACCCCTGACTCCTATACTAATCAAGAATCTATCTATCTCCTTAAAAAATATCCATTGATGGCCTCCACAGCATTCTGTGGCAAGGAATTCCACAGATTCACCACCCTCTGATGGAAGAAATTCCTCCTCATCTCCTTCCTAAAAGAACGTCCTTTCTGAGGCTATGACCTCTAGTCCTAGACTCTCCTAGTGGACATATCTTCACCATATCCACTCTATCCAAGCCTGTCACTATTCGGTACGTTTCAATGAGGTCTCCCCTCATTCTTTTAAACTCCAGCGAGTACAGGCCCAGTGCCGTCAAATGCTCATCGTATGTTAACTCACTCATTCCTGGGATCATTCTGGTAAAACCCCAATGGATCCTCTCCAGATCCAGCACACCCTTCCTCAGATTTGGGGCCCAAAATTGCTCATAATAACCCAAATGCGGCCTGACTGGGTGGTGCCAGAAATGGCTGCCTCGCCAGCAGTCGGTCACATCCCTTCTCTGTTTTTATTATTTTAAGTATGTTTTAAATGTGTGTTTCAAAGTTTCTTGGTTAGTTGATGTGGGGAATGGGGGGGGGGGGGGGATTGGGGGAAACTGTTTTTCAGTCACTTACCTCGACGGAGATGCGACTTTCTCAGTGTCTCATCTCTGCCCCCCCGCGTCCTAACAACTGGATTGGTGCGGCCTTTCCTGGAGAACGGCCTGGAGCTTCAAGCTGCAGGCGCGGCACGGACTTTAACATCACGGAGCTGCGATCCTATGCCGAGGATCGCCAGAAGAAGTGCTCTGACCGCGGGACTTTGTATTCTAGTCCCCTCTAAATAAATGCGATTGTGCAAGGGGCACTGGGCACTGAGGGTTCGCTGTCTTAACAATGTTCTACATGAACTATCCTCCTGTTGTGAATTGTACTTACACCTACATCATATTCTGAGAGCTCAAGGCCAGGCAGTTTTAGCTTCGACAAACATAAAGTTTAACAATGCGTTACTGCTTTCAAGTCTTGTATCACTGCAGGCGTGTGCTTTGTGGCACATTACTTTTACAGTAATAGCATATTGACATGACACACTTCAGGCTAATAGAGCATTTCAGATGAAAATATGTATCAAAGTATATAAAACGCTGCTCATATCATAGGGTCTCTGATTTACTGTATATATTGATCTTCCATTGCCAGTGTAAAGTACATAGAATTATTTTGAGATTTCAAAAGTCGATGAGTTGTCCTAGGTCATTGTGTGTAGTTTGGATGCTATTAATGTTATAGATTTCTGATAACCGGCTGATTAACATTCAATGTTACATCAAATTATGCTGTAGGGATTTAGCATACCTATAGTATTCAAAGGGAGAAAAGCTTTGGTTTAGTTTAGTTTAGAGATACAGCACGGAAACAGGCCCTTCAGCCCACCGAGTCTACGTCGACCAGCGATCCCCGCATACTAACACTATCCTACACACACTAGAGACAATTTACAATTTTACCAAAACCAATTAACTTAAAAACCTGTACGTATTTGGGATGTGGGAGCAAACTGGAGCTCCCAGAGAAAACCCACTCAAGTGAGGGGAAGAAAGTACAACTCCGTTGAGGCAGCACCTGAGGTCAGGAACCCGGATCTATGGCACTGTAAGGCCGCAACTTCTCCACTGCGCCCTTTGGATTATTATTCATGTTGTGAATTATTGCAATTCACAACAATGAATCATTGTGGAGCTGTCTAAGATTTCAAAACAAAGAAGTCAGCAGTCATCTATGTCTTGAAGATAAACACAAAATGCTGGAGTAACTCAGCGGGACAGGCAGCATCTCTGGAGAGAAGGAATGGGTGGTGTTTCAGGTCAAGACCCTTCTTCAGACTAGTCTATGTCTCATGTATGTCTTTCTTCATTCATCACTAAAACCTTGCTTCCCTGGCACAATCAAATCAACTCAAGATAACCAGCACCTTCCATTTCTTTTACAACCATACTGAGATGCGAGGTGGAGAAAATGAAGATATAAAGGGTGATCCATGTTTGGGGATTTTATATGAGCAACATGAATGTGCATGTGTACATACGTGTGTATATTCGTACATGCATATGTGTGTGTGTGTGTGTGTGTGTGTGTGTGTGTGCATATGTGCATGCGTGCATGCTTATGTGTGCTCGTGTATTGAAGACCAGGGTGGTCCAGTAACAGGTCACAGTGCACACTGAAGACAGGGGAATCCAAGGCAGCGATTCAGTGAAGCAGAGATGATCACGTGGGTAAAATAGGGATCAGGAAGAGACTGAAATAAACATGGAGGGAATCAAGGAGGAAATGAGGGGTCAAGAAAAGATTGGAGGCACTGGAAGGAGACAATGGTGAGGGAGCAGAGGCACGTTTGCTGGAGTAGAGGGAAGTCAGTCATCATCGTTGAAAACATTAACGATGCAGTGGTGCTGGTTTCCGACGGGAATGGTTCCTGCAGACTTCCACCGATGGAAGTACAGGATTTTGGTGTGTGTGCTTTATCATCATTCTTTACAATGCTATGTATGACAGTGATCACAACTTCTACTGAAGTATGGATGGCCGTTGGCTCACTAGGATCTCATCCGCCCTTTGACAGGTCTTGTTTTTGGTCCTGCTGGGGGTCCACAGCCCCCTCCTCACCTGGCAAACCAGGTGAGGGAGACGGTTTAGTCGCCGACTATCCGACCATGGAGAAGGTAGCACGAGATTACCTGGTACCCGTGGGGGGGGGGGGGGGGAGCTCCCCCGACTTGACACAATAAGAAGTAAGAAGATGGATGATGGGTGAGAAAATATTTGAGGATCTAAGAAATAAGGTGGAGTCCGGCCACAGGTTGGGGCAAGGAAGTACAAAGACACTGATAATATTGAGAGAGCATGAGCTTAAGAGAGAAAAAAATTGACATGCAGCTATGATCGCTGCGCTTCAGCTCTGAATCGGTTCATATAACATACACAAACATAAAATGCTCAAAAAGTTCAGTAGATTAGGCAACATCTCTGGAGAAAACAGTTATAAAAACGCTATGGTCCACCTAGGGAAAAGTCTAGATTTTGCTTGAAAGTAGTCAGCATTCCAGGGACTTTCTGTCTCATTGGTACATTACCTTTTTGGAAAAAAATAAGTATCAAACATTTTATTAGAGGGAACTGAGCTTATCAGAAGGACAGGCAACATCTCAAGAGTGAAGGAATGGGTGGGTCGAGACCCTTCTTCAGAAGAAGTGTGTCGACCCAAAATGCCTTCCATCCCTTCTCTCCAGAGATGCTGACAGTCCCGCTGAGTTACCCACCATTTTGTGTCTACGGATTAAACGAGCATCTGCAGTTCATTACATTGCTTATAAACACATTTGTTGATATTTTCCTGAGTTGCTGAGTTGAAATAATGAATCCAGAGAAACACAATGCTTTAATTATTTTTAAAATATTGATGACATCAATGATCATGCTTCTGAGGCAGGGAGAATCAGATTTCTCAACCTATCTGGATAAATAGAGGTTCTTAACAGGGAACTCTTGTTAGAGTTGGGAAGGAACTGCAGATGCTGGTTTAAATCGAAGATAGACACAAAATGCAGGATTAACTCAGCGGGACAGACAGCATCTCTGGAGAGAAGGAATGGGTGATGTTTCGGGTCGAGACCCTTCTTCAGACTCTTGTTAGGCTGTGCACTTTCCAAAACCTCACCTTTCTCCATCACAAGGGTTGTATTTAAAAGTTCTTATACATGGTTCAGTTTGGTTTGTAGTGAATACAATGTTTACAAAATACAATGTGGAAATTTGGAATATGATATATTAAAATATGTCTAGAGTTCTTTCTTTGCATTAATTATTTTCGTTTTATAGTGTATATTTGTTTAGTGTTCAATATCCATATGAATGATGCTGTAGATTCAATATCATTTGTCAAACACAGGGCATGTCCCTCAACATATTGAGATCAGATCGCTAAGCAACCTAAAAAGTTCTCATTCTCAAACCAATCATGGCATAACCCATGAACGTCGTCATGGACTCATAGAGCGATACAGTGTGGAAACAGGTCCTTCGGCCCAACTTGCCCATACTGGCCAACATGTCCCAGCTACACTAATCCCATCTGCCTGTGTTTGCTCCATATCTCTCCAAACCTGTCCTATCCATGTACCTGTCTAACTGTTTCTTAAATGTTGGGCCAGCCTCAACTACCTCCTCTGGCAGCTCATTCCATACCCCCACCACCCTTTGTATGAAACAGTTACCTCTCAGATTCCTGTTAAATCTTTTTCCCCTTCACCTTAAACCTATGTCCTCTAGTCCTCGATTTGCCTACTCTGTGCAAGAGACTCTGTGCCTCTACGTGATGTATTCCTCTCATGTTTTATACACCTCTATAAGATCTCCCCTCATCTTCCTATCATCAGCAAACTTGCTAATCTTGCCATGTATGTTCTCATCCAAATCATTGATATAGATATAGGTAGAAAGCAGCCCGTGTTTGATTCTGATCCCTCCAAACCTGTCCTGTCCATACAATGATCCATGTAGTGATCTTGTGGATCATTTGCTCACCTTTCATTTTTAGATCATGAATGGAACTAACAAAAACAAATCAGGATGCTACCAGAATGGTGTCGACCCGAAACGTTATCCATTCCTTCTCTCCTGCTTGTCCCACTGACGTGTGTCTAACGTAGCTGTAAGTAAAGGTTGGATAAACTTGGATTGTTTTCTTTGGAGCTCAGTGGAGACCTGACAAAAAGGGGTTAGTTTTAAGGCAAATTTTCTACTGGAAGAGTGGTGTGAGCCCGGAATGTGCTGCGTGGAATGTGGTGGAAACAGATACATTTAGATAGGAATATGCGGGGATGTGTTGGGATATAGATCACATGCAGGCAAAAGGCATGGGTTTAATTTGGCATTGTGTTCAACATGGACATCGTGGGCCAAGGAGTCTGTTCCTTTGTTATATTATTCTTTGTTCTCAATGTTTTCACACCAACGTATACAGAACATTATCAGGAATTGTTCTCCACAAGGATTTGTGAAATATCAATCAATTTCTGGCACAACGATGCATCAGAAATAACGATGACTAATTCATAAGTGAAGCTTTCTGTGAATATAAAATAACTATGTCTCCAAAGTTACTCTAACATATCAATGATTTCGGACAAAATATTTTATAAAAGTGGAGTTGGATGTCTCTGGTTTTGATTTTTCCGCATGCGTTTCCATTTAAAAATTTCTCAGGCATTTTATCTGTTACAGATGGAAAGATAATAGGCCTCTAGTTACTAATTTCCTTCATGATTCTTCAGAATCACAGCTACACTAGGCTTTTCTAAGGGATCAGCTCCTTAATGAACTGAGTAACTTCAAGCCTTCCCACATTATTTCATTCAGCCATTTTTAGACATTCAGTTGCAAATGCTCATTCACAAGATTTGTTCCTTGTTGCAGTTTTAAGAAAGGTCACTTCCACAGCATAATGAAGAAGAAGGCTTTAGTTAGGAGTGCAATAAATTTATGGAAATGCTACCAGAAATAGAGCTTGTATTTCTATCACTGTAATTAAATGAGAATATGGATGTGAATATTGGTCCAGTTACATCGGTTTACATCCAAAACATCTGTTAATTGGGCATAACTACTATAACTGAATTTTTCTGTACATAAACACAAATCATAGGCAAATAGTCATTCTTAAAAAGGTAAGTCAGAGTAAACTGAATTTTCTCAATTATTATATTGTTTAAGTGTACTTTGTTTACATATTCTGTTGAGCTGCTGCAAACAAAATGTAATTGTTATTATGTCTGGGACACTTTTAAGTAACTGAAAGTGAAATCAATCTAGATAGTATTTATATCTTGACCTTAATGAGGTATTTTGAGGACAGCTGTAATCTCCATGAATTGCATTCCCTTTTAACAAGGCATTTACAGATTGCTACTGTGTTGCTCAGACCCTTAATGAGATATTTACAGGCAGCTTTGAGTCTGAAACTCTTGTCATCATTAACTCTTTCACTGCTCCAGTCAGCTTGAATCTACCACGCTGACAAATGTTGAATACCTTATGTAAAATATCAGCAATGAGATACAATTATGTAAAATCTTTTCATCAATTCAAACATGAGCCGTTTTCACGCTAGTGTATACAATACAATTGATTGACTTAAATTCCACAAATTCATGTTTGATTGCATTTGCGTTAAGTGATTTGAATTTAAATGAGTTCATAATTAAACTCCTTGAAACTAAGCTGATTGTAATTGGTGTGAACGTACTCATAGACTTTCTTATTTTATGCAAATAAAAATGTAAACAGTGAAAGTATTTCCTCTTTATAATGATATGTGATGAGAAGACTTTATCAAGTTTGTATACAAAGGCCTCTACTGTGAGAGAATCGGAGATGTAATGATGTCAGAGCATTTCTAATCATCCACATGACTGCAAATTAGTCACAGACATTCCAACCAACAGAATATTTTGCAAAAAAAAAAAGTTGAGATACTTGTTTTGAAGCCATAACAATGTGTATCACCAACATTGTCATGGTAACTAACTGGAATTTAGTCATTAAAATTATGTACCCTGCCTCCTTTATACGGTTTTAAAATGGCCATAAACAGAGCTATCTTCATCTGCAGGTAGACAAAAATGCTGGAGAAACGCAGCGAGTGAGGCAGCATCTATGTAGCGAAGGAACAGGTGACGTTTCACGTGAGACCCTTCTACAGACTCCACTATCTTCCACTATCAGATGAAGATACTCCACCATCATCATCTGCAAAGTTTTTCCAGGTTTCATCAGATTGAGTCAGTTTCAGTATGACACCAACTTATTGATTTGTTGCAAGCTCTCCAAGGCTGCCTGTGCTTAGCATAACAGTTGTAATCTCTGCAGCCAGGTCTTTATGGAATACAGAATGCAAGCAACCCTTCCAACTACTGGGATGTGTTGCTGCAAAATGAATGGCTACTGCAAAATTGAGAGAAGTGCCCCTAAGCATGGGTTTAGAGTTTAGTTTTTTAGTTTAGTTTTGAGATACAGCATGGAAACAGGTCCTTGCTCCCACCAAGACTGCGCCGACCAGTGATCCCATGCACACTAACTTATCCTACACACACTAGGGACAATTTACACTTATATCAACCCAATTAACTTACAAACCTTTTTGGAGTGTGGGAGGAAATCGAAGATCTCGGAGAAAACCCACGCAGGTCACGGGGCGAATGTACAAACTCCGTACAGACAGCACCTGTAGTCAGGATTGAACCCGGCTCTCAACACTACCGCTGCAACTCGACTGCTGCACCACCAAAGCCCAGAGGAATTGGATGGACTGATGAATAACGATAGGAAGTTGCCAGAGAAATCTTTGTAAGGACATGTAGACTGACTCTGACTGCTTACATATTGTGGAAAGCCTCAACAAGAGTGAATCCTTGTGCCGACTCCTGCAGGCTGCTCCTGCAGGCAGAAAGACAAGGACAAGTAGTTGAGATTATCTCTCAGTTTGTATGGGATACACACATGACTTCCTATGTGCAACTTTGAGCAACAAATAGTGAGTCTTAAGAAGGGTCTCAACCTGAAACATCACCTATTCCTTTTCTCCAGAGATGCTGACTGACCTGCTGAGTTACTCCAGATTTTTGTGTCTATCTTCGGTTTAAACCAGCATCTGCGGTTCCTTCCTATACGGTTGCAACATAGATCTGTTGCAACAGCCTGGAATGATCCTGGGGCCAGGAGGCTAACAGTGGTTAATGCTCTGGCCTCTGTGATCAAAGCAGTCCAAGCACATTTGTCAGCCTACGGCGGAGGTTGCAGGAGGTTGCAGGAGGTCGCAGATCTTATTGAGAATAAAGAATGCAATTTGATTGTTGACCTTTTAAGTAGCATTACTTCAGGGAACTAGGCTTGGTAAAAACAGCTAGTTCTCCGAGTATGAATATTTCAGATGAATATTCATGTTGAATATTACATGATCAACAAGTTTATCTGTTGCACTAAAGTTGAGATATTTTAAATTAATTTAATGCCAAAATAAATGTTCCCAAAATAAATAGTTGAAAATCCAACCAAAATTTCATGGGTTAAATTTCTCAACTGCCCAATTCCTATGATCCCTGTTATTCATATGACCCCTGACAATGTAGTTCTATTCTGGCTTAAACCTGTTTTCAACTGTTTAGCACTATATTTTTCAAAGAAGAAGTCTGCACATACAAGTTGTATAATAGGTGCCTGGTACAATATAATTTATATCACCATTTAGATTCTCTCTATATGGTTTGTGACAAGGTTGTGATAGCATGATTGACCATGGAAATAATATCCTGTTATGCTTTCTAGTTAACATTATTTGTTTGTTGTGTGTATAAAATAATCATTATAAAAATAAGAGAATGCTTGAAGCTTCCCTAACTAATTGTCATTATTTTTATCAACTTGCTATAGGTTGGAGGTTACATGGATTAAGATGCCAGAGGAGGCAGTTGAAGTATTTACTATAACAACAATGTGGCACTACCCGGTGGTCAGGCCACTTACGGGTCGAATCCTCGTCATCAGAACGGGGACTGGCACATGACAGGCTTTGGCGGGAACGTGATGTCATGAGTTAAGGGGAGTGTCCAGCCCACATGAGGAGAAGCTCAGCTCGAGCCCACGAATCAACAGACGTGCCTCACAGCAGCAACAATGACTTTTATGTTAGAGTACCAAACGTGCTTGTATACCTAACCTATAACAATTCCTCCAGTTTGATGACCTCGAAAAGATCATCCACACATTTATCTCCTCCCGTCTAGATTACTGCAGCTCCCTTTACACTGGCATCAGCCAATCTTCCCTGCCCCGCCTGCAACTGGTCCAAAACGCTGCAGCGAGACTCCTGACGGGCACCCGAAAAAGGGACCACATCACCCCGATCCTGGCCTCTCTCCACTGGCTCCCTGTGCGGTTCCGAATAAATTTCAAGATCCTCCTCTATGTCTATAAAGCCCTCAATGGGCTTGCCCCCACCTACATTAAAAGTCTTCTCACCTACCACTCCACCTCCAGGTCCCTCAGATGGGCTGACTTGGGATTGCTGAATATCCCGCGGTCTAGGCATAAGCTCAGGGGCGACCGCGCCTTTGCGGTTGCAGCTCCTAGACTGTGGAACAGCATCCCTCTTCCCATCAGAACTGCCCCCCTCCATCGACACCTTTAAGTCAAGACTAAAAACTTATCTATACTCTCAAGCCTTCCTTGATGTCCTCTGAGCGAGGGCTATATGTATGTATGTATGTAGTTTGTTTGTTTATACTATCCTTATAACAAATGTAAAGCACTTTGGCCAACGAGAGTTGTTTTTTAAATGTGCTCTATAAATAAAAATGTGACTATAAATCCTGAATAAAGAAACCGTTTATTCACAACATTTGATGTCTCTACAACAATTAAAAAGCATTTGGATAGATACATATATAGAAAAGGAGCTGGAAACAAAATTTGGGCAGGTACATGTATAGGAAAGGTTTAGGAAGACATGGGACAAACACATGCAGGTGGGACTAGCATAGATGGGGCATCTTGGTTAGCAATGGCATGTTGGGCCGAATGGCTCTCTTCCCTACTGCATTGCTCTTTGACACTATGATGCTACATGCAATAAATCTTTACAATGGACCATGGGATTGGGAGTTCTCCGACTAGTTTCACTGTCTTCCTGATTAATTTTACTGTTCGTATGCCTCGCTGTCACTTTCCTCTCAGCCGACAATGAACCACTCTCCATTTCCTTAAGCATTGTCTGCTTTGATCTGTCCTTTTCTCACCTTACATTCTCTTTGTACACTTCCATATCTGTAGTTTTCCTCTCTCCTGAATCTCAGTGTGAAGGAGGGTCTCGACCTGAAACGTCACCCATTCCTTCTCTCCAGAGATGCTGAGTTACTCCAGTGTTTGTGTCTGTTGTAGAATGGTTCATTGTTCGCTGAGGGGACGGTGACAACAAGGCATACAAATAGTAAAATTAGTCAGGAGGACAGTGAAACGAGTTGGAGAACTAGGCTGGGGGAGGGATGGAGGGAGAGGGAAAGCAAGGGTTACTCGAAGTTAGAGCAATCAATGTTCTTACCATTGGCTTGTGAACTGCCCGAGTGAAATATCAACTAGCAGGTCTAGGTTTCTTCAGCTTTGCTTCACATGCCTTAAATCTGAGTTGTGTGCTTGTAAGCAGAAGCACATCAGCTAATGTGAGCTGCCACTTACTCAGGTGAAAGAGAGGAAATGTCATTCAGACCACTTTCAGCGTTTAATGAAACATAAAATCAGCATGACATGTGATGTGTGCAGAAAATTGTTTTCAGGGGTGAAAAAGTAACCGTGCAGTAGAAAGTATTCCTATCATCTGAAAGTGATCCTGTTAGTAACTGGAATGCAGCTTTTCTGACTAATTTGGTATCGAGTCAAACATGATGTTTGGCTATGACTGGAATTCCAAGAGAATGCAATGAAGCATACGTTGCTAACATATTTTCTATGTAAGAACAACAGAATAAGTGCTGGAGGATGCACTTTGAAAGCTGAAGTGACCACGGGAGTTAAGGTGTCACCTTACAGCGATGTCAAAGGCATATATTGGATTGCAGGAGATGGTGCAATAGAATTGCTGATACTCAAGACTGTTTGACCTACTTAAGCTTTTGATGAGCAATGCACAAGGGTCCTGGTTACGAAAATATCAAATTGTTCAGATAGCTAAAGCTATCATCCATCATATCAATCACCTGCATACACATCCGTTCCATCATTAAAACCAGCAAGGTGTGGAAATGAGAAACCCTTCACCGTAGGATCTGTCTCTCAGTAGACTTCAAGCCTGCTGAGTTCATTCAGTGATTAAATTACGGGGTCCATGTTGCATTTAGGGGAAATAAGTGAATCTGAATACAGTATTAGTGCTACAAATTAATTTTAAATTGATAAAATTTCCTTCCGGGGATGAATAAAGTTCTATCGGATCATATCGTACCGTATCGCATCGTATCATTAAGAGGAGATATTCAACTGCCCCGCACTGCTTTCTTACAAGAGAAATGGACGCCCAGTAGCTGAATGGATATTGGGGACATTTTCTCCCTGTTTAACCATCTAAATTAACTTTCAGGTGGGAGGTTATACAAAAGAACATCCTACACATATTGCAGGTTCCAATTGCTTCATTTGTGCGGCACTGTGGTGTAGTGGTAGACCTACTGCCTTACGGCGCCAGAGACCCGGGTTTGATATCAACTACGGGTGCTGTCTTTATGGAGTTTGTAAATTCTCCCCGTGACCTACTTGGGTTTTCTCCGAGATCTTTGATTTCCTCCCACATTCGAAAGACGTACAGTTTTGTATGTTCACTGGGTCGGTATGACTGTAAATTGTCCCTCGCGTGTGTAGAACAGCTTTAGTGTGTGGGGATCGCTGTCGATGCGGACTTGGTGGGCCGAAGGACATGTTTCCACATTGTACCTCTTAACTAAACCAAACTAAACTAAACTAAACTGAGCTGGCTTTACATTGTTTGTATCAGTACAATCTCTACCATTAATGTGTAATGGAATGCTGTCCATAATGATTCTCTTATTGGATGTTCTCAAAAGACATGTTGGTGCTTATGGCAGCCATAGGTCTTAACAGTGGTAGCATAAAGGAAACTGCTAAGTTGCCAGTTGCACTTTAGAAATGAGACTTGTTCCTCCTGACTGTAATGAAGGGTACACATGCATGTATTTGGTACCCAATCCAAAAGTCTCTTACCTCATGTGTTTATATGTTCTTATGGTTTTAACACTGTATCTACATGTTTAGTTTTTAGTTTTAGTTTCAGAGATACACAACGGAAACAGGCCTTTTGGCCCACCGAGTCCACACCGACCAGTGATCCTCGCACATTAACACTAACCTACATGCACTAGGGACAATTTACATTTATACCAAGCCAATTAATCTACAAACCTGTATGTGTTTGAAGTGTGGGAGGAAACCGAAGATCGGAGAAAAACATGCGGGTCACGGGGAGAATGAACAAACTTCGTACAGACAGCACCTGTAGTCAGGATCGAACCCGGGTCTCTGGCGCTGTAAGGCAGTACCGCTACACCACCGTGCCATAATGTTGTTGAATAGCAAAGCTTCAATAAGTTATGTCACTGTATTCAATACTTGTTCATGCCTTCCATCAATGACTATGAACATCATTTGACAACCTTCAGAAAGTGGACATACCACATTACTTTTCAAAGGCATAATCAGAATAAATTGATCATCCGCCAAATAAGGTGGCATCTGTACATGTGACAGAAGATTTGATAAAAGTTTAGTTTTAAGGAAGCACATTAGGGACTGGATGGAATGGATGTGGAGAGGAATTTTCTATTAGTGGGAGAGTCTACGACCAGCGGTCATAGCCTCAGAATTAAGGAATGTTCCTTTAGGAAGGAGATGAGGAGGATTTATTTTGGTCAGAGGGTGGTGAATTAGTGGAATTCTTTGCCACAGACGGCTCCGGAGGCCAAGTCAATGGATATTTTAAAGGCAGAGATAGATAGATTCTTGATTGGTACGGGTGTCAAGGGTTATGGGGAGTAGGCAGGAGAATGGGGTTAGGAGGAAGATATAGATCAGCCATGATTGAATGGCAGAGTAGCCTTGATGGGCCGAATGGCCTGATTCTGCTCCTATCATTTATGAATTTAAGAACGTATGAAGGAGGAAACAGAAGGGTACAGAGGTGGACAAGTGAATTCTACAGGGATGACCCAATGGAGCTAAAGGTACGGGAGATAATGCCTGTTGTTTACCTGCACTTCATCTGCTTATTTATGTGTGTATCTATATATATATATTGGTAAGATTAAATGAGCTTACCAGTTTGAAGTTTGATCTTTATTTTATGATGAGTTATGATGAGCGATTACGTGAAGAAGTCCCATCAGAGTGCACACGTGTCAATCTTTAAAGTAGCGGTGTGAAATCACAGACAACCTTCAGAAAGTGGACATACCACATTACTTTTCAAAGGCATAATCAGAATAAATTGATCATCCGCCAAATAAGGTGGCATCTGTACATGTGACAGAAGATTTGATAAAAGTTTAGTTTTAAGGAAGCACATTAGGGACTGGATGGAATGGATGTGGAGAGGAATTTTCTATTAGTGGGAGAGTCTACGACCAGCGGTCATAGCCTCAGAATTAAGGAATGTTCCTTTAGGAAGGAGATGAGGAGGATTTTTTTTGGTCAGAGGGTGGTGAATTAGTGGAATTCTTTGCCACAGACGGCTCCGGAGGCCAAGTCAATGGATATTTTAAAGGCAGAGATAGATAGATTCTTGATTGGTACGGGTGTCAAGGGTTATGGGGAGTAGGCAGGAGAATGGGGTTAGGAGGAAGATATAGATCAGCCATGATTGAATGGCAGAGTAGCCTTGATGGGCCGAATGGCCTGATTCTGCTCCTATCATTTATGAATTTAAGAACTTATGAAGGAGGAAACAGAAGGGTACAGAGGTGGACAAGTGAATTCTACAGGGATGACCCAATGGAGCTAAAGGTACGGCAGATAATGCCTGTTGTTTACCTGCACTTCATCTGCTTATTTATGTGTGTATCTATATATATATATTGGTAAGATTAAATGAGCTTACCAGTTTGAAGTTTGATCTTTATTTTATGATGAGTTATGATGAGCGATTACGTGAAGAAGTCCCATCAGAGTGCACACGTGTCAATCTTTAAAGTAGCGGTGTGAAATCACAGATAACAGTAATTGAAGTGACATAGTAAGATTAGCGATGACTAGAACTACCAGATGACCTTTATGATATGAGGGTTGGGAGCGGTGGGCACGTAATCGCTCATCGTAACTCTTCATAAAATAAAGATCAAACTTCAAACTGGTAAGTTTTCGTTTAATCTTACTATTTTACTTCGGAGTCACGGTGAATGAATTTGGATACAAACATATCGATATTTGGTGTTCCATCGAACCATAATGTCTTAAAATGCTTTGTGATCCAACATCCATTCTGTGTTGTCATTGATTTTATGTGATGATACACTAGCACCAAATGAGGTTAGGTAAATATGACTGGAACTTTGACTGGATTGCACCCATGTGACTAACATATGCCACCATCACAGTGTATCAATTTGGGAATTGAAATTATGTATATTCTCACAATAACTCTTTAACCCATAGAATGCTCATAGTGTCCAGAGATAGTTGATACCAATAACTGGAGAATTAGTAACTTATGCAAATCGCTTCTGCCTCCGTGACTAGAGATGGCATTCGTAATTTTTTCATTTTTGAGTACTAGCATCAGGTGTGTAATATAACTGAAGATTTAGTGACCAAAACCCACTGGAGCAATGCTGAATATTGTTCGTCCACCATTGTGACTTTGGTAGCTTCAGCTGGTAATAGCATAGGTCTGTTAACAATGACCTATATGGCACATAAGAGGTTACTACTTTGCATGTTGTAAGTTCTGATAATGCAAAGGTCCAATTTGCACAGCTGAAACACAGCTGCTATATTGGCAATTACACTTGATGAATAGAAGGCTGCTTCATAACAACAAGGTTGTTACAGGCTTCAATTGTTTCCAATCTCTTGCCCCAGGGCGGATTCACAGACAAATTAATAATTAAAGGTAAACCCCAATAATCAATAACGCTAGTTGGATCAACCTAAATTTAACTAGATGGATGAGACACCTCAATTTCTCAATTATAGTTTGCAGCTGAAACAGTTGATTTTTAGCAAAATACAGCATTTAGAATACCATCCAGATAAGCCAGAAGAAGTGTTTTTGAGGTTTTGACAGTCCAAGCACCGGTTTTATTATTTGGTAAATAACCTGGGAGCTGAAGTTAGCCCATTTTGCAATGCTTTAATTGTTATCATTGTCCCATTCAGATACATTTCAAATGTCTCCGGTGATCCATGAGAATGGAAATCAGTTGTTTAACAGTGACAAAATTCCATATTCTATAAAGTCTCTGTTGCACATGTGAGTCAAATCAAAGATGAACCGACATCCTCCACTGTTCACAATGAACAGGCCACACCTGCCATAATTCCGTGCCTATCTCGAACGACAACTCTGACCAGATTCCTGAACCTGTCTCAATAGGTAATTCTGGCCATAATACTGAACCTGCCTTGAAAGACAACTCCGGCCATAATACTGAACCTGCCTTGAAAGACAACTCCGGCCATAATTCTGAGCCTGCCTCGAAAGACAACTCTGGCCATATTTCCGAGCTTGTCCCGGCAGGCAATCCTGGCAGTAACACTGAGCCTGCCTCGAAAGACAACTCTTGCCCCAAATACCCTTGTATACTGTGCAAAATAAACCAATCACATGTTATCATTTTAGTTTGTAAACAGATCTGAATCTCATGTTATATTTGTCATTTGTACAAAACACAGGTGTAAATATTACCAACTTGTAAATGGTCCACATACCCCATGTTTCAGAAGAACCAGACCTACCTACCTCCATGGCTACCGGTGGTCTTATGGTAAGCCCAAAGGCCCCTGATGTGGGTTCTATTCCTATCCTTGATTGGAGAGTCGGAATGGTAGGGTGTGTGAATTTCATATTTCCTGAGACCGGCTTGGACCTTGGCCTGAAAGACCGCTACCCAGCTTTCAAGCTGCCTCCAGCTTCAGTGAACTGCTTACTGCCGATGAGGCAGAGGGGGTGTCGTTGCCAAAACGATACCTCATCCAGGTATACCTGTTGGATAAGTCTTACCTGAAGAGAAGCTTCGGCGGCTGGTTTCATTTCTCCAATGTCACCCCTGATAGCGCTGTTCACTGCCGACTATGAGGGGAATTGTGGCCCCTTCCGGGTTTTCTACTAACGGCAGTAACCCTTTTGTTTGCGAGTATTTCCTTGGAGCAATAGGCATGTGCTCCAATCTGTTCCACGGACATTCTTCGAAATTTGAAGTCAGTTACACACTGACCACTCGCACTCCCCTCCACAGAGAGGGAGGTTCGTAGGCAGCCCTGAAAACAGGTGCTGCCGCAGGCCCCGGAGGATACCTGCGCTGACATGGCCCCTCCTGCAGACCGATATCACGATTTTTGCTCTGAGTCAGACAGGAACTGACCCCAAATGATCCCCTCCTCAGAGAGGGAGACTTTGTGCAGCATTGTAACAGGTGCCGTTGTTGTGGGCCCCCGAGGAGACCCACGGTGATATAACTCCCTCCTTTGGAGCATATCATTGTGGAGCACCTCTCCATCAGGTGCTCCATGTGGGTTAGAACATTCAAAGACGTTACCCATTGAAGAAGGGGATGCTCTCCATCAGGAATCCTCCTGGCCCGACTCGTTTGAGTCAACAGGCCGTAGGAACTTTGCTCTTCCCTACACTCACCTCCTCAGCGAGGGAGATATAATATCATGGCTTACAAGCGGGGTTGCCTAGGTGCTACCGGCACCAGTCTCCACCGCCAGCGACTCGGAAGGTGAATTCATCCGCCGCCCGCTACCCGAACTTCCGCGGTCTCCGTAGCGGGTTCCCCGTGGTCCGTGGCCGGGATTCCCCGAGGTCATAATCTATATCGGTGAGACCAAGCGGAGGCTTGGCGATCGCTTCGCCGAACACCTCCGCTCGGTCCGCAATAACCAACCCGACCTCCCGGTGGCTCAGCACTTCAACTCCCCCTCCCATTCCACATCCGACCTCTCGGTCCTGGGCCTCCTCCACGGCCAGAGTGAGCAACACCGCAAGCTGGAGGAACAGCACCTCATATTCCGCTTGGGGAGTCTGCATCCTTTGGGCTTGAATATTGAATTTTCTCAATTCTGTTAACCCTTGCTGTCTCCTCCCCTTCCCACCTCTCCCTCAGCCCTCGGGCCCTGGCATTCCCTCTATCTCTATCTCCCTCCCCCACCCCAGTCGCACCAGCTTCTCATTTTCACACCACAAACAGCTTACAATGGCTTGTTCCCTTTATCACCGATACTCTTTTGCATATCTTTCACTCATTGTTCCTTATCTCTCCACATCACCGTCTATATCTCTCGTTTCCCTGATCCCTGACCAGTCTGAAGAAGGGTCTCGACCCGAAAACGTCGCCTATCTCCTTCGCTCCTTAGATGCTGCTGCACCCGCTGAGTTTCTCCAGCTTTTTGTGTTTCCCCGAGGTCATGACCGGGATTCCCTGCGGTCCATGACTGGGATTCCCCGTGGTCCATAAAGGTTTCCCCGCGGCCCGTCCGGACTTCGCCCCGAAATCCAAGAGGAAAACTCTGTAAGGAGAGGTTCCCACAAAAAAACACACAACCTGGGAATAAGTCTGACGCTTACCTTGAGGTTTAACTTACCGCTGGAAGGAGCAGCGTCTGCCAGTCGGTCATCTCGCCATGCGCTAAGGCGTAATGACAAGCGTGCGCTCTGACAGGACTTCTTCACGGAATCACTCACGTGACTCCGAAGTAAAATCAATGGTATATGGTCACACTGATCTGTTCTGTATTTATTTATGCCTACTATATTCTGTTGTGCTGAACCAAAGCAATAATTATATTGTCCTATCTGAGATACACGACAGTAAACTCTCTTGAATCTTGAATCTCTTAAATCTTGAATCTTGAATCTTGTTAGGGGAAACAGAAGATCGTAACACTGAAAGAGGTTAAGGAAGTAATTAAACACAAACATGAGCGGTTTTAACATGGATTTTAGAGACTGGAAACTAGTACAAGTTACTAATCGTGGGTGCATTGGATGATATTGCCATGATGCTTGCAGTGATATGCACAGTAACATTATAGCCACCCATAAGTTCCAGCAGGCTGCAAGATGGGAGGTCAGTCCATCACCGGCTCAGACCTACCCGCCATCGGAGGAATTTACCAGAGTCGCTGCCTCAAAATGGCAGCCAGCATCATCGGAGACCCACACCACCCTAGCCACACACTCACTTCACCCCTGCCATCGGGGAGAAGGTACAGGAGCCTGAAAACTAACATTAGTAACATTAGCATATTTTCAGATGACTCAAAGCTGGATGGCAGTGTGAACTGTGAGGAGGATGCTATGGGAATGCAGGGTGATTTGGACAGTTTGGGTGAGTGGGCAGATGCGTGGTAGATGCAGTTTAATGTGGATAAATGTGAGGTTATCCACTGGTAGCAAAAACAGGAAGGCAGATTACTATCTAAATGGTGTCAAGCTGGGAAAAGAGGAAGTACAACAGGATCTGGGGGTCCTTGTTCATCAGTCAATGAAAGTAAGCATGCAGGTACAGCGGCAGTGAAGAAAGCAAATGGCATGTTATAATTGGCTTTTATAACAAGAGGAGCTGAGTATAGGAGCAAAGAGGTCCTTCTGCAGTTGTATAGGGCCCTAGTGAGACCACACCTGGAGTATTGTGTGCAGTTTTGGTCCCCTAATTTGAGGGAGGACATTCTTGCCATTGAGGAAGTGCAGCGTAGGTTTACAAGGTTAATTCCCCGGATGGCGGGACTGTCATATGCTGAGAGAATGGAGCGGCTGGGCTTGTACACTCTGGAGTTTAGAAGGATGAGAGGGGGTCTTATTGAAACATATAAGATCATTAAGAATTTGGACACACTAGAGGCAGGAAACATGTTCCCGATGTTGGGGGAGTCCTGAACCAGGTGCCACAGTTTAAGAATAAGGGGTAAGCCATTTAGAACAGAGATGAGGAAACACTTTTTCTCACAGAGATTTGTGAGTCTGTGGAATTCTCTGCCTCAGAGGACAGTGGAGACCGGTTCTCTGGATACTTTCAAGAGACAACTAAATAGGGCTCTTAAAGATAGCGGAGTCAAGGGATATGGGGAGAAGGGAGGAACAGGGTACTGATTGGGGATAATCAGCCATGATCACATTGAATGCTCGATGGGCCAAATGGCCTACTCCTGCACCTATTATCTATTGTCTATTGTCCAGGTTCAGGAATAGCTAATTCCCTACAGCCATCAGGCTATTAAACACTACAACCTCAAATAAGCTTGAACTACATAGACTATTATTGTTATTATTGTTATTGCTTTTATTGCACTATTTTTTTGTGTCTACGTATTTTTGCGAGTGTGTGTGTGTATATATATACACACACTGAACTTATATTCTCTCTTGTTTATCATATTGTTTACAGTGTACTATGTTTTCATATTCTGTTGTGCTGCTGCAAGTAAGAATTTCATTGTTCTATCTGCGACACAGGAAAATAAAATACTCTTGACTCTCTAGTCAGGAGAATATTAACCAAGTTCTTGAGGTTACCAAGGCATGAATTAGAGTCCCAGCAACAGATAGGATAATTTTGGATTTAAACCAGCAACGATGCGAAGGTGAAGGCAAAAAATCTCAGTGGAGAAGATCAGAGCTCAGAGTCAGGCTCAATGTCAACTCAGAAGTAGTTTTCTTTTCTTTTTTTTGACCTCTCAATAAATGTAAGACAATTTTTCTCAAACTATTATTTCTCAACTTGGATCACCTTCTTCTTCTTCTTCTTCTTAGGCCCCCCTCGGTCATGGCGGACCATTGGTGTCTCCAGGGCTGGAGGACTCCAGTGCGTGACTTTGTTTAACGTGGGGAGACTGGTGCACAGACAGCCACCACACTTTCCTTGACAGATCTGGGTCAGGATCCAGTGGCATGGAATCCAAGACGACCGGAGACCCTTTTCTGCTGCAGCCGTCATGTGCCTTCCCAGCCGTTGTGATGCTCCACTAATGTCAGCTATTTTCTCCCGCCTGTTCCACCATAGAGGTTTTGGTTGGATTACTCTTTGTCAGAGTCCTCCCCCTCGACCTTACTGCCATGGGTGGCCCTACCTGGAGCATAGATCCAGACGGCATCGTTCTCAGGATCTCAGGACCATACAAGCTTCTCCACCACGGCAAGGTGACAATCCACGGAGAAGATTATGTGCACACAATAAAACATGCTCTATTTATATTGTTTGTCATTTTCATTTTATTTATTACAGTAAGTGGCAGACACATCGTATACTAGACGGTACCCGGACGTGGCGCCACGTCCGCACACAATACTAGACCGCATTCAGTCCGTGTCCAAGACAGGCAGTGTACAAACATTGTTAGATCATGGGCAGGGGCATTTTTGTCAATACGATGGTTATCATATCTAACGAAATATGCACATATTAGTGAGGAGGTAAGCAGTAAAAGTTACAAAGCATTTAGATTGCATCAAATGATTGACTAAAGAATGGAAGAGAAAATATTAGACTATATTTAATTAATTGCAGTTTCAACCATGTATAGCAATCAATTAAATTTTGCAAATACTACATACATTACTGCTGTGTAGGATAGTGTTCGTCTTGGGATGATTGTAAGTTGGTGCGGACTCAAATGGTCAAAGAGCCAGTTCCCACAATGTAACTCCAAAGTGTAAAGTCTAAAGTATAATTGACCTGCACCCATGCAGCACCACCTCCCCCTCAACTCTCTCCCCCCCAACCCTTCTCCCCCCCCCCCCTCAACTCCCCCTTTCCCCCCTCAAACCACCCCCCCCCCCCCCCCCCCCACCTGCCCTCCCTCCCCCCAACCGCTCCTCCACTCTTCTGGCCCCTGTTTTTTTTGTTAGCTGGAGCATTATTACATGCCAACAATCGCTAGTCCTCGTCTCTGAAAGTCTTTTACTGCGTGCAATGGGTCAACCCATTTCATCTGGTGCCTCCAGAGTATTTATGTGTGTTTGTGATCTATGATGTTCTGGATGATACATTGTTGTATTTTCAATTGCCAGGATTGCCTCAGTTGCAAGACTGTCAACTCACAATCAGGCATTAATTCAAGCATGCTCACAAATGATTTGAGCGTCCAATGATTAGGATTCCATTACAACAGTAAGAATTTACTAATCTACCAGAAGAAAGTAGTGCAAGGGTCAAGAGTCAAGAGTCAAGAGTCAAGAGTGTTTTATTGTCATAGGTCCCAGATAGAACAATGAAATTCTTACCGTATATACTGCATATACTGTAGATATACCCATTAAATCAGGGTTCTCTGTCTCCTCTCAGGTGAATATTAACAATCAGTTAAAACAACAGTATTTGAAGTACAGTAAATGCTATCTTTCCATTAGCATACACAAAGAAACACATCATTATGGCAACTGCATTTCAAAAAAATCATCATTGATTAGAAAGTATTTGGTGATATCATATGTCTGAGAAATATAGTTTTTTTTTAAAAAGGAAGAAAAGCCCCATTGGTCTTAAAAAACAGTGACGGAACTGTTTGGAGAAAAAATTAACTTTATAAACTGATGGATTGACTTTTTAAAATGTATTTCTGTTTTGTGCTATAAATGTCAAATGAAGTGGAATGAGGTGCAGATTGTGGAACCATCAGTCGAGGATGAACAAACAAGTGCATGAAGTCAGCGTGTAGTTGTGGTAATGGAGCACTCAGTCTCACCGTGCCTCAAGGCATCTTCACCATTCAGTTGCATTTTTAAACAAAGATAGCACAAACGAATGCGGTAAAGATTCATTAAAACTCGCTACATGCAAATAACCTACAGTTTAAAAACAAAAACATATTACAATCATGCTTGAGAGATATAAGAAGAGCTAAATTTAAACTCTAAGTGATTTTTCTCAGCAAGATATACATAAGAATCTATCTGGAAATTTTAATTATCACCTTGTCAAATGCAACTTATAATCTAACAAGTTAATTTCCATAATATTATTGCTGTATGATTTAACATATGCCTTTTGCCTTATTCCATTTATGTCTCCGTGCAGTCTGTAATCTTTGGATAACCTGGCGAACCTTCACAGACTCTGATGTTTTCCATAGCTGCCCTTGTCCCACAGATTGTAAGGAACACACTCTATTTCAGTAAGACATTTGCCTGTAAAATATGCGAAAAGCCTTCACAAATGACCGCCCTGGTCTCATAAATCTCATAAATCTCAACCTTCACGCCCTGGTCTCATAAATCAAGCTTAGGAGGTTCAAGTATTTCTAAATAGCATCAAATAAACAGAATCAAAGTGCAGGGAAGGGTGATTTAATGAAGTGGATCCTTCAGACACTCAGTTCTGAGGGGTAAATTATTCTGAAGCTCAGAAAGTCTGGACTGATTCAAAAGATTACTCCAAGAAAAATAGCCCAAACTGGATTGTATTATTTGAGACAAGAAGAAAATACCAGGAATGTTGATGTAAATACCTGACTATCAACCCATTAGCAGGTATAATCTGTCAGAATACCACAGCTAGAAAGTTACAGAATTGTCAGATGTGTGTACTTGACACAGCCAGAGACTTTACTTTTCTCTGTTTCTATTTTCAGTAAATGCAATCAAACAGATGTGCTGAATACTCCCTTCACAAAGTAGGTTCAAGAATGCAAAGGGCAATCTTCATCTGCCGGCTTGTGTAAGAAACACTGAGTATGTTTACTCAGCAGGGGGAACAGATACACATTGAATCAAGCTGTTCACTTCTGGAAGGAAGTAAAACCAAATGTAATTTTGAGCAATGTTTCCCAAAGTCACCTTTTTCAAGCTGAATGTGAATATTCAATTAATTTCTCCATATTCAATCTAATGACAAATTGGTTTGTATACATAAAAACACTTTAGAAGCCATAGTATTAATTAGCAGACAACCCGAAATGTCGCCTATCTCCTTTGCTCCTTAGATGCTGCTGCACCCGCTGAGTTTCTCCAGCCTTTTGTGTACCCTATATATTTTTGTTGTTGTTTTTATGCAAATTCTTTACGTATTGAGTGCAGAAGTTGGGAGGTCATGTTGCAGTTGTGTAAGACGTTGGTGAGACTGCATTTAGAGTATTGTGTTCAATTCTGGGCACTGTTACAGAAAAGATATTGTCAAGCTGGAAAGGGTTCAGAGAAGATTTACAAGGATGTTGCAAGAACTAGAGGGTGTGATCTATAGGGAGAGGTTGAGTAGGCTGGGTCTCTATTCCATGGAGAGCAGGAGGATGAGGGTTGATCGTATAGAGGTGTATAATATCATGAAAGGAATAGATCGGGTAGATGCACAGAGTCTCTTGCCCAGAGTAGGGGTATTGAGGACATAAATTTAAGGTGTAGGGGAAAAGATTTAATAGGAATCTGAGCGGTAACCTTTTCACACAAAGGGTGGTGGGTGTATGGAACAAACTGCCAGAGGCAGGGACTATCCCAACATTTAAGAAAACGTTAGACAGGCACATGGTTACAGGAAGGTTTGGAGGGATATGGATCAAATGGGGGCAAGTGGGACTAGTGTAACTGGGATGTGTTGGCTGGTGTGGGCAAGTTGGGCCGAAGGGCCTGTTTCCACACTGTATCACTCTATGACTCTGTGACTCTATGACTCTGACTGGATTATGGACAGGAGAGGCCCAAACAAGTGTGTTTTAATTTAGGTTTCACTCTGATAGAGAGAAGCAGGTCAAAATCTCAGTGGTCATCCCTATGGTCATGATTGAACTTCGACCTGCAAGAATTGTGAGTGCAGCTAAATGCTGCACCACCATGTTGGCAAAACCATTACATTTTAGAATATCACATTGGGCTGGCGGTAGCCTTATGGCCCCCCAATGGGACATGATCAAGTGATGTGGTCCAAAATTCCCTCCAGCCTCTATTGGACTAATTCCATGGGTCTTTTGCATTGTGTGCTATTTATGACCATCGATTCTAACCATCTTTGGGTTTGAGCGCTATCTGGCGAGAGCAGACCTGATAGTGATGGAAGATGAGGCAAGGTAATGATGTTTATTTAACTCTGGAGTACCACAAAGGGATTTTCTCATATCAGCTGTTCTATCTTTGCCATGCGAGCCGGGGACACATCAGATCAACAGTATACATATCAAAAGAGAGTTGATGACATTTTGTTAAGGGCTTCCCTTTCACTGTTGCTGAAATCCACACAAACTCACCCTGATTCATCTAGTGCAACATCCTAGAGACGTAGAATAATGCACACTGAAACAGGCTGAATCAACCCCATCTACATCGATCCCTAACCTTCATCTTCATAAATTCATAAGTGACTAGACTAAGTGTGACCCATTGGCTCCACATGGGGGGCCTGGTCCCCCTTCGCAACCCGTTCCCCAATGCAATATAGCACCACTCACCAATGTAATCCGTCCCTAGTGCTCACACATAGTCCCCAGCTGCGCATTCCCATTTCCCTTCAACCCCACCCTCCCTCCCCTACCCTCAGTCACTCCCTACTTCCCTCCATAACCCTCCCCTCCTATCCACTATCACCACTCCTCACTCCCCTATCCCTGCCACTATCCTCCTGACCACCCACACTGCCCACCTCTCCCTCTATTCCCCACTCCCTACCTCCCCCACTCCGCCGCCTCTCCCTACCTATTTCCCCTCCCCTCCCCCCCCCATCCCTCCCTCACCTCTCCCTCCCTCTCCTTTCCCCTACCCTCAGTCCCTCCCTCCATCCATAAAAAAGCAGTATCTGCAGTTCCTTCCTCCACAGGTCATTCATTGTTAGATGTGGTTTAGGTCCCATTGACTTGACGATTGGACCAGTTTGTATCATGTGTGTGAGTTACTCAAACTCCACACAAACTGCTCGGCCACCCTGCAACCCGACTCTCCCTCCCTCCCTCTGCCCGCTTGGCCTGTCCCCATCCTGTCTGACCATCCGCTGCTGCTGCTCGGCCCGTCTTATATGGTTATATTAGATGGGACTAGGGGAAAACAAATGGTCGGCACGGACTGGAAGGGCCGAGAGGGCCTGTTTCCGTGCTGTAATTGTTATATGGTTATATGGTTATATGGTCACCGCCCTGCCTGCCCGCTGCTGCCGCTCGGCCCATCCTCGCCCTACCTCCCTGCCAGCACGCTGCCGCTGCTGGGCCACGGGGGATGTGGGGGGATGCAGTCAGTGTTCGTCATGGTGGGTTGGTGGAAAAGATCTCGTCTGAGAGGCCGTGAGGGTGAGTTACCGCAACAGTGGCGGTGGAGGGGACGGACCCGGGGGGACGGGTAGGCGGGACCGCCATTTGGCAGAAGGTGGGTGGTGGTGAGGGGTGAGTGATGAGAGAGAGAGAGAGAGATGGGACCAGGGCCTCCACTGAGCATCACTGAACCCCCCTGGGACTGCCCCCTGCGGTGGGGAGACGATAGACAAGTTACTGAGAGGAGGGTTCAAAGGTTCAAAGGTTCAAAGAAGTTTGTGAGTGAGGCCGGACAGGAAGGGGCATCGCCATCCCATCTGTGACTAAGATTCACACGCGTGTTTTTTAAGATTTTTATAACCTCGATACCTTTTACAACATACCACCGATCGGAACAAAACTTGTTGCACTCGCAGCACAAGAGAACGGTGAGTAACCTGGCGAAAAATCGTAGCGCTATCGCAACCGTTTTTGCGCAAATAGAAAAACCCCGCAAAACGGAACAGCACAAGATCAGAATTTTAATTATGTACTGGACTGAGTGGGACCCATTGGGTCCCATTCTCACACTGGAGGCTTGGACCCCAAGGCAATATTCCACCACTCACGCATGGCCCCCAACTGTGCAGGTACGGGTGACGGGTTCCCGTTGTGACGCCCCTGATCCCCCCACCAGCCCTCACCCCCCCACTCCGCCCCTTGCCATTCACCCCCCCCCCCAGCGGCTCTCCGGTGGTGCACCAATTCCCGCCCATTGGGTACCCATTGTGATGTAGAACACGTAGCTATCACTGCCCAGGCACAGCTGAGGGGCACGACAAGAGCAGAAGTTATTTATTAAAGCATAGAATGTGAATAACTCCTAAAATATAACAACAATTTCAATGTTAAGGATGAGATTTATGTCCATTCTTTTTGTGCATCTCTTGTTGCATTCTGCAGCCAGGGGAGGGGGACGGCTTCAGTTGGGGGCTGTCGGGGGCGGGTGGGGGTAGGGAGCATCCTGCAGCCGGTTGAGGGTGACAATTTCAGGCGGGGCTGACGGGGGCCAGTGGGGTTGGGAGGAGCGTCCTGCGCCTGGGGAAAGGGCTGCGGCTTCAGTCAGGGCTGTCGCAGGCCGTTGGGGGGGGGGGGGGGGGGGGGAGTGTCCTGCAACTGGGAGAGTGGGAAGGATTCAGGCGGGGCCTGTTGCGGGCCGGTGGGGAGAGGGGGAGCGCTGCCGTGGCCTACTGCTGCCATGGCCTACCACTGCCATAGCCTACTGCTGCCTGCCCCTGCTGCTGCCATGGCCTTCCACTGCCACTGCCTGTCGCTGTTGTGGCCTACCACTACCGGTGCCTACCGCTGCCTCTGCCATGGCCTATCACTGTTGTGGCCTTCCGCGGCCGCTAAACCCCCCCCCCCAGGTTCAGCCGGGGGCCAGTGGGGGGGGGAACGTCCTGCAGCCAGGGAAGGGGGCAGCTTCAGGCGGGGGCTGATGGGGGCCGGTGGGGGAGAGCATCCTGCAGCCAGGGAGCGGGGCAGCTTCAGGCGGGGTAGAGCTTCCTGCAGCTGGAGGAAGGGGATGGCTTCAAGCGGAGGCTGTCGAGAGCCAGTGGGGGGGGAGGGGGAGAGCATCTTGCAGCCGGGGGAGGGGGACGGCTCCAGGCAAGGGCCGGTGTGGAGTGCTCTGTAGCCAGGGGAGGGGGACAGATTCAGGTGTGGGCCACTGTTGTCTACCCCTGCCATGGTCTGCCGCTGCTGCTGCCGTGGCCTATCGCTGTTGTAGCCTACCGTTGCCGTGGCCTACCGCTGCCACTGCCTACCCTGCCATGGCCAACTGCTGCCGTGGCCTACCGCTGCCACTGCCTACCACTGCCTACCCCTGCTGTGGCCTATCGCTGCCGTTGCCTACCACTGCCGCTGCTGTGGCCTATCATAATCGTGGCCTACCGCTGCCTCTGCTTGCCACTGCCTGCTGCTACCACAGCCGTGGCCTGCCACTATGGCCTGCGGTGGGGGAGGCGGGAGCGTCCTGCATATGGGGACATGGACGGCTCTAGGCACAGGCCGGCTGGAGCCTTCTGCAGCCTGGGGACGGGTACAGCTACAGGCACGGGCTGAAGAAAAATCTTCACGAGTCTTCCCGTGCTTACCGGTCATCAGCGAGTCTTCCCAAGTACCTGCCATTAGCATTACAAGCTGCTAAGAGACGTCCCCAAGCTCCGACGTACCCACTACGTTCATTCTCCATGCTTACCACGAGTTTAATATTTTTAAACTCGGGAGAGCTATTGGAATGATCTCGCACCATGGGACAGGGCTATAGCTCTCTCTTGAAAACATCCAGTAAATTGGTCTCCACTGCTTTCTGTGGCAGAGAATTCCACAGATTCACAACTCTCTGGGCGAAGAAGTGTTTTCTCATCTCAGTCCTAAATGGCCACCCCTTTATTCTTAAACTGTGACCCCTGGTTCTGATGCCCCCAACATCGGAACCATTTTTTCTGCATCTAACCCATCCAATCCTATAAGAATTTTATATGTTTCTCTAAGATCCCCTCTCATTCTTCTAAATTCCAGTGAATACAAGCCCAGTCGAACCATTCTTTCATCATATGTCAGCCCAGCCATCCTGGGAATTAACGCGGTGAACCAACGCTGCACTCCCTCAATAGCAATAATGTCCTTTTTTCAAATACGGAGTCCAAAATTGCACATAATACTCTAGGTGTGGTCTCACGAGTGGCCCTGCACAACTGCAGTAGGACCTCCTTGCTCCTAAACTCAAATCCTCTCGCAATGAAGGCCAACATGCCATTGGCTTTCTTCACTGCCTGCTGTACCTGCATGCTAACTTTCAGGGACTGATGTACAAGCACACCCAGGTCTTGTTGTACCTCCCCTTTTCCTAATCTGACACCATTCAGATAATAATCTGCCTTCCTGTACTTGCCAACAAAGTGGATAACCTCACATTAAGGCAAAGATAGATAGATTCTTGATTAGTACGGGTATCAGTGGTTATGGGGAAAAGGCAGGAGAATGGGGTTGAGAGGGTGAGATAGAATTGAATGGTGGAGTAGATTTGATGGGCCGGATAGCCTAATGCTGCTCCTGTCACATATAATGCACAGACCTCAATGTTTAAACTCCTAATATAATCTTAATTATAGTTTTTTTTATTCATTGCACGTGTTTTGAATCAAACACAGTTATTTAAAACCTCCTGAATTCTTCTCATGAAACTCTTTAATTAAAGACAATTGATCCCCAAATAAGGCAGCCCAGGGTTTGCCGAAAATAAACTGGTTTAATTTTAAGTTTGCACTGTCAACTGGAGCAACAGTACATTTGCCTTTGAGAAACCTGTGAAGCTAATAAAATGCATCGTTGATTGCACCCAGCTTGTCAGGTGGGCTTCCTGCTGTCGCCAGATGTGAGGTGGGAGTTCCGTCTGAAAGGTTGTCAGCTCCTTCGATTAATTCAAGAAGACAAGTTATTGTTATCACACAAGATCCGCGTAAAACCTTTGACTAAAACCTTGCAGAAATAAGTTGTCTTTACAATGAGATATTTGGAGCCTGTCATCTGGGATACCACAATCATATATTCAGTCATGTCTGTCACTAGTTTGCTTTTGAAGAGATAATGAGAATATTTTCTCCGTACCTTGTATAATATTGCTGCACTGAACTGCAGACTGATATTTACTCTGTGTTATCATTTCCTGATTAACAGAGTTTGGCTAGTTTCCTGGATCAGTTCATATATTTTCTAGGTTGAAGGATTCTCAGTTCCATGAGTCAAGCTGGAAATGTCAGATTATTTAATGGATGTTATTTTTGCAAGATGGCCTTGGATTGATAAAAACATGGGAGTTTTCTATAATTTTGAGCAATTGTGCCAGCACAGCCCACATTTTCTTCCGACACGGATTTCATAGTTCAACAATATATCGATACTTAATCCTCTGGCTGCTATGTCCATGTAAACTCAAAGCAGTTGCTGCTTTAAGTCCTAAGCAAATATTGGTCATTTCAAGCCACACCCCTTGATGTTAAACTCTTAGCTTCATTGGCACACCTACTGTTAAGATTTGGAGTGTTAAATCACACTGTTTTAGGACACTTTTTTTCAAGTCAAGAGTGTTTCATTGTCATATGTCCCAAAACAGAACAATGAAATTCTTACTCTCCTCAGCACAACAAATATGTACACATGGTATATTGGAAACACGATAAACAAAAAAAGTGCAAAAAATAAAACAATGCCTGGAGGTCGTTGTGTTTAATACCCTGATGGTTGCTGGGAAGAAGCTGTTCCTGAACCTGGACGTTACAATTTTCAGGCTCCTGAACCTTCTTTTTAGTTTAGTTTTTAGTTTTCAAGATACAGCGCGGAAACAGGCCCTTCGGCCCACCGGGTCCGCGCCGACCAGCGATCCCCGCACATTAACACTATCCTGCACACACTAGGGACATTTTTGACATTTACCAAGCCAATTAACCTATTAACCAATTAACCTTCTTTGGAGTGTGGGAGGAAACCGAAGATCTCGGAGAAAACCCACACAGGTCATGGGGAGAACGTACAAACTCCATACAGACAGCACCCGTAGTCGGGATCTAAACCCAGTCTCCGGCGCTGCATTCGCTGTAAGGCAGCAACTCTACCGCTGTGCCACCGAGCTGCCCCTGCTGCGCCGCCATGCTGCCCCTTAGAGACGGGTGGGCCGATGGCAGGGGTGAAATGAGAGTGAGGCCAGGGTTGTGTGGGTTTCTGATGATTTCCTTCATATTCAATTTCCTTCATGGTCAATTCTACGATGTGAGTCCACCTCATCACCTATCAAACGGATCAACATAGTAGACTCTAAGACACATGCGAGCATCCCAAAGATGCAGAATAGGTGGTTGATGACATCAATCCTTGCCATACACTCAACTGGTAACAGCCATGCCAAAGTTGGCAACTTATGGCAAACCTGGCATTTGGCTAGAGAGCACTGCATAATGCATGCTATTTAAAGTGCTGCCCGAGAAGGTGCATCTATGTGGATACATCGTGGAATCATGGAACCGTGCAGCACACAAATGGGGCCTTTCAGCCCACTTCATCCATGCCGACTATGATGTCTGTCTACGTTAATCCCATTAGCTCACATTAGAGCCAGATCCCACAATGCCTTTCCTCTGTAAGAACCTCTTCAAACACCCTTTAAACATTATAATTGTATCTGCCCTTCACTGTGTCCTTTAGACAATCGACAACAGACAATAGGTGCAGGAGTAGGCCATTCAGCCCTTCGAGCCAGCACCGCCATTCAATGTGATCATGGCTGTTCATCCCCAATCAGTACCCCGTTCCTGCCTTCCTCCCACATCCCCCGACTCTGTTATTTTTAAGAGCCCTATCTAACTCTCTTTTGAAAGCATCCAGTGAACCTGCCTCCACTGAGGCAGAGAATTCCACAGACTCACCACTCTGTGTGAGAAAAAGTGTTTCCTTGTCTCCGTTCTAAATGGCTTACTCCTTATTCTTAAACTGTGGCCCCTGGTTCTGGACTCCCCCAACATCGGGAACATGTTTCCTGCCTCTAGCGTGTCCAAGCCCTTAACAATCTTATATGTTTCAATGAGATATCCTCTCATCCTTCGAAACTCCAGAGTGTACAAGCCCAGCTGCTCCATTCTCTCAGCATGTGACAGTCCCGCCATCCCGGGAATTAACCTTGTAAACCTACGCTTGGCAGCTTGTTCTAGACATTCACCATCTTATGGAGAAAACGTGCCCCTCGACACAATGAACACAAAGGCAACACTTGCACAAATTCTCAGAATAGCACAGAGACATGAGCACAACCCCTGCTTTTGATTTGTGCAGGTGTCAGGGGTTATGGGGAGAAGGCAGAGGAATAGGGTTAGGATGGAGAGATAGATCAGCCATGATTGAATGGAAGAGCAGACCTGAGAGGCCGATTGCCCTAATTCTGCTCCTATTATTACTTGTGACCTTTCTAATGGTGTTCGAAAAATCGATATTAACCAGAAAAATGGGGAGGATTTCACTACTTGCCCCTGAAAAGTAGCACCGAATCTCCTCTGTCCATCGTCATGAGTGTGGCCCACTCAGAAAGCACTGGCTAGTTGTCCTTCCTGAGGCTCATGTCCAACTCAGACATGAGAATGTGACCATAGGGCCACACACGGAAATGTTCAAGTTCAAGTGAGTTTATTGTCATGTGTCCCTGAAAGGACAATTAAATTCTTGCATTGCTTCAGCACACAGAACACAGTAGGCATTTACTACAAAACAGATCAGTGTGTCCCTATATAATTATATAAACACATACACACATGAATAAATAAACTGATAAAGTGCAAATAACAGATAATGGGTTATTAATGATCAGAGTTTTGTCCGAGCCAGGTTTAATAGCCCACAAATGTTGTTTTTAACCTAGCGAGGATTTATCTTCTGAAGTCACTCACTTTTAGAATGTTGTGCAAGGCATTATGTAGATATGTTTCATGTGAGTGCAATGTTTCATAGGGCAAATTGGGCAAGATCTTAAAACTAGACAGAACATGATAAGCCGGGTGACCTTTAATAAACTGCAGTCTTGGATGCAATTCATTAAATGGCTCTGATTCCATTGACTGCATAACGAGCTGATTGAGAGATTATTTCTATTTACGAGATTGGTGAGGATCAAGGTTAATTTCCTAATCATGGTGTTATCGTGAGTAGGCTCCCTGAACCACTCGGGCTTTACTTTCCCATCGATATTCCATATTACAGGTTGCAAGGGACTGTGTTCTTTCATGCAGAAGTTGGACAAAGGAGAGCAAACAAAAGATAGACTGCTTGACACTAGCGGCATAAGGGCGGCATGAGGGCGGCATAAGGGCGGCATAAGGGCGGCACTGTCACGCAATGGTAGAGTTCCTGCCTTTACAGCAATTGCAGCGCCAGAGACCCGGGTTCGATCCCAACCACTCCCAAACACCGTACGGAGTTTGTATGTTCTCCCCGTGACCTGCGTGGATTTTCGCCGAGATTTTCAGTTTCCACCCACACTGGTTAATTGCAGGTTAATAGGCTTGGTATAAGTGTAAATTGTCCCTAGTGTGTGTAGGATAGTGTTAGTGTGCAGGGATCGCTGGTCGGCGAGGACTTGGTGGGCCGAAAGGGCCTGTTTCTGTGCTGTATCTCTAAACTAAACTAAGAAAATTAAACTAGCAATGAGTAAAATTTCGCATCAAACCAATTAGACAATTTTAAAAAACATATTTTAACCAATTCAAGGCACCTGTTGCAGATCTAGCTAATGTTTTATTTAAAACTAGACGAAGTGAGACCCGTTGGGTCCCAGCTTCACACAGGAGGGCTGGTCCCCCAACGCAATATTCCACCTCTCCACCAATATACACTCACACACACACCTTCCATTTCACACACATACACTAACACACATACACTCACACACACAGAGACTCACACACACACAGAGACTCGCACTCACACTAACACTCACCCTCCACCTCACACACACACATACACTCACACACTCACACACACACTCTCCACCTCACACACATCACACACACACTCACACACACACTCCACACACACTCACACACTCACACAACTCACACAACTCACACACACACACACTCACACACTCACACACTCACACATCACACTCACACACACACACACACACACACACTCACACACACACACTCACACTCACACTCACACTCACACTCACACTCACACTCACACTCACACACACACACACACACACACACACACACACACACACTCACACACACACACACACACACACACACACACACACACACACACACACACACACACACACACACACACACACACACACTCTCCCCTCTCCACTGTGGGGCTTCCGCAGTCAGCGGCACTTCCGCAATTACGTGACCTCTGCATTTCACGGAGATCAGCACGATCTCTGCACTCACCGGAAATTGCGCAATCAGCGCGACCTGTCCACTACAGTTTTTGTCAATCGCTTTGACACTAGTTTCAGAACCTTGATGTCATTTTTCACAACTCTAGGTGCAAAACTCACAACCAATTCAAAATGCACTTTTTTTCAAAACTCTAACACTTTTTCCAATTTCTTGGATACAATTCACATAAACCAAAGATCATTTATCCATTGAACTATAATCAAAATGACACAACTTAACATCTAAGTATAACCATTTCAAAATGCAATTCACACATTACATTTGAGATGACTGTCTATTCATTTCATTACAATAATCTAACTATCAATTGATACAACTGCTCAAAATGACAAGTAACTGTTGCATTACTCTTAAAGCATAGTCGTATGGAAACTGAGGATGGGCATGCTCAGATCATGAAAGTTTCAGGATGATGACAATGATTGACACCACCTGTGACACCAATTTGTTACCGATGATTGATCTGACCTTGTGGTATGGGTGTAAGTGGCATCCACAACAACATCTGTAGTGATACAACATGGAGCAGGCAGGTGGGCACCGTAGAGGTCAAGTAGGAGAAGGAAGAGGAGGAAGATGGAGGAAGACGTGGTCCAAGGAATGGCAGGGGACAAGCACCCCTTTTGAGAGGTGGCCATGGGCCCCTTTTGAGAGGTGGCCATGGGCCCCGTTTGAAAGGTGTGGGGGAACGGGGTCGGGGACAAGGACCAAGACAGCCAAGGCAAAGAGTCTCCAATGAGATTAGAGCAATGGTTGTAGATCATGTCATCAATCATGGCATGACAATGATTGAGGCAGCGAGAATGATACAACCAAACCTTAGAAGATCAACCGTGGCCTTGATCATTAGAATGTTCCGCAATGAGAACCGGTAAGTCTTCAGCATGCACTACAGTAAACATTACAGTACTGTAGGCTACTCTTACTGCAATTGTCAAATGATTGTACACTGCATGCCTATGTGCAGCACAGAGTAGGTAATGTGACTATGAAAATGTGTTCTACAGTATGATGACATGTTCTTCCTGTCATATTCCCTACAGAATTGAGACTACCATATAACCATATAACCATATAACAATTACAGCACGGAAACAGGCCCTCTCGGCCCTTCCAGTCCGTGCCGACCATTTGTTTTCCCCTAGTCCCATCTACCTGCACTCAGACCATACCCCTCCATTCCCTTCACGTCCATATACCTATCCACTTTAGTCTTAAATGTTAAAATCGATCCTGCCTCCACCACTTCTGCTGCAAGCTCATTCCACACAGCCACCACCCTCTGAGTAAAGAAGTTCCCCCTCACGTTACCCCAAAACTTCTGTCCCTTAATTCTCATGTCATGCCCTCTTGTTTGAATCTTCCCTACGCTCAATGGGAAAAACGTATCCACGTCCCAATAGTGGAGACTAGACCCAATAGTGGAGGCAGAGGCAGACTCCTCACTGAGGAACAGGAACAAGCTGTGGTCAACATGGTCCGGGCCAGAAATTACATTCGGCTTAGAGAAATCAGACAGAACATCCTGGACGATGAAGATCTCTTCAGGAATGTGGAAGCCATAAGTTTGCCGACCATTGCACGTGTTCTGAAAAGGCACCAGGTGTCCCTCAAACCGTTGTACCGTGTGCCTTTTGAAATAAGTGCAGACAGAGTGAAGCAACTGAGGAATGAGTATGTTCAGGTATGTTCAGTTTCATGATGCCTGTTTGTGAAAAATTCCCCATCATTGTACTGTAATCGATACTGTACAGTAATTCTCTCTTTTTAAAAAATATTTGTATTTATTAGAGGTAAACACATCAATGTACTTCACATATATCTTGTTACAATCATTGTACCCCATAATTTTATGGCTTTTAAAGAAAAAGAATAGAAAGAAAGAGAGTGAAATAGGTGAAAAGAGTTGTGATAGTGAAAGAGCGTGCCAAAAGGGAGAAGAAACCCTTGGTCAAAGAATTAGAGAAAGGGGGTTAAGAGATAGACCCTAAAAAAAAGGATACGGAAATAAAAAAAAACAACAAAAAAAAGTTACCCTGTTATATATATATATATCACGCAAAAGGAATCCACCAACTCGATAGTTTTTCATCCCCCCCACCAAGGCCCGAGGTACTCCTGCACCCTATCTTTGTAGTAATTCTATAAATGCAGACCACGTCTGAAAGAAGCTTTCTGATTTTCCTTCCAGGCGGAGTCTCATATCTTCCAGATGTAGAGTTTCAAACATAGTTGAAATCCACATATTTAATGTTGGTATAGGAGCATTTTTCCAGAATTTTAAGATTATTTTTTTTCCTATTATTAAGCTGTAATCAAATAAATTATTTTGATACACATTTAATTCTGGACTACCTTCTGTCATTCCGAAAGTAATCCATTCTGGTTTTGGTGTCATTTTTATTTTAAACACTTTTGTGAAAATTTCAAAGATTTCAATCCAAAACCTTTGAATTTTTGTACAAAAGATGAATGAGTGCGCTATAGTAGCTTCTTGACAGTGGCATTTATCACAAATCGGTGAAACGTTAGGGAAAAAATTATTTAAATTAGTTTTTTGAGTAGCATAATCGATGTATAAAATTGTATTAAAGTGTGTCTTACGTTAATTGAGCATTTGTGCAAATTTAATAGGTATTCTTTCCACCTTTCATTGGAAATTTTTATGCTTAGTTCATTTTCCCACTCACCTCTAATACCTTCCGTTGTTGGTATTACTGCATTTAGTATAATATTATATATATATGTGAAATTAAATTTGGTGATTCCGCCTTTGTATTAATTACTTCATCTAGTAAGTCTAATGGCATTGTGTGAAATTCATGTGCATGTTTTTTCAAATAATCACATATTTGGAAATATTTTAAATACTGATTGTTACCCAGATTGTATTTGAGTTGTAATTGTTTAAATGATAATAGTTTTCCCTTATCATACAAATCTCCCAAAGTTTTAATTCCTGCTCTTTCCCATTGTATGAATGCTTTGTCTATAATCGAGGGTTTAAACAGAGGGTTTTTAGCAATAGGAGATAGGAGAGATAAGTTTCTTAATTTTAAATTGTATTTTATTTGTTTCCAAATTCTGATTGTACTATGTATAATTGGGTTTTTGTTGTAGTTTGTATTATTCACCGTCATTGGTGAAAGAAGGATCGCACCAATATTAAAGGGGGAGCAGTCCTCCTTTTCCATAATGATTCATTCCGGTTGACAGTAATTCTCTTTCCAACATGTCTTTTTGTACATAGTGGGTGATGGCCCTGGATGCAGATGAAAATCATCACAAATTTGTTTTTGTGGATGAGGCAGGCTTCAACCTGGCCAAGACAAGGAGGAGAGGGCAAAATTTAATTGGCCAGCAGGCAACCATACAAGTACCTGTACGATGTGGGGCCAATATCAGTATGTGTGCGGCGATATCAGAAGATGGTGTGGTAGGGCGTAGATCTCTGATTGGCGCATACAATGCAGAGCTCCTTGTTGCATTTCTTGATGAGCTAACTCTAGTCTGTAGAGCTGTTGGTGTAATTTATGTTATTGTGTGGGACAATGTCAGGTTCCATCACGCTCATCTGATGCAGGCATGGTTTCAGGCCCATCCACAGTTCCTCACTGTGTACTTGCCCCCATACTCTCCTTTCCTTAACCCCATTGAGGAATTTTTCTCCACATGGATGTGGAAAGTGTATGATCGGCATCCGCATCAACAAGTGACCCTTCTTGAGGCCATGGACAATGCCGGCGATGACATTACAGCAGACCAGTCTCAGGCCTGGATTCGCCATGCGCGAAGGTACTTTCCAAGATGTTTGGGAAACGAAAACATCTATGCAGATGTGGATGAGAACCTGTGGCCCAATCCACAAGACAGGGTTGATGGGGATGACGAGTGATTGTTGATCCTTTGTTTAGCTTTTTTGTCTTACTGTACAGTAGCCAGGTGAGGAACATGGCAGTTTGTTTTGCAGGACTTTTTTTTTGTTTTGTTACAGTAATTGTTGCTTTCATTCAACCTATGTTGTCATTGAGTTTGTATTCATCAATAAATTTCAGCTTTGTTCAATGATTCCACTGTGTCTGTGGTATTCTCTCTACTAATCCTTTTACAGTGACATTACGTGTAGCACAGGATGAAACATGTATCACATATTTTGTACTACAATATTTAATGGTTGTTCGAACAACTAAACAGAGAAACTATGTGTATGTTGTGTGTGGGTGATCTAAAGAAATGGGGAACAAGGATATGGCGGACCAATTGAATAACTACTTTGGTTCCGTCTTCACTAAGGAAGACATAAATAATCTGCCGGAAATAGCAGGGGACTGTGGGTCAAAGGAGGAATTGAGTGAAATCCAGGTCAGTCGGGAAGTGGTGTTGGGTAAATTGAATAGATTAAAGGCCGATAAATCCCCAGGGCCAGATAGGCTGCATCCCAGAGTACTTAAGGAAGTAGCTCAGGAAATAGTGGATGCATTAGTGATAATCTTTCAAAACTCTTTAGATTCTGGAGTAGTTCCTGAGGATTGGCAGGTAGCAAATGTAACCCCTCTTTTTAAGAAGGGAGGGAGAGAGAAAACGGGAATTACAGACCAGTTAGTCTAACATCGGTAGTGGGGAAACTGCTAGAGTCAGTTATTAAAGATGGGATAGCAGCACATTTGGAAAGTGGTGAAATCATTGGACAAAGTCAGCATGGATTTACAAAAGGTAAATCATGTCTGACGAATCTTGTGGAATTTTTCGAGGATGTAACTAGTAGCGTGGATAAGGGAGAACCAGTGGATGTGGTATATCTGGACTTCCAGAAGGCTTTCGACAAGGTCCCACGTAAGAGATTAGTATACAAACTTAAAGCATACGGTATTAGGGGTTCAGTATTGATGTGGATAGAGAACTGGCTGGCAAACAGGAAGCAAAGAGTAGGAGTAAACGGGTCCTTTTCACAATGGCAGGCAGTAACTAGTGGGGTACCGCAGGGCTCAGTGCTGGGACCTCAGCTATTTACAATATATATTAATGATCTGGATGAGGGAATTGAAGGCAATATCTCCAAGTTTGCGGATGACACTAAGCTGGGGGGCAGTGTTCGCTGTGAGGAGGATGCTAGGAGACTGCAAGGTGACTTGGATAGGCTGGGTGAGTGGGCAAATGTTTGGCAGATGCAGTATAATGTGGATAAATGTGAGGTTATCCACTTTGGTGGCAAAAACAGGAAAGCAGACTATTGTTTAAATGGTGGCCGATTAGGAAAAGGGGAGATGCAGCGAGACCTGGGTGTCATGGTACACCAGTCATTGAAAGTAGGCATGCAGGTGCAGAAGGCAGTGAAAAAAGCGAATGGTATGTTAGCTTTCATAGCAAAAGGATTTGAGTACAGGAGCAGGGAGGTTCTACTTCAGTTGTACAGGGTCTTGGTGAGACCACACCTGGAGTATTGCGTACAGTTTTGGTCTCCAAATCTGAGGAAGGACATTATTGCCATAGAGGGAGTGCAGAGAAGGTTCACCAGACTGATTCCTGGGATGTCAGGACTGTCTTATGAAGAAAGACTGGATAGACTCGGTTTATACTCTCTGGAATTTAGGAGATTGAGAGGGGAGCTTATAAAAACTTACAAAATTCATAAGAGGTTGGACAGGCTAGATGCAGGAAGATTGTTCCCGATGTTGGGGAAGTCCAGGACAAGGGGTCACAGCTTAAGGATAAGGGGGAAATCCTTTAAGACCGAGATGAGAAAGACTTTTTTCACACAGAGAGTGGTGAGTCTCTGGAACTCTCTGCCACAGAGGGTAGTTGAGGCCAGTTCATTGGCTATATTTAAGAGTGAGTTGGATGTGGCCCTTGTGGCTAAGGGGATCAGAGGGTATGGAGAGAAGGCAGGTACGGGATACTGAGTTGGATGATCAGCCATGATCATATTGAATGGCGGTGCAGGCTCGAAGGGCTGAATGGCCTACTCCTGCACCTAATTTCTATGTTTCTATGTTTCTATGTCCCTACGGTATTTCATGATAAATGAGTTGTTTGAACCAATGATTCTGTGAGTGCAAGCTTTCTTTAAAGATATGAATACACAATGCAATGTTATGAACGTTGGACAGCCTGTGATACAAGTGGTGACCGTTTTGAGTTTTGTATCTAGAGTTGTGAAAAATGACATCAAGGTTCTGAAACTAGTGTCAAAGCGATTGACAAACACTGTAAGATGAAGTCACGAAATGAGCGGGTTTTTTAGACTAAACACAGTCGGACCTAATAAAGCATTTATTCATTCCAAACACAGTCGGACCTCATAAAGCATTTATTCCTTCAAAAACACAGTCAGAACTAATAAAGCATTTATTCCTTACAAACACAGTTGGACCTAATAAAGCATTTATTCCTTCCAAACACAGTCTGCCCTAATAAAGCATTTATTTCTTCCAAACACAGTCGGACCTAATAAAGCATTTATTCCTTCCAAACACACTCAAACCTTTTTTGAAGATGTAACTAGGAAAATGGACAAGGGAGAGCCAGTGTATGTAGTGTACCTGGATTTTCAGAAAACATTTGATAAGGTCCCACATAGGAGATTAGTGGACAAAATTAGGGCATATGGTATTGGGGGTAGAATGCTGACATGGAGAGAGAAGTGGTTGGCAGACAGGAAACAAAGAGTAGGGATTAACGGGTCCCTTTCAGGGTGGCAGGCAGTGACTAGTGGGGTACCGCAAGGCTCTGTGCTGGGACCGCAGCTATTTACAATATACATCAATGATTTGGATGAAGGGATTCAAAGTAACATTAGCAAATTTGCAGATGACACAAAGCTGGGTGGCAGTGTGAACTGTGAGGAGGATGTTATGAGAATGCAAGGTGACTTGGACAGGTTGGGGGAGTGGGTAGATGCATGGCAGATGAAGTTTAATGCAGATAAATGTGAGGTTATCCACTTTGGTAGCAAAAACAGGAAGTCAGATTACTATCTCAATGGCGTCAAGTTGGGAAAAAGGGAAGTACAATGGGATCTGGGGGTCGTGGTACATCTGTCTATGAAAGTAAGCATGCAGGTACAGCAGGCAGTGAAGAAAGCAAATGGCATTTTGGCCTTTATAACAAGAGGAATCGAATATAGCAGCAAAGAGGTCCTTCTGCAGTTGTACAGAGCCCTAGTGAGACAACACCTGGAGCATTGTGTGCAGTTTTGGTCCCCTAATTTGAGGAAGGACATTCTTGCTATTGAGGGAGTGCAGCGTAGGTTTACAAGGTTAATTCCCGGGATGGCAGGACTGTCATATGCTGAGAGAACGGAGCAGCTGGGCTTGTACACTCTGGAGTTGAGAATGATGAGAGGGGATCTCATTGAAACATGTAAGATTGTTAAGGGCTTGGACACACTAGAGGCAGGAAACATGTTCCCGATGTTGGGGGAGTCCAGTACCAGAAGTCACAGTTTAAGAATAAGGAGTAAGCCAGTTAGAACAGAGACGAGGAAACACTTTTTCTCACAGAGAGTGGTGAGTCTGTGGAATTCTCTGCCACAGAGGGCAAAGGAGGCAGGTTCTCTGGATGCTTTCAAGAGAGAGCTAGATAGAGCTCTTAAAGATAGCAGAGTCAGGGGATTATGGGGAGACGTCAGGAACGGGGTATTGATTGGGGATGATCAGCCATGATCACATTGAATGGCGGTGCTGGCTCGAAGGGCCAAATGGCCTACTCCTGCACCTACTGTCTAAAGCACTGCAGTTTCAAGCACAGGCATGGCAGCAGGCCAAACAACTCATGGCATTGTCATTTCATTTCATTTCATTTCCAATTAAGAATTGCACTTTCAAGCACAGGCAGGGCAGCAGGCCAAACAACTCATGGCATTGTCATTAAAGGCTATCAAATTATTTATTGCAAGTACATTGCAGACTCACAGTTCAGTTGATTCACAGCTTAGAATGACAGTCGTGGCCTCTCCCTCGCGATTTGCAGAGTGACTGACTCACGTCCAAGCATCCGGAGATTAATAGTCCTGCCCCCCCGGAAGGGGTGCTACCTTCATCGCGGTGATTGACAGGTGAGAGGACCAATCAGCTGATCTCAAGGTTATTAAAACACTCATAACTTTTATATTTTTCATCGATGGGAAAAATCCTCAGGGTTGGCTCAGTGGAGGATGACTGTGAGTAAGATAGCCAAAAATCACAGCGACACAGGTTAGCATTTTTTTTCTAAAATCAATATACAGCACAGACAGGAAGTGGTCAAGATGAGACTTTTAATTACATTGATGTGAAACTAATGTCTTGCAAGCAATGACAATGATATGTCCTGCCTTCAGTTTTGATCCACTCTGGCAATAGAGTGATGAGTGACTACAACATATTAAGCACATTAATTCTTAACGTGGTTGTTTGAATTGCAGGCATATATTTTTAGTTGAGTTTTTATCTGATGAACGCCTTCAAGGGAATTTGGGAATATGCAGTGGGTGGTTAGTGTGTGGCGGATAACATTAAAAAGTGGCTAAAATCCTTTTGTCAGTTTTTCCTGCATTATGCCCATACAAAGCAAGGACACAAATTATCCCTGTGGAATTGGCACTCAGCAATATCTTTGGGGCTCATGTTGTCGACCTCCCCATGGTGAGCCCTGTCAACTGACCTCAGTCAGGCGAACAATACCAAACAGAGACAGCAGCAGCGCCGCAGCTTGGCGCCAACCCGCAGCATGCGCCCTTTATTAGGGCGGGCAACTACAGATGTCGAACCGGATGGCATCACCCTGCTGCAGACTTCTGCTGCCTCAAATGCAAGAAGAAGAAGCAATTTCTTTCAAAACTTATGCTCCCTACAGCAGTCAATTAACGCTCTGACATTAGTTAATGTAAACACTTGGGTTTCAATCCATTTCCGTTCCATTTCATCTCTGACCTGACTTTGTGGAAAGGCACATCAGTTAAATGATATTTCAGGCCCTCTCACCAGGATGATTGGGGTTCCGACGTCGGAACGGAGAACACTCTCAGCGGCTTGGAGTTTTCGAATCGGCCAGTTCCTACCGGACACTGCGGCTCCCGAAGTCCACAGGGCAAGCTGGACGGAGCTCCAACACTGGCGACCCTCAGCAAAGATCCCAGGCTCCACGATATTAAAAGTCAGCTGTAAGCCCCGCAAACCATAGCTCCACGATGTTCAAGTTAGCTGGCCCAACACTCCGGAGCCTCAACTCGGCAATCCCCGTTAATGCATCACCCGCTCCGCGATGGTAATTCAGAACTGCGCTACCGCCGAAGCTCTAGCTGGTCTCCGGCAGGAAAGGCCACGCCAATCCAGATGGTAGGCCGTGAGGGGGTGGGGGGGGGCAGGTTGAAGATGCGACTCGGAGAATAGACGCATCCCGACCAGGAATTGTCTGGGAAACGGTTTCCCCCTTCCTTTCCTCACCTCCTCCACATAAAACAAGACTAAGAGACCTCCAAGAACATACTTTTAAACAGACTAAAAATAACAAAAAGGGTGAAAGGAAGAACAGACTGCTGGCGAGGCTGCCATGCGTGGCGCCACCCGATTACGTCAATTTTTCAAACATGACAAATTCAAGTCAAAATTTCTCCTTCCCCATTTCAGACGAGAGAGGCCAAATGTGATCATGATATGTTAAGCATCTTTTTTAAGGTGATTGCTTGCATTTTATATGAAAAAAATAATAATTAATGGTCATGTTAATCATACGTGGAGAGTAGAATTGAGATCAGTCTGAAGCAACCCTTAATCAGATGGCAGATTCGGAGGTTAGTGGAACCGGTTTGGTTTTAATGTCCCATCAGATTTTGTGGAAGAATCTTAAAACAAACTGACATTTTCTGAGATGATTTAATGTTTATCTCAAACAACTTCTGTACTTAACAAAAAAATCAGGAAAAATACAAAGTCTATTTGCTTTCAAATTTTGCGCCAGGACAATTCCTAAAACATTTAAAGGATGATTATCTGGATTAAGACTCCTTTCTTCACAGATGCCCTGCAGTGAATAGGCTTTACTTCCATTACAGTAACTGTCATATATCCACACATGACAAATAAAACCGGGAGAATTAATCAGAAAAGACATTGCCATAAACAATGTACAAAGGCTGAAAGTACTACTTCTAAACATATGATGCATTTATGATCCAGATGTATTAACTTCAATTATTCCAAGTCAGTTAAAACACATTCAAATAACAGAAAGAAGACTTGTCTGAGTTGAGTAAGGTAAGTGCGCAGGAAGGAACTGAAGATGTTTGTTTACACCGAAGATAGACACAAAATGCTGGAGTAACTCAGCAGGACATGCTGCATATCTGGAGAGAAGAAATGGGTCTATACATTCCCGCTGAGTTACTCCAGCATTTTGTGTCCATCTTTTGAGTAAGGTAAGTCTGATCAAGCACAGATCTGTGACCTCCTTGAGCAGGAACTCCTTGAGTTACACTGAAATAAACATCAGAAGCATGTCAGAAGCCTGCTTCCGTAGGAAGGCACGGCAGACATTGTGGACAACTCCAACATAAAATACTGTTGGCAACTAAATATATATTGAACAATCTTGCAAGTCTCAGCATGTGTCGGAAGTCCTTTGAGCATTCCATATTAGAAGCATGAGAAATCTGTTTCATTAACTGTGCCCCAATTCACTGATTTACATTAGTGATTTATTTTACATAAAAATTGAGTTACTTATCATGCAAAACAATTTAATTTCCGGGGAAAGACCTCCCATTAGCGATTTGTCACAAAACGTTAAACCTTCATCTATTACGATCAACTGCAGTGATGCCGTTTGGGGAGATTTGAACAGCAGGCGGATCTGGACTTTGTCAGGTGGATCTGGACTTTGTATATTCATGTGTACATGTTTGGACCCAAACGTAAACAGTAAGCACAAAATCAACAGCTATGTATTTTTTTAATCAAAGTATACACAGTGCTGCTTGAAGAAACTGGAACAAGTGATCAGCTTGCTGCCTCAGTACAAACCTCGTGTGACAATCATGCACATGATGTGTGAACCTCCTGATATATATTGTACATTGATTTCAAATTAAAATGAACCAACTTTTATAAGAACTTGCAATGCTAATTTTATACACGTTGGGAGCTTTAAGAATTTACCTTTCTTTACTGCCCTACGAATTATGATTCATGGGAGTGCCAAAATGCCAATAGTGAACCATTTAAAAATCACAGGATGAAAAGGACCTAGCGATCAAGAGTCAAAACTCAAGAGTCAAGAGTGTTTTATTGTCATATGTCCCAGATAGAACAATGACATTCTTACTTGCACCAGCACAACAGTATATGTAAACATAGTACACTGTACCTTCCTCCTGATGGCAGGGATGAAATTAGTGTGTGGCCAGGGTGTGGATCTCTGATGATGCTGGCTGCCTTTTTGAGGCAGTGACTCCAGTAAATCCCTTTGATGGTGGGGAAGTCAAAGCCCGTGATGGACTGGGCAGTGTTCACAACTTTTTGGGCTTCGCTCCCGGGCAACCAAGTTGCTGAACCAGGCCGTGATGCAACCAGTCAGTATGCTCTCTGCTGTGCACCTGTAGAAGTTCAAGAGAATCCTCTCTGACTTATCATATCTCTGCAATCTTCTCAGAAAATAGAGGCGTTGATGGCAGCCCTGGTTGAAATTTATGAGTCATCTTTAAATACAGGGAAGGTGATGGAAGACTGGAGGACTCTCATAAAACTGATTGAGATTTTTGAAGACGTGACCAAAAAGGTTGATGAGGACATAGTTGTAGATGTTGTATACATGAATTTCAGTGAGACATTTGACAAGGTTCCACATGGTAGGCTGCTCTGCAAGGCTAGATCGCATGGGATCCAAGTAGAGATGGCTGAATGGGTAGAAAATTGGTTTCATAGAAGGAAGCAGAAGGTGATGATGGAAGGTTGCTTCTCAGACAGGAGGCCTGTGACTAGTGCTGTGCCTCAGGGTTCGGTGCTGGGCCCATTACTGTTTGTCATCTACATCAATGATTTGGATGAGAACCCTCACGGCAAGATTAGCAAGTTTGCAGATGATACAAAACTGGGTGGTTTCGCAGATAGTGAAGATGGTTGTGAAAAATTGCAGCAGGATCTTGATCAATTGGCCAGGTGGGCGGAGGAATGGCTGATGGAATTTAATGCAGAGAAAGGTGAAGTGTTGCATTTTGTGAAGTCTAACATGGGCAGGACTTACACAGTTGATGGTAGGACTCTGGGGAGTGTTGTCGAGCCGAGGGATCTAGGAGTGCAGGTGCATGGTTCCTTGAAGGTTGAGTCGCAGGTAGATGGGATGGTCAAAAACACGTTTTGCACATTGGCTTTCATCAGTCAGAGTATTGAGTATTGAGTATAGAAGCTGGTAGGTCACGTAGCAGTTGTATAGGTCACATTTAGAGTATTGTGTTCAGTTCTGGGCACCATACTATAGGAAAGATGTTGTCAAGCTGGAAAGCTTGGAAAGCTTGGAAAGAGAAGATTTACAAGGTTGTTGCCAGGGCTAGAGGGTCTGATCTATAGGGAGAGGTTAAGTAGGCTGGGTCTCTAATACATGGTGTGCAGGAGGATGAGCGGTGATCGTATTGAGGTGTATAAAATCATAAGAGGAATCGATCGGGTAGATGCACAGAGTCTCTTGCCCAGAGCACATGAATGGAGGACCAGAGGACATCGGTTTAAGGTGAAGGGGAAATATTTAATAGGTGTCTGAGGGGTAACTTTTTCACTCAAAGTGTGGTGGGTGTATGGAACAAGCTGCCAGAGGACGTAGTTGGGACTATCCCAACATTTAAGAAATTGTCAGGCAGGTACATGGCTGAGACAGGTTTGAAGGGATATGGACCAAATGCTGGCAGATGGGACTAGTGTAGCTGGGACATGTTGGGTGGTGTGGACAAGTTGGGCTGAAGGGCCTGTTTCCGCACTGTATCACTCTATGACTGTGACTCTAAATATGCACTCCCAGGAATTTGAAGCTTTTGACACTCTCCTAGAAAGGTTTGTGGGTCCTCATCCTTCCTATTCCAAACAAATGCATGGCCCATTCTGTATGTGACAATGAAGATGATTTTGACTCTCAATTTTTTCCATAATATTTTGTTTTAAATTTCACTCAGACTTAAGAAGGGTCTCGTCCCAAAATGTCACCTATTCCTTTTCTCCAGAGATGCTATCTGACCTTGCTGAGTTACTCCAGTTTTTTGGGTCTATCTTCAGTTTAAACCAATATCTGCAGTTCCTTCCTACACAATGTATTCAGTGATATTGCTTCCTCAAGGAGATGATGATTGAGATCTGCCGCATCTTGTAGCCATATCCTCAGACACATAGCCATTGACTGCTCAGTCGATGACAGTGAAGGTGATGGTCATTCCAAGTTGTTTTTACCTCGGCAATATTTCAGGCTGGTGCGAGAGACATGAATAACTGCAAACGGCTGCAAAGTTTTATCTAATCAAGCTTGTCAAAGTTGAATATGTATAACTTCAGATATATTTGCTATACCTGATCATCAACATAAAGTGTTTTTGCTTCACACAAACATCATAAAGGTTATGTATATGTAGGTCAGAAGACAACCAGGCAAGGTAAAATTCCTGGAGAGGATTATCATACACTGTAACACCAACGCAAATTGTAGGAACATCATCTCATATTTTGCTTAGGCAGCTTACAGCCCAATGGTATGAATTTTGGTTTATCTAACCAAGTAACCCCGGCATTCCCTCTCTCTCTATGCCTACCCCACCTAACTTGCACCAGCTTCTTGTTTTCATCCAACAAACAGCTAACAATTGCCTGTTTCTTTTATTATCATCAATTTTTTGCATATCTTTCATTCATTGTTCTTTATCTCTCTACATCATCATTATATATCTCTCGTTTCCCTTATCCCTAACCAGTCTGAAGAAGGGTCTCGACCTTAAATGTCATCCGTTCCTTCTCTCCAGAGATGCTGCCTGTCCTGCTGAGTTATTCCAGCTTTTTGTGTCTATCCTCACTGTAACACCAAGTTGGATTCAACCATCACTCACCATTTATATCTCTGGATGAATATAAACAGTTAGCGTCATCATCTATATTACTAAAAGTCTGATCTTGACCACTTCCTGTTTTTCTGTTTCATGATTTTAGCAAAAAATGCTGCCACTTATGGCTGCGATTTTTGGCCATCTTACTCAGTCCCCCTCCGCTGCGCAAGACAAGAGGATTTTTCTCATCGATGAAAAATAAAAGAGTTATTAACGTTTAAAAAATGTTGAGATTCTCTGCTGCCCCCACTGGTGGAAGGGGAGAGATACTATAAAATCCTGAAGAGTTGTGCCTCAGTCAGTCTCTGCAAGATGGAGCAAGCGAGAGGGTCATGTCTCTCTGAGCTGTGAATAACACTGAACACGTGTCTACTCAACTGTGAGTGCCCTCAATGTGGTTCGAAAATGTAAATGTGGTTGGTTTGAAATGCTGCACTGTAAATGGTTGTTGGTGGTGGTTGCTTTCAAATACTGCACTGCAAATGGTTGTTGGTGGTGGTTGCTTTGAAATGCTGCACTGCAAATGGTTAATGGTGGTGGTTGCTTTGAAATGTTGCACTGCAAATGGTTGTTGGTGGTGGTTGCTTTGAAATGCTGCTCTGCAAATGGTTGTTGGTGGTGGTTGCTTTGAAATGCTGCACTGCAAATGGTTGTTGGTGGTGGTTGCTTTGAAATGCTGCACTGCAAATGGTTGTGGTTGGTGGTTGCTTTGAAATGCTGCACTGCAAATGGTTGTAAGTCTAAACTTGACAACTTCCTGTTTGCACTGCATATTGATTTTAGATAAAATGCTACCACTTACGGCTGTGATCTTTGGCCATCTTACTCAGTCCCCCTCCACTCATCAGGTAAGTTCTTGACCACTTCCTGTTTTTCTATTTCATGATTTTTGAAAAAACGCTGCCATCTTCGGCTGTGATTTTTTGGCCATCTTACTCAGAGTCCCTCTCCGCTGCGCAGGACAAGAGAATTTTTCCCATCGATGAAAAATATAAGAGTTATTAATATTTAAAATGTGTTGACATTCTCTCTGCTGCCCCTGCTGGTGGGAGGGGAACGGCCTATAAAATCTTTAAGAATTGGTCTGCTTTGCCTAATAGGAGGAATCTCATTTCTTCAAGATGTAACGTTTCCGACATATTTGAAATCCACATTTTAAACGTTGGCGTAGATGCGTTTTTCCAAAATTTAAGTATAAGTTTTTTTGCTGTTATTAAACCATAACTAAAGATAGATTCTTGAAACGTAGTTAGCTTACGTCCATCTTCCATTGATCCGAAGATAATCAGTTCTGTATTGTGATTCAATTTTATGTTAAATAGTTTAGTAAAAGTTCCAAAAATTTTGTTCCAAAATTTGTGAAGTTTTGTACAAGAGACAAAGGAATGTGCTATAGTGGCATTTTGAGATAGACATTTGTCACAAATGGGGGAGACGTTTGGAAATATTTTATTCAGTCTAGGTTTCGCGTATAATGTTTTGATTTCATTGCACAGTATTTTTCTCTTCGCTGTCTTGTTCAATTTATGTATAATTTATGCTTTTGTGTGTATCAATTTCAGAGTTAAATTTAAAAATACAGAGTGCTGGAGGAACTCAGCGGGCTAGGCGGCATCTGTGGAGGGAATGGATTAGGAATTGTTTTGCTCCAGGGCTCTTCTTCAATAGGAAGGGATTGAAGACTCGATGACTTAATAAACTTTACAGCAACCCTCAGTTTGAACTGTAACTATGTGTCTCAATACATTTCATTCTAAAATGTATGCAGTTGCAGAGAGAGAGAGAGAGAGAGAGAGAGAGAGAGAGAGAGAGAGAGAGAGAGAGAGAGAGAGAGAGAGAGAGAGAGAGAGAGAGATATTCCAGCCTCTTAACCCCAAGCACCGTGGTAAATCAACGCTTACAAAAATAATCCGCACTATGATTTTTGGCAGTGACTCCAAGCTGCTGTGATCCAATCACACGGGGTTTTATTTTATATTCAGGAAAGTCCAAAAGCGACGAAGGAAATTTAAAAATCCCCTCCACCCTCTCGTCTCCCTTGGCCAGTGATGTGATGGATGCGGGGTTCTGGACCAATCGCTGACAAGGTCTTGGCCAAATCCTGTCCCCGGAGACGTCATGTCCATTATTTGTCTTTTCGGCATCTTGTCCGTTCGGATATTTGGTTTTTCATTGTCGTGTCCGTTTGCTATCTTGGCTTCCACTTCTTCGCTTCGGCTTCTCGTCCTTCGACGCCCCGTCCGGGTACCGCTGAGTTACTCCAGCATTTTGTGTCTACCTTCGATTTAAACCAACATCTGTAGTTCTTTCCTACACATGTTGATTACATTTGGTAGCTAACCCATTCAGGATCCATTCAAGCCTTGTGGAAGATTAAAACTTAATTTAATAAAGGAGGTAAAAAAATCAATTTCCTTTTATATTGACATTTCAAAGATAGAAACATAGAAACATAGAAAATAGGTGCAGGAGGAGGCCATTCGGCCATTTGGCCCTTCGAGCCAGCACCGCCATTCATTGTGATCATCGCTGATCATCTGCTATCACCGCCTGCCTTCTCCCCATATCCCTTGACACCACTAGCCCCTAGAGCTCTACCCAACTCTCTCTTAAATCCATCCAGTGATTTGGCCTCGACTGCCCTCTGTGGCAGGGAATTCCATAAATTCACAACTCTCTGGGTAAAAAGGTTTTTTCTCACCTCAGTCTTAAATGACCTCCCCTTTATTCTAAGACTGGGGCCCCTGTTTCTGGACTCACCCAACATTGGGAACATTTTTTCCGGCATCTAGCTTGTCCAGTCCACTTATAATTTTATATGTTTCTATAAGATCCCCCTCATCCTTCTAAACTCCAGTGAATACAAGCCTAGTATTTTCAATCTTTCCTCATATGACAATCCCGCCATCCCAGGGATCAATCTCGTGAACCTACGCTGCACTGCCTCAATCACAAGGAAGTCCTTCCTCAAATTAGGAGACCAAAACTGTACAAAACAATAGATAAGATAATGTCTAACGGAGTGAACAAATCAACAATTCAAATTAATTTGCTGATCTCTTTTCGCTCTGTTTCTTGATCCCCTGCACAGTAATGTTTGCTATTGTGCATCTTTTAGCTGCAAATGCAGACAACAAACTGACTTCCACAAGTACAGAAAGCATTGCTAACCCTTGAGACAGCTAACAGGAGGTAGACACACCACACAACAGGTGCAGATGTCAGCACCCTCCCAAGCTGGGACACACCTTTCAGTAAACTGGCTGAGAAAGGATAAGACATCTGACATATGGGAGAAATTGTAATGCTAATCAAAGCTGGAACCAGAACCCATTGCCACAACAGTGTGAAGAGAGTGTTTTAACTGCCGCACTACTGAGTTGCTTGCTGTGCTTTTAATTAGGCCTGTAAGGGCTCACTGTTTCGATATTTCAACTTGTCTGTCTTCGGGTTGCCTCTGTGATTGAAACTAAGTGAAGCAGTTTTTACCTTTGTGTAGGAAGGAACTGCAGATGCTGGTTTAAACCGAAGATAGACACAAAAAGCTGGAGTAACTCAGCGGGACAGGCAGCATCTCTGGAGAGAAGGAATGGGTGACATTTCGGGTCGAGACCCTTCTTCAGACCTTTGCCTGAAAACGTTTAAACTACATTTAATGAAATTCTGCAAACCTTCAGTCAATAATTAAAAGATTCATAATTAAATGATCAGGTCTAAATCAGTGTATTTAATAATTTACTTTCTATTTATTATTTATATTACCATTGATAATGATCAGAGACTGAAGACTTGATGACTTAATTCACTTTGCAACAACCCTTAGTTTGAACTGTAACTAAGTGTCTCAATACATTTCATTCTAAAATGAATTCATAATCATTTGTGAAATAGATCTATAGCCAAATATAACTCGGGCTGGGCTAGTTTAATTGTTTATTAAGATGTTAAATCAATCTGCTTAAGGTAAAACATTTTTCCTTAAGATAAGAGACAGCGGGGAATTGTTTCTTTCTTATCCATGAGACATAGTTAAAGTGCAAGTGTTATGAATTATAGACCTGAGTGTGAGTGCACACGGAAACTGTGCGTTAATTGCAAAGTGGTGCAAGAAGTGTAAAATGTAAAGCATAATCTCCCACCAGGGAGCATCTGTTTCAGACTGTCAGCTGATGAAGGGCAGGTTTACCTTCAAGTGGATGGGGGTGGGGAAGTGACCCTGCTCCCCACATTTCAGACACATGCTGACTGATTGGGTCTCTGCAGCAGCACAGTTTGTGGTTTCCGCCCAGCCCTACTTACAGAAAGAAAGACTTCACCGTGACGTTGCGGAGGATTCCATGTTTTGTTCCACGAAGGGCTCACCAGCAGCAAGGGCTCTACCAGGAGGTAGACACAAATGCTGGAGTAACTCATAGGGTCAGCGGGAGAGAAGGAATGGGTGACGTTTCAGGTCGAGACCCTTCTTCAGAGCTAAAACAGATGCTGTCTGACCCACTGAGTTACTCCAGCATTTTGTGTCCATCTTCGTTTTAAAGCAGCATGTGCAGTTTCTTCCTTCACAACATCAATACGGGGATGGGAAATGAATGGGCTCCTTTAACATATGCTGGACCAACTCGTCAATCCCTCTTACAGCCTGATCCAATTTCTGTTGTCCAAGGGTTTTTTTCTGCTCTCATATGCACGCCGATTTTACTCTCTACTGCAAGCCTTGTGCATCGGCATGTTCTACTCAAGGAGACCTACGGGCTTTACCAATTATTGTTGCACATGAATCATTGCTCCTACACAGTTGATTGTTTTAACTCAATGCCGATGTCTTTATTATGAGTCCCAATGTTAAGCAGTCCACACTGTGCCCATCAGAATTAGAAACTGATTGCTGTTGGCAATCAAATTCCTAAATTGATTGTTGAATGGATGGTGACCAGAATGGTTAATTAGGTGCTATGCAGGAAGATCATTTGCTTTTTCTAGCTTAGAAACATGGACACTTTTTCTAGCTTAGAAACATAGCTGCAGGAGTAGGCCATTCGCCCCTTCGAGCCAGCACCACCATTCAGTATGATCATGGCTGATCATCGTAAATCAGTACCCATTTCCTGCTTTATCCCCACATCCCTTGATTCCGTTCAAGAAGGCATGTGGCTACTTAGAAGAGCTATGAGATCTTGTTCCTGGAACAGAGGTGGAGATAGCAACACTTCTAGATGGATTGTTAAAGAAGGAACTGCAGATGCTGGAGAATCGAGTGTACACAAAAGGCTGGAGAAACTCAGCAGCATCTAAGGAGCGAAGGAGATAGGCGACGTTTCGGGTCGAGACCCTTCTTCAGACTGAAGAAAGGTCTCGACCCGAAACATCGCCTATCTCCTTCGCTCCTTAGATGCTGCTGCACCCGCTGAGTTTCTCCAGCCTTTTGTGTATTTCTAGCTGGATGATAACTGCAGATTAACAACATTTATCAAGAATCAGAGGCCAGAAATACCTAGAACTAGCCACCAGCTAGATAACCAAAAACAATCAAAATAGTTGATCAAAGGAGAAGTCGATAAACTAGGAGAGTTTCCTGACAGAAAGCTATATGGATAATGTTTCTTTGGGTTCTCAATACATCCGTTTACATATAGAGACAGTTGGATATGAAGTTGTCACATCCAAATCCATGGATAATGTTTCAGATTTAACATTGTGGGTACACTTTGCATTGCAGAGATTTGTGAAAGAAGCACTGTGAGTTGAATTGCAGAAATGGACATCGACGCAAGAGGAGGGACTGCTCCAGCATTTGTTAAACTTCCAACAGAGTGAGATGGGTGATCTCATCATTTGTGTTGAGATCCCAGAAGAATAGACCCTGTTAATCATGTCAAACCTCAAGTCAAATTCGACAATATCTTGCTTTCCATTTAGAAATTTGTCACTGGGCGGCACAGTGGTGTAGTGGCAGATTTGCTGCCTTACAGCGCGGGAGACCCAGGTTTGATCCTGACTATGGGTGCTGTCTGTACGGAGTTTGTACGTTCTCCCTGAGACCATGTAGGTTTCCTCTGGGTGCTCCAGCTTTCTCCCACATTGTAAAGTTGTGCAGGTTTGTAGGTTAATTGGCTTCTGTAAATTGTCCCTTGTGTCTAGGACAGAACTAGTGCATTGTTTATGCTAGTCAACACAGTCTCAGTGGGCCGAAGGGCCTGTTTCCACGCTGTATCACTGAACTAAACCAAACTAAACTCAGTTTCCTCTGCATCAGAGATGTTAACTGTAGATAGGGTGACTGCTTTGGATTCACCCAATTTACTGATCCAGAGGAAACTGAGTTCAGTTTAATTCAGTTTGGTTGAGTTTAGTTGAGTTTGGTTCAGTTCAGAGCAGTTTAGAGCAGTTCGGAGCAGTTCAGTTTAGTTTAATAGTAAGATTAAACGAGAACTTAGCAGTTTGAAGTTTGATCTTTATTTTATGAGGACTTACGATGAGGGATTACGTGAAGAGCCCGCCAGCCCGCATGCGCGTCAATCTTCAAAGCAGCGGTGTGAAATCACAGATAACAGTTGTTGAACTGAATATAGTAAGATTCGAGAGACTAGAACTACCAGCTGACCTTCATGAGAGAGGGTTGGGAGTAGAGGGCACGTAGTCCCTCATCGTAACGCCTCATAAAATAACGATCAAACTTCAAACTGGTAAGTTCTCATTTAATCTTACTATTTTACTTCGGAGTCACGTGAGTGACTATGTGAAGATTTCAAAGCTCTGTGATTTCATGCTGCGGAAACGGGTCCATGCATCACACACTGCATAAATTGACCAGGAATGAGTGAAATATACTAATCCCAACTCATCTGGAGGAATTAAAAAATAGAGCCTAAAAATAGTGTTGGCAAATACCCCCGGTCTGGCAATGGGTTGTTATAACACATTTGGAAATTCGCTTGTTTGACCGTCCTGCAGCCGCTAGGATGAGGTCCAGCGAAACATCCATAACCCTCGCTGCTGATGTAGTTGCAGCCCTGGTGGAGTGAGATTTGAAAACATCAGTGTTCACTCCTACACAAGCCAAAACCCGTTTAATCACCTGGGGATGGTCTATACTGATACCTACGTATGAGGTTTAGTAATCACAGAATCATAGAATCATAGAAAATAGGTGCAGGAGTAGGCCATTCAGCCCTTCGAGCCTGCACCACCATTCAATATGATCATGGCTGATCATCAATGGCTAATTAACAAACATTGCTGGTTCAGAGCCTTTAAGGCTTTAGCTGACATAATGACTGTATAGATGTGTGACCACACACACAAGCAAAGGTCCATGGGGTATGCCATGAAACTAGTTTGAGACCTGACACCCCCGGTCTACTCTGCAAGGCTAAGTCGTGAACATATGTATCATATTATTTGCAGCTGTAACCATCCTGTCCAGTCGTAGTTTATGCAACGACTGGAGCCGTTGCGTTGAACCCAGCGCCATGAGGATAACCACTTTGTAAGTGATTTAGACCGAGGACAGGAATGTAGCTGGAGCCCACCGGCAACGCAGCGTCAGCAGGACATAACATCCCATATCTCTGAGTATCTGGGCCTGGGGGAATTTAGGTTGAAGATACCCTTCATAAATCTGGATATCAGAGCAGGAAATATGACAAAAAGGCACTTTAGGCACAATTTATAGCATTAAAAATCCATCTCTCCTGAAATATAGATTTGAGAGGAAACCCAAGACATCTGTTATACGTACCGTGTCATACGATATGATGGGCTGCAAACAGGCCACTTACATACCTTGATATAGGAGATGTACTGTTTCTTGGTACTATCTCTTCAGGCCACAGTGATTACATCTACCGTACAACATGACAGTCCGTATCCCAGGAAAGTCTCCTCATAGTCTGCAACCCAACAATATTATTCACTCATGCAGAGGATGATTCACCTCAGTCACGGGTAAACTAGCAAATTTCTGCATTTGGGAACAGTCATAAAAGTCTCTGTTATCATTTGCAGTATGAGTGGAACCAATGGCTGTGTAGGCCAGTCGGGCACCATGAAGCCTGAGGCGGAGTCTTGCTGGTTTTTGAGCAAGCACCGACTGATGAGGCAAAATGGAGGAAAGACATAACGAACATTCCTCACAAGTGTAGCGAGAACGCATCCATCACCACTGCCCCTGAGAATGGCCGCCATGCCAGATATTTTTGCAACTGGTAATTATTTGGTGTTCCATCAATCGACAATGTCATTAAATACTTTGTGATCCAACATCCATTCTGTGTTGTCATTGATTTACGTGATGATACACCAGTAAACTATCACAGGATATTAACTTGATTGAACCCATGCGATTAATATATGCCACCACCGTAGTGTGTCAACTTGTAGGTGAGCATGCAGATATGCATGTTCGCACAATAAACCTTTAACCCATAGAATGTACCTAGTGATTTTAGGTAGGTGATACCACATATCTGAGGGATTGGTAAGTCATGCACATCCCTCCGCCTCTGTGACTAGAGATGGGATAGTAAGTTCCCATCTGAGCACTAACATCAGTTTATAACATAACTGAAGGTTAATGACCAAAGTACTGGAGCAATGCTGAATACTGTTTGTCCATCATTTGACTTATAGCTTCAGCTGTTAATAGCATAGATCTGTTAACAATGACCTACATGGTACTTGAGAGCTTGCTCCTTTGCACAATGTTAGTTCTGATAATGCAAAAGCACCAATTACGCAGCTGAAACCCAGCCACTAAATTGACAATTACACTGGCCACTTGATGAATAAACAACAAGATAGTTACAAGCTTCCATTAATTCTAATCTCTTGCCCCAGGGCAGAGTCACAGACAATTAATAGAGTTAAACGTAAATCGTAATCTATAATTTTAGTTGGTTTCAACTTAATTTTAACTGGATGGATGAGAAACCCCAATTTCTCAAATATTAGTTTTGCGGCTGAAACAGCTAATTTAGCAAGATTCAGCGTTTAGAATATCATCCAGATAGGCCAGAAATATGTATTTTTGAGCTTTGAGTAGCCCAAGCACTGGCTTGGTAATTTGGTAAACAACCTGGGAACTGATGTTAGCCCATTTCACAACGCTTTAACTGCTATCATTGCCCATCCAGCTAAATGTCAAATATCTTCAGTGAACCCTGTGAATGGGAACTGAATAGTATGCAACTTTGAGGTTGATGCATGCCATAAAGTATCCTATGGAAATCCATTGTTAGACAGTAACGAAGAGTCACATTAAAAAGTCTATACTGCACATGTGAATGTGAGTTAATGAAGGGTGATCCAACATCATCCATCTTTTGCTTGTTTGAATATTTGCTTGTACACCCAAACCTTGTTTGGAATGAGTAGATGTCCAATTTGGTGTATGTTGTATGGGTGGCTACAAGTTAGGGAAATTCAATTTGAAATCCTTGTATACTGTGCAGCATAAACTAATCTGATGTTATTTGTCGATATTCATGCAAAAACAGTGTAAACTATTACCACACGTAACTAGTCCACACACCCTGTGTTTCGGAAAGAACCAGACACACCTACCTCCATGGATATCAGTGGTCTTATGGTGCTCCCAAAGTCCCCTGATGCGGTTTCCGTTTCCGTCCTCAGGTTCTGATTGCATCCTTGAATTTGAAGGTAAGGACTGCTGGGGTGCATGGATTGCACATTTCCCCTCTGGCCTGAAAGACCTCTGCCCAGAGAATCAACTTTCAAGCTGTCACCAGCTTCAGTGAACCACTTACTGCTGATGGAGTCTTAGGGGTGTAGTCGCCACCAAGGTGAGGCTTTTGCTCGTCGTAGGTACCTTGACTGGTCCGACAGCTTTACCTCCTCACCAGGTTTTTTGCCTGTTTGGCTAGGTCTTCTCCATGGAGAAGATTCAGCGGCTGGACGTTGCTGGCCTTGCGATCCATAGTCACCCCAGATAGCGCTCTACACTGCTGGCACTTTGTTCCTGTAATGCACTCCCATATGTTTCACGGACATACTTCAGAGTTGGGAGTCAGTCTCATTGACTCCTCGCACAGAGAGGGAGATTTGTAAGCAGCCCTGCAACGGCGCTGCTGCAGGTCCCCGACAAGACCTGCGCTGATATGGTCCCGTCCACAGACCATATCAGGATGGAGCATCTCCTCAGTGGGATGAACGCCCTATGGATGCATCCATGCTCCACCTGGGAAAACGTCCGAGGACGTACCCATGGAGGGGAACCCACCTATTTTCTTCACGCAGCTGGTGTGTCGTGGAATGTTCATCCTCCCGACATACCACCGAACTGCGTGTCAGCTCAAACTGACTGCCTACGCTCCCCTCATCAGAGAGGAAGATATAATGCAGCCCTGCACCAGGTGCTGTCACGGCGCTGATATGACTCCCCTCCTTTGAGTATATCATAGTGGGGAATCTTCTCCATGAGATGCTCTATCGGGGAAGAACGTCCAAAGACGCTTCCCACTGCAGGAGGCGAAACCTCCTGGCCGTACTTGTCTGAAGTCCACCGGCCTGCTGAGCCGGGCCTCCCCACGGAGCCGGGATACCCCGCGGCCTCCGTAGCTGGTTCCCCGAGCCAGGTTTCCCCTCATGGAGCCAGGATTCCCCGCGGTCTCTGTGGCCGGGGTTGCCCAAGCCGGGTTCCCCCTTGCGTAGCCGGGTTTCCCTGAGCTGGGTTTCCCTTTCCGGAGCTGCGATTCCGCACGGTCTCCGTGGTCGGGGTTCCCCGGTCCGGGTTTCCCTTTCCGGAGTACACAAAAGGCTGGAGAAACTCAGCGGGTGCAGCAGCATCTAAGGAGCGAAGGAGATAGGTGACGTTTCAGGTCGAGACCCTTCTTCAGACTGGTCAGGGATCAGGGAAACGAGAGATATAGATGGTGATGTGGACAGATAAAGAACAATGAATGAAAGATATGCAAAAAAGTATCGATGATAAAGGGAACAAGCCATTGTAAGCTGTTTGTAGTGTGAAAATGAGAAGTTAGTGTGACTAGGGTGGGGGAGAGATAGAGAGAGAGGGAATGCCAGGGCCCGAGGGCAGAGGGAGAGGTGGGAAGAGGAGGAGACAGAAATGGTTAACAGAATTGAGAAAATTCAATGTTCAAGCCCAGAGGATGCAGACTCCCCAAGCGGAATATGAGGTGCTGATCCTCCAACTTGTGGCCGTGGAGGAGGCCCAGGACCGAGAGACCGGATACGGAATAGGAGGGGCAGTTGAAGTGCTGAGCCACCGGGAGGTCAGGTTGGTTAATGCGGACCGAGCAGAGGTGTTCGGTGAAACGATCGCCAAGCCTCCACTTGGTCTCACCGATATAGATCATCTGGCATCTGGAGCAGCGGATGCAGTAGATGAGGTTGGAGGAGGTGCAGGTGAACCTCTGTCGGACCTGGAAGGACTGCTTGGGTCCCTGAAAGGAGTGGAGAGGGGAGGTGAAGCCTGAAAGGAGTGGAGGGGGGGGTGAAGGTCTGAGCTTTCCGGAGTTGGGATTTCCCATGGTCTCCGTGGCCGGGGTTCTCCGATCTGGGTTTCCCTTTCCGGAGCCGAGATTCCCCGCCGTCTCCGTAGCCGGGGCTCCCCGAGCCGGGTTTTCCCGCGGAGACAGGATTAGACCCCAGACCGACATCCAGCAGGAACTCTGTAAAAGAGCTTCCTGCAAAAAGCACAACCTGGAAAATACGTGTAAAACTTACCTTCAGGTTTTTTTAAACTTACTGCTGGAAGGAGCAGCACGCCTCCCAGTCAGTCGCGGCGCAATGCGATTGACGTAAAGACGCGCATGTGGGCTGGCGGGCTCTTCACGTACTCACTCACGTGACTCCGAAGTAAAATTTAGAGCACTTTACAGCAGTTCAGTTACGTTCAGTTCAATTTAGTGCAGTTTTGTTCAGTTCAGTTCTATCTGAAAAGATGAGCCTGAGCTTCTGGTTGACTGTCATTTTACTTATCAAACCCATCCCCTCTCTGATCTCTGCCTTCAGCCTCTGTCTCTACTTCAACGTAGCTTAAAGTAAGATTAAAAATCCACACTTCATCTTTCAACTAAGCACACAGACCTCTGAACTTATTGTGGAATTCAACAGTAACAGATCATCAGCTATTTTACTTCGGAGTCACGTGAGTGACTACGTGAAGAAGGCCATCCCCACGCATGCGCATCATTATGTCTGACGCATTGCGCAATGACTGGCTAGCGGGCGCGTCGCTCCTTCCAGCGGGTAAGTTTAAAGGCTCAGGTAAGTGTTTAAAACGTAGCTGAAGTCATTGCTCCCGGTCCGGAGTGTGTTTACTTACCATTTTTTCAGCTTTGGATTGCGGGAGACATGTCTAAAGTAAAGAGGCGAGCCGCGACCAAACCGCTGCAGAAGACCGTGGGACTGCGGGCAGCGTGCGGCCGCCAAATTCGCCTACAGGGCCGCTGGCAGAGCAGCCAGCGGTTACAGATTTGGCGCTGCCAGAAAGCACCTTGGCTACTCCACGGGGGAGGAAAGCCACTAAAAAGTCTGTGAGGGCCAGGAGGTGGAAAATTCCCCTCCTTCTATGGTCAGCGTTATTATCAGGCTGGCCCACATGGAGAACCTAGTGGAGAGGTTACTCCAGCATGACATGCTCCAAAGGATGGAGCTATCGGAGCCCGGGGAGTATAGAGAACCCGAGGGTGCAGCACCTGTGTCAGGGCTGCATAATATCTCTCTGTCAGATGAAGGGAGCGTACGGGGTCAGTGCTATACTGACCCAGAATAAGGAGGCACAGTTGGGCAAGAGGGAACATCGGGTGTACTATCTATGGCATCCAGATTTACGGTCCCTGCCCTCGCAGGTGAGCCATTGGACGAAGTGCTTGCAATGACCATTAATTATCTGGCTTCCCATCCCCTTCATGAACAAACAATGGAGGAGACAACTGCCAGGTATAACCCTCCACTAAACTGTGCCTCACTAAGTGTCCCGGTTGTTAACCAATCCATTTGGGGACACATTGGAAGTGGCGTCAGAGCCCGAGAGGTTAAAATTGAAAGAGTACTCAGGCTACTCGTCCCAGGCATTACGGCTTTTGCTAGGTCAGTGGATGGGGTGCCCCTCTCGGATACACAGCAGGACGTGATGGCATTAATGTGCAATGCACATTTTGAAATCAATTGCATTAGAAAGAATGCCATCCGTCCTGCTCTAAATCCTAAATTTGCTGGGATATGTAAGCTGGGGAATGTACAACCCACAAACCTCCTGTTCGGAGAGGACCTGTCTAAACAGGCAAAAGAGCTCGATGAGGAGGCAAAGACTGTTGGCCTCATGAAGGCACCTCTGAAGGTATCGTCTTTCCAGAGACTGTACCCCTACCCTCCTCTGCATACCAAACGGTTCGCTGGATATGGCGGACGTGGTGCCGAGCAACAAGCACAGAGGCCTTTTTTAGGGCAGGGCATAAGCCGGGCCATGTTCAAGATGCAGTGCCCGCCAGCAGCCCTACCCCCCGGACCTCAGGGGCAGAAGCAGAGACCTTACCGTCGATAACCTCTAAGGTAAGTGAACCTGCGATGGATACATTACAAGTTGGGGGGAGATTGCAATTTTTCTTACATGAATAGCAGTGGATAACATCTAACCCATTTATACTGCAAAGTATTCAAGGTTTCCAAATTGAGTTCATTTCTGACTTGCCTCCATCCACTCAGCATACACTTGGCCATACTTTTGTGTTTTCACAACAAGAGTGTATGAGTGCCCAAAGAGAACTTGACTCTTTGTTCAAACAAGGGGTAATTGAGAGGGCGAGTCGTGAGTCTCATCAGTTTGTGTCCAACATATTTACTAGGCAAAATAAGGATGGAGGATGTCGAATTATCCTTGATTTGACAGCTTAAAACCTTTGTGCAGTATAAACACTTTGAAATGGAAACTTTTGTCACTGCTAAACAACTGCTTTTCAAGGGATGTTATATGGCAAGCATTGTCCTCAAAGATGATTACTATTCAGTGGCCATTCATGAAAATCACAGGAGATTTTTGAAGTTTAACTGGATGGATCAGTTGTGGCAGTTTAAAGCATTGCCTAATGGATTAACCTCAGCTCCCAGACTATTCACAAATTTGATAAACCAGTCCTGGGGTTACTCATGGCACAGAATCATAATGTCATGGCATATTTGGACGACATTTTAGTCATTGGGAGGACTTTCGAAATAGCTGAATTATCTGTGTCAGTTACAAAATTCGTTTTTGAAAAGCTATGGTTCTTAATCCATCCAGTTAAGTCTAAATTTGTGCCATCTATGATAATTGACTATTTGGGATTCACCATTAACTCAGTACACATGTCAGTGACTCTGCCTCGGGGCAAGCAATTAAAGTTAATTAAAGCATGCAGGAAACTCATTGTTGAAAATCACCCTTCTATTGGACATGTGGCTCGTATAATTGGAAAATTAGTGGCAGCGTTCCCAGCTGCTCAGTTCGGGCCTTTACACTATCAAAACTTACAGTGTGCAAAGGAACAGGCACTCAAGCTTCAGAGAGGTCATTTCAATAGACCCATGCAGTTGCCAGCTGAGGCTCTGGCTGAGTTACAATGGTGGATTGCCAATATTCAGTGCTGCTCTAGTACCATTTTAGTCAATACTCCATCAGTTATCCTGCAGACTGATACCAGTGCACTAGAATAGGGTGCTGCCGATACTGTCTCGAGCTGCGGTGGCAGATGGGATCTCCAGGAAGCATCCATGCTTCAGTCACATGGTATTAACTATTTAGAGTTGTTGGGAGCACTCTATGGGTTAAAGGTTTTTTGTGCCAACATGCATCATGTGCATGTCCAACTTCAGATTGACAACACTACCGCAGTAGCGTACATTAATCACATGGGTGGCAGTAAGTCTGTATCCTGTGATAGATTGTCTAATCTCATCTGGCACTGGTGTATTGCAAGAAACATCTGGGTTTCAGCTATCTATTTGCCAGGTAGATATAACACAGTGGCAGACACCAGATCACGAGAGTTCAATGATAACAAAGAATGGATGTTAAATCATGAAGTGTTTAATGATATTGTCCTTCGTTATGGTGTACCAGACATTAATCTGTTTGCTTCCAGGCTTAATCATCAGTTACCAATTTACGTGTCATGGGAGCCAAACCCAGGGGTAGTAGCAGAAGATGCATTCTCACTACATTGGGGTGGGACATTTGAGTATGTTTTCACCCCATTCTGCCTCATTTCTCGATGTGTGGCAACAATTCAGCAAGACTCCACCATATTTGTAGTGCCATCTGGCCTACTCAGCATTGGTTCCCTCTAGTTCTAGCCTTAATTACACAGCCTTTTATGGCAGTGCCCAAGAGCAGAAGTCTGCTGGTACACCCAGTGACAGGGGAAAGCCACCCTCTTCATGACCGTATAAATTTGTTGGTTTGCAGATTCTGAGGAGACCGTTCCTAGGGCTCGGGCTTTCAGAGCGTATCATAGATGTCATCACTGCATCCTGGAGGAAGCGCACACAGAAACGGTACATCTCTCACATAAGGAAATGGGAGATGTACTATTCCCGCTCCAACATTTCATATGACACAGCTTCTATTACGGACGTTTTGGAATTTCTTTCGTCACTTTATCACGATAACAAGCTCAGTTACAGTGCCATTAACAGTGCCCGGAGTGCTTTGTCAAATTATTTACGGCTGGGGTCAGCGAACCACACGGTAGGGTCTCACCCTTTAATAACCAAGTTTATGAAGGGCATTTTTAACTCCACTACACCTAGACCTAGGTACACACATATATGGGATGCGAGCGTGGTCCTCACGCTGCTCCATCAGTGGGCACCAGTTTCATCTCTGTCCCTACACCATCTTACACTCAAAGTAGTCATGCTCATGGTGCTGGCCTCAGCACAATGGGTCCAGACATTACAAAAACTTAGACTGGACAGTATGGGTACTTCCTGCAATAACATCACCTCTTTCGTTCATGACTTCATCAAGCAGAGCAGGCCAGGGGTACAGGGGCTCAAATTGAGTTTATTGCATACCCCTCAGATCCACGAGTTTGTGTAGTGTCATCCATAATCCATTACATAAAGGTCACTAAGAGCCTGAGAGGCACGGAACTCTCCTTCTTGGTCAGCTACACCAAACCTCACATAAAGGTTATGGTGCAGGTTCTGCCGTGTTCAGGAGTGGACACTGACATTTTTAAACCTCATTCCACCAGGGCTGCATCGACATCAGCAGCAAGGGATATGGACGTCCCTCTTGACCACATTCTAGCGGCTGCGGGATGGTCGAATGAGAGGACGTACCAGAGGTTTTATAATAAGCCTATCGCCAGACCCGGGATTTTTGCTGATTCTGTTTTAAGTTCTGTTTCACAGTTTCCCCCTGGGTGAGAGGGGTCACTGTTTATTTTCTTTCTTGTTATTAAAGCATTAGTATTGTTAAACATGTCATGTTTTGAATGCATTAATTTCTCACTCGCCCTGGTCAATTGATGCAGCTGTGACGCGTGGACTCATTCCTCAGCATGAAATCACTGACCTTCAAAATCTTCATGTGACTCTGAAGTAAAATAGTAAGATTAAAGGAGAACTTACCAGTTTAAAGTTTGATCATTATTTTATGAGGAGTTACGTTGAGGGATTACGTGCCCTCCGCTCCCTACCCTCGTAACATAACGATCTTTCTGTAAGTTCTAGTCAACTATAGTCTTACTATTTTAGTTCAACAACTTTTCTGTGACTTCACACCGCTGCTTTGAAGATTCACGCGCATGCGTGGGGACGGCCTTCTTTACATAATCCCTCAACGTAACTCCTCATAAAATAACGATCAAACTTCTAACTGGTAAGTTCTCCATTAGTCTTACTATTCTTGCCTGCATCTCAAACTTTCAGTCTTCAGAATTTTGTTTTTTCTTCCTCCTGATAAGTTTGGATCTAATTTATATTGCTATACTGGGCCTAGTGGGAACCGTCGGGTCCCTGTCACATGGGAGGGCAGGTCCCATAACGCAACCCATTCCCCAACGCAATATACCACCATTCACCCATAGCCGACAACTGCGCAGCGTCTGCACATTTCACCTTATGCTCCCTCCCTCATTTTAAACTTTAAAAAAATGCATTTCTACTTGCTCGGTAGCAGAACTCAATGTTATGTGACTTTAAAATATTACATTAGCACTTGGTAGCTAGCAGAACTAAAAAAAATGCATTTGTACTTGCTAGCTAGCAGAACTAAAAAAAAATGCATTTGCCCTTGCTCGGTAGCAGAACTCAATGTTATGTGACTTTAAAAAATTGCATTAGCACTTGCTAGCTAGCAGAACTAAAAAAAAATGCATTTGCACTTGCTAGGGTGAGCAGAACTCAGTGTACTTGGATAGCAACAATGTTGCGAGCATGGCTACAATCCCATTGTGACATCACAGATGTAAGCACAGGGAAAAGGCAGTTATTTTTTCCAAGTTTCTGCACATTTGTGAACATTTTCATAAATAACTCCAGAAGTAATGCATGAATTTTTCAGATAAGGCGAATTTTGCCCACGGCGTAAATCTCTATCTGAATATGTCAAAATTTCACCATTAGCGCGCCGTGTTTTTGAGGAGATGTGAAACGCACATGAACATCACACACACACACACACACACACACACACACACACACACACACACACACACACACACACACACACACACACACACACACGCACACACACACACACAAATACGTACACATCCAAGGTCAGAATTCTATAAGTATACTAGCCCAAGTGGGGCCCGTTGGGTCCCTGTCACATGGGAGGCCTGGTCCCCCAAGGCAACCCATTCCCCAATGTAATATTCTTGCCATAGAGGGAGTCCAGAGAAGGTTCACCAGACTGATTCCTGGGATGGCAGGACTTCCATATGAAGACAGACTGCAAAGACTTGGCTTGTACTCGCTGGAATTTAGAAGATTGAAGGGGGATCTTATAGAGACTTACAAAATTCTTAAGGGGTTGAACAGGCTAGATGCAGGAAGATTGTTGCCGATGTTGGGGAAGTCCAGAACAAGGGGTCACAGTCTAAGGATAAGGGGGAAGTCTTTTAGGAACAAGATGAGAAAATCATTTTTCACAGTAAGAGTGGTGAATCTGTGGAATTCTCTGCCACAGAAGGTAGTTGAGGCCAGTTCATTGGCTATATTTAAGAGGGAATTAGATGTGGCCCTTGTGGCTAAAGGGATCAGGGGGTATGGAGAGAAGGCAGGTACAGGATACTGAGTTGGATGATCAGCCATGATCATATTGAATGGTGGTGCAGGCTCGAAGGGCCAAATGGCCTACTCCTGCACCTATTTTCTATGTTTCTATGTTTCCATTCCACCACTCACTCATAGCTGACAACTGAGCAGGGGCTGCCCATTTCGCCTTATGCATTCTCCCTCATTTTTAAACTTTAAAAAGATGGATTTGCACTTGCTAGCAAGCAGAACTGAGTGTACTGTGACTAAAAAAATGCATTTGCACTTGCTAGAACTACTCTAGGCAAGAGACTCTGTGCATCTACTGGATCTATTCCTCTCATGACTTTATACACCTCTATAAGATCACCCCTCATGCTCCTATGCTCCAAGGAATAGAGACCTAGCCTACTCCCCTAGAGCTCAGACCCTCTAGTCCTAGCAGCATCCACGTATTCTTCCGATTTTGACTAGTTCTAACAAAAGTTCATCAATCTGAAATATTATTTATTTTCTTCTCCACAGGTGTGGCTTGAACCATAATATTCCCAACATTTCTGTTTTATGTCAGTTATGTAGATTCAGCGTTTCCACTTTGAAGGAAATTACCCGAAATTCAGGAAATTCTGGTTGTCTTCGGGTAATTTTAGGGAAATTAAATGATGTTGGGAAATTTCCCAGCCCGGTAAGCATTCCCCAACTGCGCACGTGCGACAGCCACCCCAAATGCACACCCGCGGATACCGGGCCCACTGCGCATGCGCTGGGAGACGTGAAAGTTTCCTATCAGGCCTGCAGGATGAAATGTGGAAAAAAAGGTATGTACCTGTATATTTACGACCATCCACGCCTGCGCAGTTGGGGGAAGCCCGTCAGCCGCATCACAATTGAAAATGGCGCCGGTGACGCGTTAGGGACACCGTCTCCCCGCACATGCTCAGTGGGCCCAGTATCCGCGCAGTCGTACATGCGCAGTTGGGGAAGGCTTACCGGGCTGGGAAATACCATCAAATTCCAGGTAATTTGGTATTTTATTTCAGGAAAACAAATGTTGAGGTGTGGAAGCATTGTGTAGATTCCACCTATGCATTCTTCACAAAATAATCCTACTGTGCCCCTGAAGCTTTCTAGTGGCCACATTCATCATCAATGGTACAGAGAATATATTGGAGGCTCAAATTTCTGTTTCTGTGGCAATGCTCTTGCTCTGGTTAAGAATGCCCACCCGAGTTTATGAAACTGTTCAGCTTCTCATCTGTAACCTGTCACTCTCCTTCTTTGCTGCCACTTTCCTGTGTGTGTATCTAGCTATGTAAGATATGTCGGTTACAAAGAGGACCTCCATTCCACAACAAGAGCAAAAACAGATATGGAGGGTTTACTTCTTCAGCATCCAGATTAGATGTGAACCCCCAAATCTGTTTTATGCTGAAATTTTCTCTGTAAACTCCTGTAATTATTATTTTTTTTTTTACATGGGCCCTTCAAAGCTTGATAGTATGTTTGTTGTCTGGCACAGAACAAAAAGGGTGGCAGCAATCTGTGCTGGGATTGGAAAATATGATCACTGATTGGCAAATATTAAAGCACTGATTCATATGAATTCCTGCACTCAGCTCAGATGCTGAAATATGGGGTAGGGACACGTCTAGGAGGTTTGCAGGTTTATCTGTAATAGTATCATTGTCAATATTTCCAGTTGGCTGTGCTTTCTGTTCATACTTTACAATGGCCAACATCATTGATACATGGACCTTATTATGAAATACTGAATGTTCTGTAAGTTTGGAATTTATTGAACTGCTTATTCACACATTCATTGCAATTGGAAAACAGGATTCCAAAAACCGAGAATTGTATTTAATCCTACAATTCTAACAATTAACCTTCCTTTTCCATGGACGAATCAGTAACAAAAGAACTTCACCACTACTATCAAAAGTGTTATGCATGCAATACACAAAGGAAACAGGAATTTGGGTATTGCTGCTGCCTTTACAGCGCTTGCAGAGCAAGAGATCGAGCTTCGATCCCGACTATGGGTGCTGTCCATACAGTGTTGGTATGTTCCCCCGTGACCGCGTGAGTGACTCCGAGATTTTCGGTTTCCTCCCACACTCCAAAGATGTACAGGTTTGTACGTTAATTGGCTTGGTATCATTGTAAATTATCCCTAGTGCGTGCAGGATAGTGTTAGTATGCGAGGATCGCTGGTCAGTGCAGACCAGGTGGGCCAAAGGGCCCTTTTCCGCGCTGTATCTCTAATCTAATCTAAAGAAGACAGGATTTGTGGAAGATGAAGCACAGACTAGTCAGGGCTACAATATGTTACATATAAAGATTCAAGGTGGATCATTCGTTTCTCCAAATAACCACTGGCTGTCAGCTAATGTATTTGGGCTGAAGTTGAGGCAAAATAGTTTTTTTCCATGAAGAACTTCTAACAACTGATAAAAGGTTGAGGTTTGTATGAGGATATTGGTTGGTTCTGCTGCAATTTAATATTCCATTTTTGGGAGAGTGACATCATGTCAAGCACTCTAAACAGATGTAATTTTCTTCCGCTCAGTTCCATTTGGAAAAGAAGGTTCATGTTATAGTGGAACATCAGCACATAATTTCACATTGTACTAATGTAAAGATTATCACTCCTCTTCTTGTGCATTGAAGGTAAACACCTCAGTGATGTTTTGAGAAGCTAATGGATGGGAACAATAGACAAGACTACAGAAATAGAAACGAGAAAAAAAAGCAGAAATTGATTAAACAGTTCAGCAGGTAATCAGCACTTTAGGGAAAAACAAAACTGATAAAAGCTTGTTGACAAGAATGTGAATAACTCCTTTCTTCACAGATGTTGTCGATCAAGTTATAAGTGAGAGGAGCAGAATTAGGGCATTGGGCCCATCAAGTCTATTCCACCATTCAATCATGGCTGATCTATATCTCCCTCTCCTGCCTTCTCCCCATAACCCCTGACACCCGTACTGATCAAGAATCTGTCAATCTCCGCCTCAACAGAGTGGCGACAGAAGTACATGTGCAAGATTCTGTGTGTGTCACTAATGGAACCCTGGAGATGTTCAAGTTGTTCCACATTGTCAACATTTCCTTTCACTCTGCTTCAAAATTAAATAAAGCTGCACACTTATCAGGTTCATATACTTACACAGGAATGTTTGGGATATTTGGTGATTATTGTGCTTTACTCTAAACTCACTCATATGGAAACGAAGCCTCTAAAGATTAGAAATGGTCTATGAATGTCAACAAAATCACAGAATTAATAACAGGCTTAAATTCACTATCAAATTTTCTCTTTTTAAAGAGTTCAGTTCAACTTTTGTAGAAATATAGTTATGTAGGCAGCTGAGATCGTCTACTATGCAATGCTACTTGCTACAGTTTGTGTAGGAAGGAACTGCAGATGCTGGTTTAAACTGAAGATAGACAGAAAAACATGTTATTTAAGAAATAGATGAGGAGAAATGCCTTTAGTCAGAAGGTGGTGAATCTGTGGAATATTTTGCCAGAGAAGGCTGTGGAGGCCAAGTCAGTGGATATTTTTAAGACAGAGATAAATTGATTCTTGATTAGTACAGCTGGTAGAGGTTATGGGGAGAAGACAGGAGAATGGGGTTAGGAGGGAGGGATAGATCAGCCTTGATTGAATTGTGGAGTAGACCTGATGGACCGAATGGCCTAATTCTACTCCTATTCCTCATGAAATGCTGGAGTAACTCAGCGGGACAGGCAGCATCTCGGAGTAGAAGGAATGAGTGATCTTCACGGATTCTTCACGGATTCAGTCCATATTACTTCATTTAGAAATATTTAATATTTAATATTTTGCCTCATTTTTCGCAATCGGTGAATCGTCCAAAACTAAGATTAAACATTAGGAATTTTGATTAGGATGGTTCGATTTTGACAAAATTAATTACAGGTTTAAATTAAACGGCAAATGATATTTTTTTCAGATTTCAGGCCAATGTTTATTTAGAACAATAGTGGTGTGGACAGCACATTGTCTATACCATGTATCTGGTGCTGATTTGGCCTGCTTGATTATAGAGGTCGCAAGGTTATCAGGTGCTTTGTTCTGAATGGTGTTGAGTTGCTTGAAAACTGCAGCAGCAGCAGCATTCAGTGAAGCAAGCGAAGAGTATTCCATCACTCTCATGATTTCCCACTTAATGGTCCATGTCTGAAAGTTGAACCGCAGACGTGGCTGCTTCATTTGTAAATTAAAATGAACATCGTAAAATCATTACTTAACATTCCTCCTTCTGACCTTATTATGGAAAGAAAAATATTGATGAAGCAGCTGAAGATGGTTGGGGCTAGGACACTGGCTTGAGGAACTCCAACAGTGTTTTGTGTAGGAAGGAACTGCAGATGCTGGTTTAAACCAAAAACAAAGTCATAGCATCAACAAAATACTGCAGTAACTCAGCGGACAGGTAGCATCTCAGGAGAGAAGGAATGGGTGACGTTTTGGGTCGAGAAGAAGAAAGGTTTGTCTGAAGAAGGGTGTTGATCCGGAACGTCACCCATTCCTTCTCTCCAGGGATACTGCCTGTCTCACTGAGTTACTTCAGCATTTTGTGTCTATCCTACAGATTCATCACAGAGCTGCAATAATTAATTCTGAACACAGAAATGTAATGTAAGACAGAACTCCAGCTATTGGCATGTTTTCTTCTTGATTCACAATGAGAGTCAAGTAATCATCATGGATGGCACTCCATGCACCATCTCAAAGAGATATGGTGGTTGTGGATTTAACTCTTGATTCCTTCATCAGTGATGGTCAAAGACAGACAAAGACATTACGACTGTTAAATAGTTATCAGCGATTAGAATGGTAATGTTGCCTCCCGATTAGAAATGGCTGCAAGGTTCTGCCCATACGATCATCTTTCTCATGCTGTCTTGCAGTTCATAGAAACATAGAAAATAGGTGCAGCCAGATAAATGGAAAAGAAAAATGGAGAAGTCTCAAAGGAAAATTTTGCGGGTAAAAAGATCGTCCCGGGGTGAAGCTAAAGAAACGGGACAAGAGTTTAGTGCGGATCCGGTTCCGATACCGGTGGCCGCTGATTCACCCGTTAGTGAGACTATAATTTCTCCAGCAATACAAACCATGGAGGAAATTGTTCCTAGAAAATGTAAAAAGAAATCCGTGAGGCCCGTGGTTTCTGATAATGACTCTGATAATGAAAGTCCTCCGGATAATAAAGCTATATGGCTAAAAATGGAACATATGGAGAAAGTGCTCCAAAATATAATGAGACAAGGGTCACAGTACCCTGAAGTTTCCCAAAATGACCCTGAGGGGTTTGAATATACAGAATATGGCTATGTGCCAAATTGGGAATTTGAAACTCCGGACCCAGGATTAAGGGCGGAGGAAGTCTCATTGGATATAATTCCAAGGGTATCAGGGCTGCAAAAGACAGACCCTGCAAGTGGTGATGTGGATTATGAGTTCACACCACGAATAAAAAAGAGAAGGCCAGATGTGCCTGAGATGGCAAAAGATTTTGCTATACCTGAAGGAAATGGTGAGGCTATGGAAGAAAACCTAGCTGCCAGTATTAATTATATGGTATCTCACCAACTTCAAGATTTTGTGATGATTGAAACAGCAGAATTATATAAAACACCGGAAAATTGCACCTCATTGAAGGTACCTACGGTTAATCCGTCTATATGGACGCCTATGACTCCAGGCATGAGAGGACAAGAAATAAGATTTCAAAGAATCCTCAAATTGATTTCTGCTGCCATTACTGCCATTACTGCTTTTGGAAGGCAAATGGAGGGGTTGGAGATGGATAAAATCCAAAAAGATACTTTGGGCTTATTATGCAATTCCTTCTATGAAATTAATTGTATGAGGAAAATTGCGATTCGGCCCATATTTCATCCAAGGTTTGCAGGTCTGTGTCGATCAAGTGGTGTTCAAGCTCCTGGTTATCTATTTGGAGAAAACCTGCCTAAACAAATAAGAGAAATGGATGAAGAGGCTAAATCTATTAGCCACATGAGACCTTTCGTCTTTGGACAAAAAAGGTATTTTTCGTCAAGAAGGGGATTTGATTTTGGAAACAGAGGCAGGAGTATGATAAGAAAATATTTTCATCCAACACAGCCTAATGTTCACCCGTATATGGGGAGAAGGAGACCACCATGTTCATATGGAGAGGTACAAAAAATTTATTCTATGCTTAAAGAAAACTGTGGACAAATCTCCAGTTGGAGGGAGATTACAAATGTTTTTATGATGAATGGCTTGCCATCACATCTGATCGGTTTATTTTACAAACAGTTTCAGGAGCTACTATTACATTTTAAAGAAGGTGTTAATTCTCCGGTACAAAATAAACCTGCTTATGGTTTCATGTTTTCTGCAATTGAAGAGGCAGAAATAAATGTGGAAATTGACAAATTGTTTAAAAAAGGTGTTATTGAAAAAACTGTTGAACATGAGCATCAATTTGTGTCAAATATATTTCCAAGAAATAAAAAAGATGGTGGTTGCAGAATTATTCTGGACCTTACAAATCTTAATAAATTTGTCGAATATAAACATTTTAAAATGGAAACATTTAACACTGCAAGACATTTGATATCAGCAGGTTGTTATATGGCTACAATTGATTTAAAGGATGCGTACTATTCAGTACCAATACATCAGTTCTTTCGAAGGTATTTAAAATTTAATTGGCTGGGGCAGCTGTGGCAATTCAAAGCTTTACCAAATGGGTTAAGTTCAGCTCCCAGGCTCTTTACAAAGCTGTTGAAACCAGCTTTAGCACAATTAAGAGCACCAAAGCACATCATTATGGCTTATCTGGATGACATTTTAATCATCAATAGTAATCAGGAATCAGCTGAAAAATCAGTTTCAGCAACTAAAACTTTATTTGAGAAGTTAGGTTTCATGATTCATCCAATTAAGTCCCACAGTCAATTAACTATTTGGGGTTTGTAATAAACTCAGTTACTATGTTAGTAACTTTGCCAACAGATAAGATTGATGATATTTAGTGACCTGTAGGGGTCTCATTCACAAACCTTATCCCTCCATCCGAGAAGTAGCAAAGGTTATTGGTAAATTAGTAGCAGCATTTCCTGCAGTAGAATTTGGTCCATTACATTACCAAAACCTTCAAAGGGACAAAATAAGAGCTCTAAAAAAGAGAGCAGGCCATTTTGATAGGCCTATGCAATTAACAAAAGAAGCTTTATTGGAATTAACAATGGTGGATTGAAAATGTCCCCACAAGCTGCTAAAAACATTCTGATACAACAGCCTGAAGTAATTTTACAAACAGATGCTAGTGCTCTCGGATGAGGGGCGACAGATTCATTCACCAGCTGTGGGGGCAGATGGACTGTCCAAGAGGAAATGTTCTCCAAACATATGGTATTAACTATTTAGAATTATTGGGTGCATTTTATGGGTTGAAGGCATATTATTCTACAAAAAAGAATCTGCATGTACTGATACAATTAGACAATAAAACAGATGTTGCATATATTAATCACATGGGTGGAGTCAGATCGGTATCATGTGATTGTTTGGTCAATCAGATATGGCAATGGTGTATTAACCACCAAATTTGGATTTTGGCAAATTACATCCCAGGTAAAGACAATGTGGTGGCAGACAATAGATCAAGGATGTTTAAAGACAACACAGAATGGATGTTGAACCCAGTAATTTTCAGTAAAATTGTGACTCAATATGGGTTACCAGACATTGATCTGTTTGCATCAAGACTAAATCATCAATTGCCTAAATATGTGTCTTGGGAACCAGATCCAGACGCAGTAGCAGTAGATGCTTTTTCACTAAACTGGGGGAATATGTTCTTTTATGCTTTTCTGCAATTTGCTCTGGTTCAGCAATGTCTGAAGAAAATAGAACAAGATTCTGCCACAGGATTATTGGTAATTCCAAATTGGCCGACACAACCATGGTTCCCATTGATGTTAAACATGATTAAAGAACCATATATGTCAATTCCTAGCAGCAGTGATTTATTGATAAAACCAGTAACCAAAGAAATTCATCCATTACATGAATTTGTTAATCTGCAGGTTTTGACCAGACCACTACAGGAGCTTGGATTGTTGGATAGAACTATGGATATTATAGTCGCATCATGGCGAGATAGCACTCAGAGACAATATATGACACATATAAAGAAATGGGAAAATTTTTGCAGACAGTCAAATATATCCTATCATACTGTGAACATTGCAAACACATTGGAGTTCCTTGCCGAGTTGCATTCTGAACAACACTTAAGTTACAGTGCCATTAATAGTGCACGTAGTGCCTTATCATCTTATTTAGGACAAATCTCTGACCAGAAATCAATTGGATCACATCCATTAATATCCAGATTTATGAAAGGAATCTTTAACAAAAATCCACCCAAACCAAGATATACAGGAATTTGGGATGTCAGCATTGTACTTACTTTACTTAGGCAATGGACTCCAATCAAAGTTTTGTCATTGGAAAGGTTAACATTTAAATTAGTAATGTTAATGGCATTGGTTTCAGCTCAAAGGGTGCAAACATTACAAATGTTACGTTTAGACTGTATGCATGTGACTGCAGATAACATTGTGTTCTATGTTTATGATCTGATCAAACAAAGCAGACCAGCAAGAACTGGAGCGAAGGTAATGTTTCAAGCTTATCCCATTGATCCAACGTTGTGTGTAGTTAAACATTTGAATCATTATGTAAAAGTTACCAAACTCTTCGAGGAGATGAAAAAACATTAATGATTACGCATAAGAAACCACACACAAAAGCTTCAGTGCAAACAATCTCAAGGTGGTTAAAACAGGTGTTACTTTTAGCAGGAGTAGACACTGATGTGTTCAAATCTCACTCCACCAGGGCAGCAGCTACATCCGCGGCGAAGTTACAGGACGTACCACTCGAACATATTTTAGAAACCGCAGGGTGGTGTAAAGAAGAAACTTTTTCAAAGTTCTACAATAAACCTGTTCACACAATGACAGGCTTTGGACACGCGGTGTTGGGTTCACTATAATCACCTGCTTTGTTTTCACTATTGATTGATATTATCAATTATGTTATCACTTATATCTTTTATCAATTTGTGATGGTTCCCTCAGGTGTAAAAAGAGGGTTATTATATGTTCTTTTATCATTAAAAGATTTATGGAAAGAACTAAAACTAGTCTGGTTTTTCTCATGTATGTGTTGACCTAGCCGAACTGTCGTATGGAAGAATTCTACGACATGAAAAACACAGAAGCTTCAAAATCTTCACGTAGTCACTCACGTGACTCCGAAGTAAAATAGTAAGATTAAACAAGAACTTACCAGTTCGAAGTTTGATCTTTATTTTATGAGGAGTAACGATGAGGGATTACGTGCCCTTCACTCCACACCCTCATAAAATAAATGATCATCTGGTAGTTCTAAATCTATGATGAGCCTTACTATCTTACTCCGGCTATTGTGTTCTGTGTTTTTCATGCCGCTGCTTTGAAGTATGCCGTTCCAGCGCCAGGCGGGGCTTCTTCACGTAATCCCTCATCGTTACTCCTCATAAAATAAAGATCAAACTGTGAACTGGTAAGTTCTCGTTTAATCTTACTATTCTCTATCCATATCAATACTGAACCCCCAATACCGTGTGCTGTAAGTTTGCATACTAATCTCTTATGTGGGACCTTGTCGAAAGCCTTCTGAAAGTCCAGATATAATACATCCACTGGTTCTCCCTTATCCACTCTACTATTTACATTCTCGAAAAATTCTATAAGATTCGTCAGACATGATTTACCTTTCATAATCCCATGCTGACTTTGTCCAATGATTTCACCACTTCCCAAATTTGCTCCTGTCCCATCTTTTATAACTGGCTCTAGCATTTTCCCTACTACCGATGTTAGACTAACTGGTCTGTAATTCCCCGTTTTCTCTCTCCCTCCCTTTTTAAAAAGTGGGGTTACATTAGCTACCCTCCAATCCTCAGGAACTACTCCAGAATCTAAAGAGTTTTGAAAAATTACCACTAATCAATTCAATTCCATCAATTCAATCTTTAATTGTCATTGTGCAGTATACAATACAGAGACAACGAAATGCAGTTGGTATCTCCGAAGGGCGAATTTACGAATAAACAAGTAATTGCGCAGTAGTATGACTATATACATATGTACATATATACATATACAGTGGTATCCGTGCAATTTGCTGGTGATTGGATAGTCCGGGGGGGTGGGGGGAGGGGTGGAGACAGGCAATCATTGAGGTGCAGCGTTGAGAAGTGTGACAGCCGCAGGGAAGAAGCTGTTCTTGAGCCTGCTGGTACGGCAGCGGAGGGACCTGTAGCATCTCCCGTATGGGAGGAGGGTAAACAGTCTATGGTTCGGGGGTGAGCTGTCCCTGGCGATGCTGTGCGCCCTGTGCAGGCTTCGTTTACTATGGACAGACTCAATGGAGGGGAGTGAGGATCCTGCGATGCGTTGGGGGATCTTCACCACCCTCTACAGAGCTTTCCGGTTGGCGACAGAGCAGTTGGTCTATCATGTCCCTGTTCCCCATGATCAATTCACCTGGTTCTGACAGCAAGGGACCTACATTTGTTTTAACTAATCTTTTTCTCTTCACATATCTATAAAAACATTTGCAGTCAGTTTTTATGTTCCCTGCCAGTTTTCTTTCATAATCTATTTTCTCTTTGCTAATTAAGCCCTTTGTTCTCCTCTGTTGGACTCTGAATTTCTCCCAGTCCTCTGGTAGGCTGCTTTTTCTGGCTAATTTGTATGCTTCTTCGTTTGTTTTGATACTATCCCTGATTTCTCTTGTTATCCATGGATGCATTACCTTCCCTGATTTATTATTTTGTCAAACTGGGATGAACACTTGTAGTTCATCCATGCAGTCTTTAAATGCCTTCCATTGCATATCCACCATCAACCCTTTAAGAATCAATTGCCAGTCTATCTTGGCCAATTCACGTCTCATACCCTCAAAGTTACCTTTCTTTAAGATCAGAACCCTTGGTTCAGAATTAACAATGTCACTCTCCATCCTAATGAAGAACTCACCCATATTATGGTCACTATTGCCCAAGGGGCCACCACAACAAGACTGCTAACTAACCCTTCCTCATTACTCAATACCCAGTCTAGAATAGCCTGCTCTCTCGTTGGTTCCTCTACGTGTTGGTTTAGCAAACTATCCCGCATAAGAAATCCTCTTCCGCAGCAACCCTGCCAATTTGATTATCCCAATCTATATGAAGATTGAAGTCACCCATTATAACTGTTTTACCTTTGTTGCACGCATTTCTAATTTCCTGTTTGATGCCATCCCCAACTCTACTACTACTGTTCGGTGGCCTGTACACAACTCCCACAAGCGTTTTCTGTCCCTTATTGTTTCTCAGCTCTATCCATATCGATTCCACATCCTCCATGCTAATGTCTTTCCTTTCTATTGTGTTAATCTCCTCGCTAACCAGCAACGCTACCCCACCTCCTTTTCCTTTCTGTCTATCCCTCCTGAATATTGAATATCCCTGGATGTTCAACTCCCGGCCTTGGTCACCCTGGAGCCATGTCTCCGTGATCCCAACTATTTCATATTCATTAATAACTATCTGCACATTCAACTCATCCACCTTATTACGAATGTTTCTTGCATTGAGACATAAAGCTTTCTGGCTTATTTTTACAATTCTTACCCGTTATACAATTATGTTGAAAAGTGACCCTTTTTGATTTTTGCCCTGGATTTGGCTGCCTGCCACTTTTACTTTTCACCTTGCTACCTATTGCTTCTGCCCTCATTTTACACCCCTCTGTCTCTCTGCTCACACATTTAAGAAACCATCCACCTCTTATTCTCTGTTTATTATCTTTATCTTCTTTCTCCGCTACATGTTGGGTCTGAGTGCTTCCCTTCTCTGCCTCCTACCTCACACACTGTCTACTAGCTATCTCTATTTGAGTCCCTCCCCCCAACCGTTCTAGTTTATAGTCTCCCCATTAGCCTTTGCAAATCTCCCTGCCAGGATATTGGTCCCCCTCGGGTTCAAGTGCTACCCGTCCTTTTTGTACAGGTCACAACTTCCCCAAAAGAGGTCCCAATGATCCAGAAACTTGAATCCCTGCCCTCTGCACCAGTCCCTCAGCCAATGCACTTATCCTCCACCTCGCTCCATTCCTACTCTCACTATCGCGTGACACAGATAGTAATCCTGAGATTGTTACCTTTGCGGTCCTTCTCCTTAACTCTCCTCCTAACTCCCTAAATTCTCCTTTCAGGACCCCTTCTCTTTTTCTGCCTATGACATTGGCACCTATATGTACCAAGAGCTCAGGCTCCTCTCCCTCCCATTTCAGGATATCTTGGACACGTTCAGACACATCCCGACCCTGGCACCAGGGAAGCAAACTACCATCCGGGTCTCCTTACTGCGTCCACAGAATCGCATATCTGACCCGCTAACTATAGAGTCCCCTATTACTATTGCCCTCCTCTTCTTTTCCCTACCCTTCTGAGCAACAGGCCCGATCTCTGCGCCGGAGCTCCGGCCGCTGTCGCTACCCACAGTTAGGCTGTCCCCCCCAACAGTACTCAAACGGGAGTACATATTTCCAAGGTGTACAGCCAATGGGGTGCTCTCTCGTCTCTGCCTCTGCCCCTTGCCCCTCCTAACCGTGACCCACTTGTCTGCCTCCAGTGGTCTTGGAGTGACCACCTCTCTGTAACTCCTCCCTATGACCTCCTCACTCTCCCTGACGAGACATAGGTCATCGAACTGCTGCTCCAGGTTCCTAATATGGCCCCTTAGGAGCACCATCTTGACGCACCTGGCGCAGATGTGGACGTCTGGAAAGCTATGAGATTCCATGACCTCCCACATCTGACATTCAGAACAGTAAACAGCCCTGGCACTCATACTCCCCTCTTACCCAGGATACAATATAAAGTGCTGGAAGAAATCAGCAGGGATCTGACTCCCAAGCAGCTGCTTCCTCTAGTCCGCTTCCACCAATCAGCGGCGCCCTCAAGCCCACTTATTTTGAAATGTGAATGGAACGTTACAGATTGGGTGCTCCTCCTGCTCCAACGGCTCCTGAGCCTCTGTGAAGCAAGGCTCTGTTTCTCTACTCACCGCCCGGACACCGCTCCACCCACTGCAACAGCTCCTGGGCCTCTGTCTATTCCTTGCAGGTCTATTAGCATAGGTACTTCCATGAATGTTGTGTTCCTGAACCTGGACATTACAGTTTTCAGGCTCACTTAGTATGGTGGCAAGAGCTGCACACATGCTCCAATGCAATGAGGGAGGAAAGGGGAGAGAAGGGGAGAGAAGTGGAGAGAGAAGGGGGCAGAAGGGCGTAGAAGGGGGGAGAAGGGGAGAGAACGGGGGGGAGAAGGAGTGGAGACAGTTTATAGTGGAGACAGTGGAGATAAGTTTAATAAAGTTAGTGGGCATTTTACCTTCCGGCGGATCTTCCCACTGAGGAAACCTGAACGGAAACCTCTGGAGACCTTGCGCCCCACCCAAGGTTTCCATGAGGTTCCCGGATGTTCCTGGAGGTTCCTGTCACTCTCCCCAATTGTGGAAAGTGGTTTCCGCGTAATCGCGGCTTCTGCTATGTTCCTGCGATTATTTCAAAAAAAACAAAACCGGCCGCAACTAAAAATAGGTTGCCGTTTTGTCGAAGCCAGTGGTGGGGTCGCATTTTTACTTACAGCCAGTCGAAGGCCTTCACTGACCGGCCATTCTGATTGGCTCATTGGAGTTTTCAGCAAATAAATCTTATTTGGTTTTCAGGACCTAGAAGATCCGCTAGAAGGTAAAATGCCCGCTAACTTTATTAAACTTCCTAAAACTGTCTCCCCTCCTTCTCTCACCCCTTCTCTCTCCCCTTCTCTCTCCCCTTCTCTCTCCCCTTCTCTCTCCCCTTCTCTCTCCCCTTCTCTCTCCCCTTCACGGTCTCCAGAGGTTTCCATTCAGGTTTCCTAAGTGGGACAAGGGCTTTACCTTCCAGCCCAGACCATCATGCAGGACCTTGACATGATATTAGCCGAAAAGAGTCCATGTAGACAACATGCAGCATCAAATCAAATGTGGTGGTGCAGTGGTAGAGTTGCTGCCTTACAGCGCTTGCCGAGAACCGGGTTTGATCCCGACTACGGGTGCCGTCTGTACGGAGTTTGTATGTTCTCCCCATGACCGCGTAGGTTTTCTCCGAGATCTACGGTTTCCCGCACACTCCAAAGACGTATAGGTTTGTAGGTTAATTGACTTGGTATAAGTGTAAATTGTCCCTCATGTGTGTAGGATAGTGTGTGTAGGATGTGCAGGGTTAGTGTAGGATAGTGTGTGTAGGATGTGCAGGGATCGCTGGTCGGAGCCGACTCGGTGGGTCGAAGGGCCTGTCTCCAAATTAAATTAAGCTAAACTAAATCTGTTGGTCACATTTCAAAAAGCACATACTGTATTTGTAAGACATGATTTCTCTTGCATGGAGCCACACTGACAGTCCTTGTTTTTTCCCAATACAATCAAATTCTATCCTTCATCATCCTTTCCAATAACCTACCCACCACTGATGTGGGGCTCACTGGCCTGCTATTCCCTGTTTTATCCCTGCTGTGCTTTCCAAATCAAGGTAGATGATTAGCCACCTCCCAGTCTTCCAACACCACTTAGATTACCATAATTACCGTTCAGGATGCCTACATTCTACCTAGCTACCTTTTTGCCCTTAATATACTTGGAAAATCATTTAGGACAATGCTTTATCTTATCTGCTAGGGATATGTCCTGGCATCTTTTGTCCTAATTTCTGACTTAAGCATGCTCCTACATCCGTTATACTCCTCAAAGGAATCACTTGAACCCAACAGTCTGCATCTGACATTATCCTCAACCCAAAACATCACCCATTCCTTCTCTCCAGAGATGCTGCCTGTCCCGCTGAGTTACTCCACCATTTTGTGTCAATTGTCCTCCTTGTTCCTGACTAGTCATAATACCTCTTGTCAACCAATGTTCATTTGGTGAGGGAATCAGCAAGTTAAAGCACTTAAGGGCCTGTCCCACTTACGCAATTTTTTCGACGACTTGCCGGCACCCGTCATAGTCGCAGCAAGTCAGCGAAAATTTCCAAAATGTTGAAAATCCAGAGGCGACCAGAAAAAGGTACAACTCTTTGGGCAACTACTCACAACCATACAGGCCTCACCGCGTGACATGACGGGTGCCGGCAAGTCGCCGAAAAAAATCGCATAAGTGGGACAGGCCCTTAACTCTATTCTAAGGTTGACAATAATGAATTTTATTGCAGCTATAAATTGATTTAGGTTAAGGCAATCCCTTTAATCAACAAGTAATTTGTTTATTTCCAGCTTGGCATTTAGATCTTTGGAACTTGTTGCCTCAGGTCGCGGATTCAATACCACCATTTGAGGTGTCATATAATTATATCCACAAAGATTCTAGATCAAGTTTTTAAAACATTAAACAAATAGGTGTGATTGTTTTTTATTGAAAGCCATGCTAATTACAACACCCTTGCCTCTAAGTAATGGTATTTATGAATTTGAGTATCGGCATAGGATGTCAAGACAACACGTAAATCATTATGTCAGGGCACTTCTTAGAGAGTGCTGTATGTGCACTAGGCATTTTCTGTAATATTAACCTAACTTAATGCTTTGCTTACTTTTAATGATGTTACTCATCATTCAAATGAAAATAAGAGAAGAATTAAGGACAGGAATAATCTAACTGGATTTTAAGATTATACTCCCTCACAGACTAGGCCCCAGAATAGCCATTGTTGAAAGTCTCTTTAATAAGAATTATCGAGGCAAACCCGGAAATTGTAGGTTAGTCTTACATCAATGATAGCAAAATTAAAGGAAAAATTAAAGGGAACGAGATCGGATGTCCTCGCATCCGGAAAAGCATAGCGATGTTTAAGAAAGAACTGCAGATGCTGGAAAATTCGCAGGTAGACAAAAAAGCTGGAGAAAATCAGCGGGTGAGGCAACATCTATGGAGCGTTTTGGGCAACATCAGTCTGAAGATCTTCTTCAGACTGATGTCGGAGGAGGGGGCGGGGAAAAGAAAGGAAGAGGCGGAGACAGTAGGCTATGGGAGAGCTGGGAAGTTGAGGTGAAGGAAGGAGAAAGCAAGGACTACCTGCAATTGGAGGCCAATTTTCAGATCGCTGGGGTGTAAACTACCCAAGCGGAATATGAGGTGCTGTTCCTCCAATTTGAGTTTACACCCCAGCGGTATGAACATTGACTTCTCTAATTTCAGGTAGTCCTTGCTTTCTCCTTCCTTCCCTTCCCCTTCCCAGCTCCTCCACAGCCATCTGTCTCCGCCTCTTCCTTTCTTTTTCCCAACCCCCGCCCGACATCAGTCTGAAGAAGGATCTCGACCCGAAATGTCACCTATTCCTTCGCTCCATAGATGCTGCCTCACCCGCTGAGTTCCTCCAGCATTTTTGTCTACCATTGACATATTAGCGATAGTCAGCATAGCTTTATATTTTACTGCGCTTGACGGACACCGTGTTATAAAGTACACTACCTTCTTCCTGCCCGTCATTGTTCATGATCCATTCTCCATGATCTATGTTCCATCTTTCATCAATAACATGGCTGTTCTTCTATCTCAGTGTCGTCTTTATCCCCATAAACACTGACTTCTTGCATATTCAGAAACTCATTAATCTCTTTTGCGAATTAATAATGCCTGATCTTCCACAAACCTTTGGGATAGAGAATCGCAAAGATTTACTACCTGCTGAGTGAAGCATTTTCTCCGAATCTCAGTCCTAATTGGTCTATTGCTTATTATAAAAAATTGTTTAAAATAAGAGATAACAAATTATGGCTGTTGGATTTTTCTGTGCAATATATACGGCGTGAGTTTCAGCTTGCATACATTATCCATCTATTAGAATTGTTCAAAGCTACCAGCATTGCCCTGAGCCTGCACTGATGAATTCAAGGATAATTAAACAATGTCTTCTTTTGTCATTGGTGCGCATTGGGTAATGGCTCTAAAGCAGCTCTGGGCGGCAAACTGTGAGAAGTGGCAAAGATCAACCACCACAGACTGTGGTATCCTGAGGGTGAGATACATAGTCATTTTCAAACAAAACAGAGACGCATGAATTTCTACACCTTCACTGACAAAGCAATCAGGCTACATTTTAACACCTTAACTCCCCCTCCCATTCTCACATTGACCTTTCTGTCCAGAGCCTCCTCCACTGTCAGAGTGAGGCCCAACACAAATTCGAAGAACAGCACCTCATATTTTGCTTGGGCAGCTTACACCACAGTGGTATGAACATTGACTTCTCTAACTTCAAGTCACCCTTGCTTTCCCTCCTTCTCCATCCCTCCCCCTTCCTAGTTCTCCCACCAGTCTGACTGTCTTCCTGATTAATGTTTTAATTTGTTTGCTTTGTTGTCACCTTCCTCTAGCTAACAATGAGCTATTCCACATGTTCCTTGAGCTTTGTCCCCTTTGATGTCTCGTTTTCACACCTTCCTCATCTCCGTGTCTCTCTCTCCCCTGACTCTCAGTCTGAAGAATGGTCTCGACCCGAAACGTCACCCATTCCTTCTACGCTGCCTTTCCTGCTGAGTTACTCCAGCATTTTGTGCATTTTCATTTTCATTTTCAAGTTGTATTTGAGGTTGCAGGAGGTCACAGCAAAAAAATTGTTGTTCCAGTGTTAGCCCTTTAAATATCCAGTAGAAGAAGAACCTCGCACCAGCACCAAAAACACTTTGTAAAGTTGAAACTTACTTTGGTGTAAGGTGAAGCAACCTTAGCCATGTTTTGTGATTTCCCAGCAGCAACATCTACTATTGTATGGGCAAGATTTTTGATCTGTTTTGCTGTTGTCCAAATCTACCATGTAAGGTGAACCATCAAGTTCAACATCAGCGAGATTTATAATCAATGATATCTGAATACCATCACCATTTATGCCCACACCAACATTCGCTTATGCTAATGCTAAATACACTGAGCAATACAACGAAAGGCAGCGTGTGTTCATTGCCAAACTGTGATACACTATTTGACATCTTACTCTGCATATTGTTTTGAGTCTCATGGCTGGGTGTGGCGGCGCCTAACAGCAGCGGCTCGTCTATCGTCGCCCGTTTTTTTTTACATTTTTGTCTTGTTAAATGTTCTTCTTCGTCTTTCGTGTGGCATGCACAGCCTAAAGTTGTAGGACAACTTGTTCTCTTTGATCTTCCATTTGCGCACGTCGAGTAGATTGCATTAGTCGAGACAGGGCGGACCACATGAAGGTTGCAAACTTCCACCCCATGTCTTGAGCTTAGTTTTTATTATTTTTTAGCTGTGTATATGTGGGGGGTGGAGGGGGAGATGTGGGGGAAACCGTTAGTCTCTTCCTTGTACGGGGACCCGACTTTTCCCCTGTCGGGTCTCCGGTGTCCTTGGGCCTAACATCGTGGAGTCGGCAGCAGCCTCCGGCCGGGACCAACCTGAGGGCTCCAGTCGCGGAGCCTGCGGACCTGACATCGCGGAGCTGGCCTTCTTCGGAGCGGGGAGAGCTGTGGTGGCGCTCGGCTGCGACCCGACTTTGGAGCTTCGGAAGCTCCGGCTGCAGGCCCGGTGGACAGGAACATCGGGAGCTCCAGGTCCCTGGTGGGAAGCGGCTTTTCGGAGCTCCAGCAACAACAACTTCTTCCGCTGGAATCTCAGGGTCTAAAGGACGCACAGCGGGGCATAACATCGCCCGGCGCGGGTTAGCAGCCACGGGACTTACCGTCGTCCGCCGGGGGCTCTAACATCGGAGCCTCAGTTCGCCCAGACACTGCAGTTGGACTGCTGGACCGCGGGTTGGACCGCGGGGTTTAAAGGACATGGAGCAGGGGACTAACATCGCCCGGCGTGACTTAATGGCCACAGGACTTACCATTGTCTGCCGGGGGCTTTAACATCGGAGCTCGAGTTCACCTAGACGCTGCATAAGACTTTGTCTTCCATCACAGTGAGGAGGTGTTGGAGACTCACTGTGATGGATGTTTGTGTAAACTGTGTTAAGTGTGGGTCTTCGGTTTTTTTGTAACGTAAAAAAAAACTGTAGAAAATGCGATTTCGTTCAAACCAGGTTTGAATGACAATAAATAGCATTCTCTTCTCTTTCTGGTTTTGAACCAATATACTGTAAACATATTAGATGGCACAGTGGCACAGCGGTGGAGTTACTGCCTTACAGCGCCTGAGACCCAGGTTCCATCCCGACTAAGGGTGCTGTCTGTACAGAGTTTGGACGTTCTCCCCGTGACCTGCGTCGGTTTTCTCTGGTATCTCAGTTTTTCTCCCACACTCCAATTGTAAATTGTCCTAGTGTGTGTAGGATAGTGTAAGTGCGATGAGATCGCTGGTCTGCGCGAACCTGGTGGGCCGAAGGGCCTGTTTCCACGCTGCATCTCTAAAACTAATAAATAAAAACAAAGATGATAGATACAAAATGCAGGGGTAACTCAGTGGGACACAGCATCTCTGGATAGAAGGAATGAGTGACGTTTTGGGTCGAAACTGAGAGTCTAGGGAGAGGGAGACACAGAGATATGGAAGGGCAAGGTGTAAAAATGAGACATCAAAGGGGACGAAGTTCAAGGAACTTGTTTCGGCCTTCATAACGAGAGGATTTGAGTCATAAAGAGGTCCTTCTGCAGTTATACAGGGCCCTGTTGAGACCACATCTGGAGTATTGTGTGCAGTTTTGGGCTCCTAATTTGAGGAAGGACATTCTTGCTATTGAGGCAGTGCAGCATAGGTTCACGATGTTAATCCCCGGGATGGCAGGTCTGTCATATGAGGGAAGATTGGAAAGCCTGGGCTTGTATTCACTGGAATTTAGAAGGATGAGAGGATATCTTATGGAGACATAAGTTATCCTGTTTATATCAATGGGCTGATGGTTGAAAGGGTCAAGAGCTTCAAATTCCTGGGCGTGCACAGCTGTGAAGATCTTTCCTGGTCCGAGAACACAGATGCAATTATTAAGAAAGCTCATCAGCGCCTCTACTTCCTGAGAAGATTACGGGGAGTCGGCCTGTCAAGGACGACTCTCTCTAACTTCTACAGGTGCACAGTAGAGAGGAAAAGACTACAAAAAGTAGTAAACACTGCCCAGTCCATCATCGGCTCTGACCTTCCTTCCATCGAGGGGATCTACCACAGTCTCTGCCTCAAAAAGGCTGGCAGCATCATCAAGGACCCACACCACCCTGGCCACACACTCATCTCCCTGCTACCTTCGGGTAGAAGGTACAGGAGCCTGAGAACTGAAACGACCCGGTTCAGGAATAGCTACTTCCCCACAGCCATCAGGCTATTAAACCTGGCTCGGACAAAACTCTGAACATTAATACCTCTCCATCTGTTATTTGCACTTTATTAATTTATTAATTAATGTGTATATTTACGTATATAATTGTAGTCAATACCTACTATGTTCTGTTGTGCTATGCAAAGAAATAATTTCATTGTCCTGTCAGGGACACATGACAATAAACTCTTTTGACTTTGACTTGACTTTTACATTTAAAATTATAAAAGGACTGGACAAGCTAGATGCAGGAAAAATGTTACCGATGATGGGGGAGTCCAGAACCAGTGGGGCACAGTCTAAGAATAAAGGGGAAGCCATTTAAAACTGAGATGAGGAAAAACTATTTCACCCAAAGAGTTGTGAATTTGAGGAATTCTCTGCCACAGAAGGCAGTGGAGCCAATTGACTGGATTAATTTAAAAGTGAGTTAGATAGAGTTCTTGGGGCTAGCAGAATCATGTGGTATGGGGAGAAGGCAGGCACGGGTTACTGATTGTGGATGATCAGCCATAATCACAATGAATGGCGGTGCTGGCTCGAAGAGCCAAATGGCCTCCTCCTCCACCTATTTTCAATGCTTCTATGTTTCTATAAAAATGTAGAATAGATCATTGTTAGCTTGGGGAAGTGTCAACAAAGCAAACAGATATAAAATTTAATCAGGAGGACAGTCAGACTGGTCAGAGGAGTAGGATAGGAGACAAATGACCAGCATTCCTTGTGGTGCATGAAGCTAACCAGCCACAATCATCGTGCATGTACCATGAGCAATTAAAGAGTCACAGGTTGCCACATGGGACTCATCACTCAAAACCTTACCTTTACGGGATTACATGGTTAATGCTCTTATCTGACTTACTGAAGGAACAATGATAATGTGGTTTAATTTTACACGTTATCACTGAATCCTGTGAGCTCACAAAACTCCAAGTACAAAATCACACGTGTCTATACCTTAATCAGAGTTGGTTGGGACGACACTGCTTGTAGAGCTGCTGCCTCATGGCAGCAGTGCAACCCTCACCTCAGATGGTGTTTATAAGCTCATAGCTCATAGGAGTAGAATTTGGCCATTGAGCCCATCGAGTGCTCAGCGCTTCAATAGATCATGGCTGAGCTATCAATCCCTCTTGACACCTTCTCCTGCCTTCACACCATAACATTTGCCACCCTTACTAGTCACAAACCTGTCAATCTCTGTTTTAAATATACCCAATGATTAGGAATCAATTCCACAGATTCACCACCCTCTGACTACAGAAATTCCTCCTCATCTCCTTTCCAAAAGGTACGCCCTTTCTTTCAGATGCTGTGCCCTCTGGTTCTGGACTCCCCCACGAGTGGAAACATCCTCTCCACATCCACTCTATGCAGGCCTTTCGCTATCCAGTAAATGAGATCCCCCTCATCCTTCCAAACTCCAGCGAGTACAGGCCCAGAGTTGTCAATCGTTCCTCATAGGTGAAACTAATCATCCCCGGGATCATTCTTGTAAACTTTCTCTGGACCCTCTCCAATGCCAGCACATCCCTCCTCAAATATGAGGCCCAAAACTGCTCACAAACACGGTCTGACCCGTGCCTCAGCATTACATTCTTGCGTTTATATTCTAGTCCACTCAAATGAATGCCAACAGTGTATTTACCTTCCTTAATACTAACTCAAATTAACCTCTTGGGAATCCTGCACCTGCACCAAGTCCCTCTGATTTCTGAATCCTGTCCCCATTTATGAAATAGTTTATGACCACGTGGGGTTTTTCCAGTTTTCCCCTACCTCCAAAGGACATATGGAATGATAGGTTAATTTGCCACTGTATTGCAGGTGTGGTGTGTGGTAGATTCTGGGGGGGTGGAGAGGATAAGATCACAGCTCATCCTCTTGCTCTCCAAGGAGTAGAGTCCCAGCATACTCAACCTCTCCCTATAGCTCAGGCCCGTGAGTCCTAGCAACATCCGCGTAAATCTTCACTGCACCCTTTCCAGCTTGACATCTTTCCTATAACATGGTGCCAAAAACTGAACACAATATTCTAAATGTGGCCTCACCAACATCTTTTATAACTGCACCATGTCCTCCCAGCTTCTATACCTAATTGACTGATGAAGGCCAAAGTGCTGAAAGCCTTTTTGACCATCTTATCTACTTGCAACGCCACTTTCAAGGAATTATGTACTTGCACTCCTAGATCCATCTGCTCTACAACACTCTCCAGAACCCCACCATTCACTGTGTAGGTCCTGCCCATGTTAGACTTTCCAAAATGCAACACCTCACATTTGTCTGCATTAAACTCCATCAACCATTCCTCAGCCCACCTGGCCAATTGATCTAGCTCCTGCTCCAATCTTTCACAACCATCTTCACTATCTGCAAAACCACCCAGTTTTGCATCATCTGCAAGCTTGCTTCTCATACAAATCATTGATGTAGATGACAAACAGTAACGGGCCCAGCACCGAACCCTGAGGTACATCACTAGGCACAGGCATCCAGTCCGAGAAGCAACCTTCCACCATTACCCTCTGCTTCCTTCCATGAAGCCAATTTGCTATCCATTCAGCTATCTCTCCTTGGATCGCACACAATCTAACCTTCCAATGCAGTCTACCATGCGGAACCTTGTCGAATGCCTTACTGAAGTCCATGCACACAACATCTACAGCTCTGCCCTTCTGAAACTTTTGGTCACATCATCAAAAAACTCAATACGATTTGTGTGACATGATCTCCCACGTACAAACCCATGCTGACTATCCCTAATCAGCCCTTGCCCATCTAAATGCCTGTATAACCTATCACTCAAAATACTCTCCAGTAACTTTCCAACCACAGATGTTAAGCTCACTGGCCTATAGTTCCCAGCATCTTCCCTGCAGCCCTTCTTGAAAAGAGTTACAACATTCGCCTCCCTCCAGTCTTCCGGCACGTCTCCTCTATTTAATGACTGGTAAATCTCAGCCAGAACTCCTGCAATTTCTTCTCTAGCTTCCCACAGTGTCCTCGGATAGATCTGATCAGGCCACGGAGATTTGTCTACCTTCATACACATCAGGGTTTACGGAAAATCCAACCATAATACTGCCTGCTCTCTTGCCACTTCCATTGACTGCTCTAAGTTCCCCAGTCATCCTGTCTTTCTCCACAGTAAGTAAAGAGGAGAAATACTCATTGAGGACTTTGCCCATCTCCTGTGGTTCCACACAGAGGTGACTGTTTTGATTCCTCAGGTGTCCCACTCTCTCTGGTCACCCTTTCCCCCTTTATGTGGGCAGGTGCTATAGGCCTGCACGGGAAGGTACACGCTCCCCCCCCACGTGTCTCAGGCAGATGGGGCTCGTCAGCCTAGGAAGGTAGTCCATCTAGGAGAGGGAAAACTCTGATTTAAAACGTCCACTGTCTTGTGGCCATATCCAGTCATGGAAAAGGCTCCTGGAGTAAACCTCAAGAAAATCCGGAGCCTGAGCCCCTAAGGCAGTTCGTCGTTGTCTACAACCTCGCTCTGGCAGCTCCTGCGGTGGCGCTGGTGCCAAACTGTAATGGCCCTGCTGTTCCTTTGGATCGATTAGCAACATGGAGTAGGGGGACATGCTGCATGGGCAACATCCTGTCCTCCACATGATATCATCCAGGCTTGCATCCGACCAGGTTGCATCACCCATGGCCAGTCATGACCGAGGGGGGCCTACTATTAATGGTTATAAAATATCTTGGGATTATCCCTAATGCTATATTCCTGCACTATCTCCTGTACCCTTTTTGTCCTCCTGGTTTTCCTGGAGGTGGAAACACCTCCAGGAATAGACTTGATCCCAGCTGCTTCTACCTGTCCCATGCTTCCTTTTTTCTCTTGACCAAAGCTTCAATTGTCCTCCAAGCTTCCATACGTTTTCCTGCCTTGCCCTTTACTCTAACAGGAACATGCATGTCCTGAGCTCTTGTCAGCACACTTCTAAAAACATTCCACTTTCCTGACATTCATTTTCAATCAAACAACCTACTCCAGTCAATTTGTGTGAGTTCCTCATACCCTCGATGTTAGCCTTTCCCCAATTTTTTACACTGGGCCCGCTCTGTCCCTATCCATAACTATCTTCAACCTAATAGAACAGTGGTCGCTGGTTCCAAAAGGCTCATCCACAAACACTTCATCCACTTGCCCCTCCTAATTTCCCAAGACGAGATCAAGAATTGCCCTCTCCCTTGTAAGCCCTCAAAATATTGCCCGAGGAAACTCCCCTAAACAAATTTGACATATTCCACCCCATCCAAACATTTTATACCATGATATTCCCAATCGATATTGGGAAAGTTAAAATCCCCTACTTCGACAACCTTGTCAGCACCTTGAACTATTTTCTGAGCTAGGATATTTTCATGCCAAAAATACCTTCTCTTTAACAAACCTCGAAGTACTTGTTAAATGTCCACTTGTAAACACTTACTGTGAGACAAACTAATGGGTTTTGGATGAAAATCACACTGGGCAGTAAGGGTACTCTGTGTCGGAAGGGTACTTAAGAATCTCCTCTTAATTTAATGGCATACTTAGCCAGCATCTGCTAATGGTCTTTGCTTCACCCGATCAAGAAGTACAATCTTATTGTCATTTGAAATTGGAGAGAAATATTGAACAATGTAACCATTGACACATGTGTCTATTTAGTTGGCGTCCAGCCTTCAAATCCTGACCTCTGTATTCAGGCCTCAGTGCTCTTTTGAAATTTCAGAAAGCAACACATTCTTGGAGCTGTGTGTGTAACAGTGTGCTTTAGACTGCTTGAGCAAAGGTGCCATTAAGTGCTAGAGGGCAGATTCCATTAAGCTGGTAAAAGTGCAGAGCGGAGTGTGGCCAGGACTCAAGGACAGTGGAGGAGTCCCAGCACACAGAGGTCAGTTTGGGAATGGGAGGGACAGTTAAAGTGTTGAGCAACCAGGGGATCATGTTGGTCTCGGCGGACTGAGCGGAGGTGTTCAGCAAAACGATCACCAAGCCTGCGCTTGGTCTTGCCGATGTGTTAGCTAGATTCATATTTCTCTCCTTTCAACGACTGGATTAAGGTTATCCAAGGAATGAACAAGCATCATGCAAGAAATAGGATTGTATATCCTTGCAGCAACATGGGCATTCAGTCTGTCCCTTGTATGGTGGGGTAATCCAGGCATCTGACTTGCTATTGTTAAAGAAGGTAATGAGATGAGGGAAGAAAAACATGAATACAATCGACAGTTAAATGCCATCTTCACTCTACATAAGCTGCACAGCAGGAACAACAATTTTAACAACTAAAATATTTGCATTGAATCAAAATCTATTAATCACTTAGTTTTCATGATTGATCAGATAGAGTGATACAGTGTGGTAACAGGCCCTTCATCCCAATTTGCCTACACCGGCCAATATTTCCCCGATACAAGTTCAAGTTACATTTATTGTAACATGCACCAATTGATACAATTGGGAGGTGCATATTCGCTATGGGAAGGTCCCGCCCTATGTCATAGTGAGGGAGCAAGCTGTGACAGGCATTGACCTTTTGGGTTGTCGGAGCCGGGGAGTACAGGTAATCCTGTGTCCCCAGCACATGGGCGCCGAAGCTAGGCCTCAATGTGGATTCAGGACTGTTGGGGCACAGCCTATAAACTGTACCATGGAGGCGATGGCGGCAGACCATGTCCCTCCACAGGTGGCGTATACAGGCAGTGGGACGTACTGTGTCACCACAAGTGCCCAGCGGTATCAGCATGGATCACAGCTGTGGTGCCCGTTACTGCACAGCAGCTTCTGTTTTAAACCCAGGGCAGAGATCCATGTGGCACAGCAGCAAATATTACCCATCCCGGTACCTTCTTCGGTTCACCTCTCGGTACGAGAAAATGTAACGGACTTATCTAACTATGTGGCCCATTTCGGGTATGATATTCCCCCAGTGAAGGAAAAATTAAAAGAGTTGCTGGCGGCGGTGGAGTTGTCGCACAAACACTTCCTCTCCCTGGAACAAAAGACACTGGATATCGCCAGGGAGATTGAAGAGATCAAGTCTCCAAGTTGGTGGGACCTGGAGTCCTGGTTCGTAGTTCCAGTATGGGTCCGCATAGTGTCCCATGTTATGATCATCTGCCAGGTGATAATTCTGGTCTATTTGCTATGTATTAATTGCAAATTTAAAAGGCGGAGGAGGATGGCCAAATTACAACAGCTGGTAAATCGAGCCGCCCGACGCAGCTGTAATGACACCTCGTCACTGTAAAATGTCTGTACTCTATTGCAATGGTTTTCGTACATATGTTGTGTGTATCATAGGGGCATGTAAGTTATTGGGGCAAATCCTCCAAGATTATGGAAGAACTTATGGGGATAAGGAAACGGACATGCTGGCTGCAAAAGGAAAACCCCCAAACCTGTCTGTGGGCCTGGGCAGCCTCATGACAATGCAAATGTTGATAACAGGAAAGGCCAGGACGGAGATAACGAGATTATCTTGGGAAGACAAAGGAAGGAACCAAGCCCAGCAGATGGGGGTAAATAGCCCAGCAGCAAGACAATCACCATCGTAAATGGCCCATCCATCAGGACAATGGGATCCCATCCAGGTGATGGGATAAAGATTAAGCTGATGCATCGTGACATCAGCAAACCCATTATCATCGGAAGCCTATTCATGCCAGATTGAAACTGGGAATCATGGAAAGACCCTTTTGGCCTGAGGACCACCTGGGAGTTTTCAAGGGAGAAACGCTCGGGTATAAAAGTAGCAGGCAAGCAAGGGTCCTCTCCTCTTTTCTGCTCGGTTGGACGGCTCCTGACCCTGCATCGATCATCGCCAGAACTCACCAACAAGCACCAAGACCTGGCTTGGCTGGCGGTGAGGGGAGCCCTCCCAGTCAGATCCTTCCTGCACCGTCGGAACCTCACTGCCAGCGCACGCTGCCCTCGGGACGGCTGCTATGAAGAGGAGACGGTTGCCCACCTCTTTACAGAGTGTGGGTTTGCTAAAAGAGTCTGGAGAAAAATGCAAGGGTCCCTGGTACGCTTTATCCCGAACAGCTCCGTCACAGAGGACTCGGTGATTTACGGACTGTTCCCAGGGACACATTCAGAGGCTGACATCGAGTGCCTCTGAATGTGCTGCTGGAGGGTCATCAACTCGGTAAAAGACGCCCTTTGGTCTGCCCGAGCATTGTTCACCACCCAGCAGAGCGAGATGTCCGTCAGGGAATGTTGCCGACTGGCCCGCTGCAGACTGCAGGAGTACGTGCTGAGGGACGCACTGAAGCTCGGTGCAGCCAACGCCAAGGCTCGGTGGGGGAGGGCCACAGTCTAACGCCCTTCCGCTGCTGGACATGGGGGGTACGGTATGGTGGAGACGCCCCTCAATATAAGGGAAGGTATCCCACGCCATTGTGCCACATGAGTGGCACGAGTGGGGGACTGATTTCTGATTTGTGGAAATTTGGGGAAAAGAAAATGTCTAAACTGTATTCATCAATTTGTACAGCCTCCGAAAATGTCGGATGGATTTTCCGCAAGGTCCATGTATTGTATATATTTATCACTTGAATAAAGTATATTTTGAAATATTAAAAAAAATCGATCTAGTTGTAAGTACCCCAGATGACCTGGTGAAGTTCCCGAAATAGGATAGAGATTGAGAGAAGAGGGGAAGGGGGGGGGGGGGGGGGGTGCATTTGTAATTAAAATTGTGTAAAGTAAACTTTTACGACATGCCCGATAATTTTCTTTCCATAGTCTTAGTTTAAAGCATAAATTTAGCCACGTGTTATGTAGTGTTGGTGAGAGTCGATTTCTCATTTGTTCAATAAAGCCTGTAAATTTTAGACTTGCTTTGAGTCTGTCTTGGTTTCTGTTTTCTCTCATCATCACACTCTGGTCAAGTCAACCTTTAATCATATCCCACCATAATTCCGAGATCTAGAACCCAGGGGAACCCTTTTTTTGTATTCTCTCTTGGGAACCGCTCGAGTGGAGTGGTGGCCGTTTGACCAACCGACAAGGGAGAGAATCACTCGGGCATTTGGCCCCGAAGTGGAGCAAAGGGAACCAAACCCCTACAATTCCGGGAATGACAGCTTTGGGAAAAGTTCACTTTTGTTCTCCAGCATACTGCAGTTTTTAATAATATCCCATCCTGGAACAATGTTGGACAGCAACTTTATATCCACCAAGCATTTTCTATAATTGCAATGTAACTGCCTGAAGAGTGTTGAATCATGCATCTTTCTTTTCAAATATTGACTTCTGGATCAATTTGAAACTATTTGTTACTCCCACTGGTGAAAGATTATCTGCATAACTGAATACGTTTGCAGGGGACTAGAGCTCAAGGGGCTGAAATAACCCATAAATCCCCAAGATTATGAGTACGTGTCTGACCACTAGCTTTAAATGCATAATCAGTGAGGCAAGTGTTCTCAGAATGTGAGAGCTTTATACTCCCTGAATCCTGCATGATGTGTACAAATAATAATAAATATATATTAACTATTGTTCCCTTATCATATTTGTGTGAGAAGGTAATGTAGAGTGGTGGTGTCTGATTTAAGGATGTATAAGGAAGTTATGCGTAAGTAAAGATATGTGTTTTTTTTTCATTTTTTACGTGTATGAATTTTCTATGTATATGTATGTGTGAGTGTCCATGTGTATATATATATATATATACAGTATATATATGAAACACACACACACACACACACACACACACACACACACACACACACACACGTATGAATATAAACGTAGGTTTGTAGGTTAATTGGCTTGGTATAATTGAAAATTGTCCCCAGCGTGTGGGATAGTGTTAGTGTGCTGGGATCGCTAGTTGGTGCGGACTCGGTGGGCCAAAAAGCCTGTTTCCACACTGTATCTCTAAACTAATACTGAGGATACTGAGTTGGATGATTAGTCATGATCATATTGAATGGCGGTGCAGGCTCGAAGGGCCGAATGGCCTACTCCTGCAACTATTTTCTATGTTTCTATGCAACTAAATCTCTAAACTAAACTAAACATCAGTAGGACCTTAAATTGGTGCATTAGCCATGTGAAAACAATGCCCTGCAGCATGCAGGTTACTAAGATAACAAAACAGACACACTGCTAATGAATACAAGGTTTATGCAATGCAACATTGCAAAACAATCACATTTTAGTTTCATAATCCAGCACACATGTCAAAGTGTCTGTACCACATTCGTGTGTCTGACATTGGTCAAGAGTGTTTTATTGTCATATATGTCAGATAACAGGATATGTAAACATAGTACACTGTAAACAATATAATAAATGAGAAATAAAAGTTCAGTGTGTGTGTGTGTACACACACACGCACATACGTACGTGTAAAAAACAAACAAATAATAAGAGTACAATTATAAAAATAGTCTATGTAATTCAGAGTTTATTTGGAGGTTGTAGTGTTTAATAGCCTGATGCCTGTACGGATGAAGCTGTTCCTTAACCTGGAAATTACAGTTTCCAGGCTCCTGCTCCTTAGATGCTGCTGCACCCGCTGAATTCTCCAGCTTTTCGTGTAACCTGTTTAAACTTACCGCTCGGAGGAGCGCTGCTGCTCCAACCGTTCCCGACTGCACCAGCGTCTGACGTCATGACGCACCAACGGCTGTACGGGCTTCTATTCACGTAGTCACTCACGTGACTCCGAAGTAAAATAGCCTGATGCCTGTACGGATGAAGCTGTTCCTTAACCTGGAAATTACAGTTTTCAGGCTCCTGTACCGTTGTTCCGATGGCAGGGATGAAAGGACTGTATGGCCAGGGTGGTGTGGGTCTCTGATGATGCTGGCTGCCTTTTTGAGGCAGCGACTCCGGTAAATCCCTTCAAAGTTGGGGAGAACAGAACCCGTGATGGACTGGGCAGTGTTCACATTGAATTACTCCAGTATTTTGTGTCTTTCCTTGGTAAACCAGCATCTGTAGTTCCTACATCCTGCCATGCACAGTCCTGATCCACAAATATATTGCCCATCTTTCATCAATGGCCTTTCATCAATCCACATCACCCCCACATATTTAGGGTGGTGCGGTGGTGCAGTGGTAGAGTTGTTGCCTTACAGCGCTTGCAGCGCCAGAGACCCGGGTTCGATCCCGACTACGGGTGCTATCTGTACAGAGTTTGTACGTTCTCCCCGTGACCGCGTGGGTTTTCTCCGAGATCTTCGATTTCCTCCCACACTCAAGACGTACAGGTTTGTAGGTTAATTGGCTTGGATTTGTATAAGTGTAAATTGTCCCCAGTGTGTGAAGGCTTGTATTAATGTGTGAGGATCGCTGGTCAGCGCGGACTCGGTGGGCCAAAGGGCCTGTTTCCACGCTGTATCTCTAAAGCAAAAAAAAAAACTAAAACTAAACTAAAAAACTAAAAACATACACACGCAGACAAACCATACACACGCATACACACGCAGACAAACCACCACATACACATTCAAAATAAGCTAAAAGAATAGCTGAAGGTATCATCACCTGAGATGGGTACAAAGGAGGTTTGGTCCTGTACAAAGATGTACAATTAAGTTGCCCCAGTAAGTTTGAAAGTCTGCTCCTCCAGGACAGCTAGCCCAATGTCTGTTCTGATCGAGTATAACTGGAAACACCAGTAGCAGAGCTGAGCTGTATCTTTGCAAGGCTCAACAAATGGGTACAATCTGTTTTACATCTCATACACAGTGCACTTGGAAAGTATATATATATATATATATATATATATAAACACTAGTCTAAGTGAGACCCGTTGGACCCCAGCATCACATTGAGGGCTGATCCCCCAATGCTATAGTCCACCTCTCCACCAATTCCAATATTGGTGGCCAGTGGGGGAGGCTTTCTGGAGCAGTAGTACGGGTGGTGTGGGCTGAAGGGACTGGTTTCCAGAGGGCTAGTGTAGACATTGTGGGCCGAATGGATTCTTGGGCTGGCGGCTCAGCCACTCAAGCCTGTTGTGCTAACACCTCACTCACTCACGGCTGGTGGGCTGGCAGTTGACTCACGGCTATTCCTTGAAATTCCATTTCAAGCAGGGTGCAAGGCCACCAAATTCAAGTGCAGTTTCTTATCACTTCAAGCAGGGAGTAAGGCCACCAAATTCAAGTGCAGTTTCATACCACTTCAAGCAGGGTGCAAGGCCACCAAATTCAAGTGAAGTTTCATACCATTTCAAGCAGGGTGCAAGGCCACTGAAGACAGCGAGTTATGACGTCTCCCTCCTCCACCTTGCAGAGACTGAGCCATGCCAACACTTCTGGGTTCTATAGTCCATCCCCCCTCCCACCAGAAGGGGCATGGCCTTCATGGCATGATTGACAGGAGAGAGAATCTCAACATTTTTTAAACACTAATAACTCTTTTATTTTTCATCAATGCGAAAAATCCTCTGCACCTGATGAGCGGAGGGGGACTCTGAGTAAGATGGCCAAAAATCACAGCCGCACATGGTAGTGTTTTTTTCTACAATCAATATAAAGCACAAAAAGGAAGTGGTCAAGATTAGACTTTTAATTATATAGAAGGCAAGGCAACTTTAATTAGTCAAGGCAACTTTAATTAGTCATGGCAACTTTAATTAGGCATGGCAACTTTAATTAGGCAACACAGCTTTAGCATTTCCAAACCTAAGGCAACACAGCTTTAGCATTTCCAAACCAAAGGCATCACAGCTTTAGCATTTCCAAACCAAAGGCAACACAGTTTTAGCATTTCCAAACCAAAGGCAATACAGCTTTAAACCCCTGTCTCATTGTGCGAGTTAACCCACGAGTGACCCCGAGTTGTCACTCGCGGTAATCACGTACACTAAACGTAGCGGGATCGTCGGAACTCTTGCGAGCAACTTAGCGACTCGTGGCGCTAACGGCAGGTACCCGTGAAACTTGGTAAACTTGGTAAAATGTTTGATTTTTTCCACGAGTCAAATTTACAGTTCAAGTTAAAAATTGAAACATTTTAAACTCGGTTATAACGTGGTGGCCCGTGCGCTAACCTTAGTGATTCGTAAGTCTACCGTGGGAACTCTTTTAACTCAGCAGGCAGGCAGCATCTCTGGAGAGAAGGAATGGGTGACAGGATGACATTTCCAAATTTCTCCAGCCCCATGTGTTCACTTTTTTCAACTAGCATCTGCCCTTTCTTGTGTATGACATTATTTGTATTTACAGTGCCTTGTGTCTTGGCAATTCATGATTCACACACACACAATGCTGGGGTAACTCTCACACACACACACACACACACACACACGCGCACGCGCGCACACACACACACACACACACACACACACACACACACACACACACACACACACACACACACACACACACACACACACGCACACACACACACACACACACACACAATGCTGGGGTAACACACACTCACGCACACACAATGCTGGGGTAACACACACACACACACAATGCTGGAGTAACTCACACACACACACACACAATGCTGAAGTAACTCGCACACACACACACAATGCTGGAGTAGCTCGCATACACGCACACACACAATGCTGGAGTAACTCGCACACACACACAATGCTGGGGTGAAACACAATGCTGGGGTAACTCGCACACGCACACACACAATGCTGGGGTAACTCTCACACACGCACACACACACACACACGCACAAGCACACGCGCACACGCACACGCACACCCACACACACACACACACAATGCTGGAGTAACTCTCACACACACACACACGAACAATGCTGGAGTAACTCACACACACACTCACACACACAATGTTGGAGTAACTCACACACATACACACAATGCTAAGGTAACTCACACACACACACATACACACAATGCTGGAGTAACTCTCACACACACACATGAACAATGCTGGAGTAACTCACACACACACACACAATGCTGGAGTAACTCAGCGGGACAGGCAGCATCCCCGGAGAGAAGGAATGATGATGTATCGGGTCGAGACACTTCCTTAGACTACTACCCAGAGATGCTGCCTGTCCCGCTGAGTTACACCAGCATTTCGTTTATCTTTAAACCAGCATCTGGACTTCTTTCCCACACAATAACCAATGCGATTCCCGACTAAACTTCCGTGTCCTCATTGTTCCCCTCTCCGTCTTCCCCAGACCTCGGCTGCAATGTCACCGCTGGCAAATCCGTTCATTCTCGTTCTACTGCACCCGCTCCTCGGTGAAGCGGCTAACTCATTCAAAAAATTGGAATTTCACATTGGCGGCGCAGCAGTAGAGTTGCTGCCTCACAGCGCCAGAGACCCGAGTTCAATCCTGACGACTGGTGCTGTCCGTATGGAGTTTGCACGTTCTCCCAGTGACCTAGAAACACACCTGTCCAACTCGCCCGGAGTTTCGTTCGGGCGAGTTGGCTGTTGTGCTCGGGGAGAGATTTGCTCTTTAAAACATTTGAATCGAAATTCTACTTATAATGAACTATACACATGAAAGGGATAAGATGGTATAGTGTCTGAAGAACCGACCCGAAACCTCACCTATTTCTTTTCTCCAGAGATGCTGCCTGAGCCGCTGTGTTACTCCAGCTTTTTGTGTCTATCTTCAGTGTAAACCAGCATCTGCAGTTCCCTTCCCGCACAATATAGTATGAACGGCAGGTTTCTAATCTGATACCCAATAGATAGGGCACTATTCTCGGGCCAACCTGGTGTCAGGCTGTAGGAAGCAGCTGCAGATGCTGCTTTAAACCGAAGATAGACGCAAAATGCTGGAGTCACTCAGTGGGACAGGCTGCTGTCGTCCATATTCTAGTGACACGCAACACATTGGTGTTCCCGTGCAGCTCTACACCAGAACAAAACACTGAAGAAGGGTCTCGACCCGAACTGTCACCCATTCCTTCTCTTCAGAGATGCTGCCTGTCCCGCTGAGTTACTGTCACCTAGTCCCATCTACCTGCACTCAGACCGGAGCTTGGCAAGTGGGTTACTGACCCCAATCCCCTCTTTCAAAACGCCAGACTCCCCAAACACTGTGAACTGAGCTCTCCCCCCACCCCGGGAAATACAGTATTTAAAAACATAAAACACCAAGAAATGCACTTACCACGTTATTGGTTACTGGAGGGTGCGCATTTTCCCTTTGTAGGTCATATCAATAGATGCGGCCGCGCTGAAATAACTCAAAGCCACAGGATGGAGATGTCTTCTTTAACATTGTTGCTTTATTAAAACATACCTTCATTCACGTGTAACAGGAGAGGACTTGGTAACTCGGGAGAGGAAGTTGGAACATCGCAGGAATGACATACCCATGGGAACTCGGTTAAGCACTTGATCATAAACTTGAAGTCTCGTACACAATCATGAGTCTTTCACTCGGGGTACCTCGTGGGTTAACTCACACTGTGAGACAGGGCCATTAGCATTTCCAAACCAAATGCAACACATTTCCAAACTATATTTTTAAACCACATTAAGGGGACTGACAGGTCAGTAAAACCACTCACAGTTTAGTAGGCACGTGTTCAGTGTTATTTACAGCTCAGACTGAGAGATGTGACCCTCTCACTCCCCCATCTTGCAGAGACTGACTGAGGCACTCAACACATCCGGGTATTATAGTCCCTCCGGAAGGGGCATGGCCTTCAGGAGAGAGAATCTCAACATTTTTAAACACTAATAACTCTTTTATTTTTCATCAATGGGAAAAATCCTCTTGCCCTGGCAGCGGAGGGGGACTCTGAGTAAGATGGCCAAAAATCACAGCAGCAGCGTTTTTTCTAAAATTAATATACAGAACAACAGGAAGTGGTCAAGATCAGACTTTTAGTAATATATATATATATATATGTATTACTAATATATATATATGCAATGAGCTTTGCAGTCCATGTGAAAAGTCCCCAATTTTCATTAATTTTTTGTAAAAATCAGGTTAAACCTTGTACAAAAACATAGCACTTTGTAGTCCATTTTCAAGCCTCTGAACATTCTTGCGGTTAAATTGTCTTTCCGCTTATTTATTCCAATCCCTTTGATGTTATCATGATTAGACATCTTCAACATATTTTGTTTCATTTCCAACATTCCATGGAGTTGTACCTGACAAATAAATTCCTTATTAAATTTGTTCCTGTTTGTTAAAGAAAAAAAATGCTCAGTGTTACTCTGATTTTAATGCACATCTGTGCAAGTTAAAAACTGGAAATATCTTTCATTGCTCAGGGAGTTAAAAGATCAGTTGCTTAAGAATAGATCATAAAGTTCAAAATTGTTGTCATACTGTCCGAACCCGTGAGATTTCTGTGATAAAACTCTGAAAACATCTGTTCTCTCTCAGTTTTGACAGGATTAGCCTTAGGAGGTGTAGATGATATTCTACACATATAAACCAATATTTTTTCAATTCCTATCCCTCAGTACAACAACTGAAAGAGTTTTGGTAAAATGAAAGTGGTAACTATGTTATTGCTAACTTTACATTAATTAAAGCGGCAAAAAAAATCTCATTAATCGCTGAGCAATGCAAATTGTATTTAAAAAAAAGCATTGTCGGGACTTAATTAGCAAGCTTTAAAATGACATCAATTAACACTGAGATCCTTTCAACACCTCGAGATAGTAAAAAGTAGAAAAATGTTTGACTGTGCAAACATACTGTGAACCACAGCAGTTACTTCCTGCACACCCATGGAACTATGTGATGACTATGTGTGGCAGGAATTATTTTTAAAGCTTGACTGTAAATGCATTGTTCATCATTAAAAAGAGAAATAGAAGATTGGCTTTTAAAGCAACGATTGTCTCCAGTACTAATAATTATACTAATTGGGCGGCATGGTGGCTCAGCGGTAGAGTTGTTGCCTTACAGCGCCAGAGACCTGAGTTCGATCTTGACTATTGGTACTTCATGTTAATAAGTGGTAGGAACAGAATTAGGCTATTCAGCCATCAAGTCTGTACAGAGTTTGTACGTTCTCCCCGTGACCTGCGTGGGTTTTCCCCAAGATCATCGGTTTCCTCCCACATTCCAAAGACGTACAGGTTTGTAGGTTAATTGACTTGGTATAAATGTAAATTGTCCCTAGTGTGTGTAGGGTAGGGTTAGTGTGCAGGGATCGCTGGTCGGTATGGAAGCTGTGGGCCGAAGGGCCTGTTTCCACGCTGTATCTCTAAAACTCTAAAACTGCAACGATAGACATGTACAGTTATAAAGCGTCTTCAGTATGCCGGAAAAGAGACATTTTTGTTATTGGAAGGTAGGATTATAATTTGAACTCAAATACAGGAATCCTATGTAAAATCAAAATACTCTGAATGCCTGGATCTAAAAATACAGAAATGAAAAGCTGAAAATATGCAAGAAGTAAGATTGCATAAATTAAGAGAAAATCATTAACATTCCTAGCCAATTATTTTCCATCAGTACAGTAGTTGGTAGTTCTTTATTGAACATAGAGGAGTACAACACAGGAACAGGCTCATCGGCTCACTATGTTCATGCTGAATATGATGCATTTATTTTGAGAGGGATTGTATACAAAAACAGGGATGTAATGCTGAGGCTGTATAAGGCGCTGGTCACGCTGTGTTTGGAATATTTTGAGCAATTTTGGGCACCATATCTGAGGAAGGATGTGCTGGCTCTGGAAAGGAGGTTCACAAGAATGATCCCAGGAATGAGTAGGTTAACATATGATGAGTGTCTGACGGCACTGGGCCTGTACTCGCTGGAGTTTAGAAGAATGAGGGGGGACCTCATTGAAACATCCAGTATAGTGAAAGGCTTGGATTGAGTGGATGTGGAGAATATGTTTCCACTAGTGGGAGAGTCTAGGACTCGAGATCATAGCCTCAGAAAAAAAGGACGTACTTTTAGGAAGGAGATAAGGAGGAATTTCTTTAGTCAGAGCGTGGTGAATCTGTGGAATTCTTTGACACAGAAGGCGGTGGAGGCCATGTCAGTGGATATATTTAAGGCAGAGATAGATAGATTCTTGATTCGTAAGGGTGTCATGGGGTTATGAGAGAAGGCAAGAGAATGAGGTTAAGTGGGAAAGATAGACCAGCCATGAATGAATGACGGAGTAGACAACATGGGCCAAATGGCCTAATTCTGCTCCTATCACATGACTTTATAAACTTATACCAACTTAAACAAATCTGCTCTGCTTGCATGCAAACCATACCCTTACATTCCTTCCATAGCCATGTGTTTATCCAAAAGCCTCTTAAAAGCCAATAAATTAATTATTAGGTGGAGAAGTCTAACAACTCAAAGAATGGAATTTCATCAGGCTTCAGCATTTGAATTTACTTTATAAAGCATTTGCAAAAGAAACAAATAAACAAATAATTGGACAAAAATAGAAAATTATTCAGAAAACTCAGCAGGTCAGGCAGCATCCCTGGAAAAATAAGCAATCGGCATTTCAGGTCTGTGTCACTTTGTCTAAGGGAAAGAGAGGATTGTAAGTATGTTTTCACTTGGTCTCATAAAGGGTCTCTCATATGTAGCAATGTTAAAAAAAAATGAGATTTTTAAAATTAAGTCTGCAATTTATCCAATCAGATAAAGCATGAAAAGAAGTTTAATTTGATACCTAATTCACTTTCATGTCTTAAAAAAGTTATGGCCATTTTCATACTCGGAAATTAGCATCTTGTTCCCTATTGCTTTTCCATTGACTGAACACAAATGTTGTGATCGAGGACCGTCAAAAGCCCATAACTTTCTTAAAAATTAAGAGAACTGAAATAAATTGGAACGTTGGAACGTTGGATTGGAATGTTGCGATTGCAGTGAATTTAAACCCCATATCGGCAGGAAAAATACTGCCAGTTCGTATGGGGAATAAATCACCGTTTCGCAACATGACATTTTGATTAAGGTCATCTTAACAAGCAAGTTTATATGTAAAAATAAACGGCTTTTCTTTACCTGTCCCCTACGTAAAATCCGTCCCCGTTGTCGCCGTTCACGGCATTAGAAGCTAATTTTTATTTTACTGCAGCGCTGAAATTGTCGGGCGATATAAAAATTTGTTTTCACTTACCGGCAGTCGGAACGAATCTCCAGCAAAAGCTCGCGCCCCAAGAAAATATAACTCCGAAAGGCAGGGGAAAACCGCAGCAGTTTACCTGCTGCAGTTATATTTACCCCAAACACACTACTTTGATTCAGGGGCCACTTCACCAACTTTGATGAATAGAGAGGGGAACCCTAGTCAGTCATCTAAATTTCTACTTTTATTTATCTGTCTCCAGGTCTTTTTGAATGTTTCGAAACATATTGATGACATGTGTATAATGATAGAAGTTTACATGTGTCGGTTGTCTACCAAGACTCCAATTCATCACGATGGAATTACATGGATTCAGGGAAAGCAGGATTTGTGTGTAAGAAATCCTTCAGGCTGAACGATGGCGCAGCGTTAGAGTAGCTACCTCACAACGCCAGAAACCAGGATTTGATCCTGACTATGGATGCTGTCCGTACCGAGTTTGTACATTCTCCTTGAGACCACGTGGGTTTTCTCTAGGTGCTCCGGTTTTCTCCAGAGATGCTGTCTCTCATTGAGTTACTCCAGCATTTTACTGTCTATCAGACAAAGCCCGTCAAGGGATACGTGGATACAGGTGAGTGGCAGAAGCCTCCTCGTGGTGATCCTTGGAACCGACGACGTGATGCACTCTGTGATTCGTCGGGCGACAATTCTGTCAACATGTTGGACGACGACAAACTCCGTACAGACAGCACCCATAGAGTCATAGAGTCATAGAAAATAGGTGCAGGAGTAGGCCATTTGGCCCTTCGAGCCTGCACCGCCATTCAATATGATCATGGCTGATCATCCAACTAAGTATCCTGTACCTGCCTTCTCTCCATACCCCCTGATCCCTTTAGCCACAAGGACCACATCTAACTCCCTCTTAAATATAGCCAATGAACTGGCCTCAACTACCTTCTGTGGCAGAGAATTCCACAGACTCACCACTCTCTGTGTGAAAAAAGATCTTCTCATCTCGGTCCTAAAAGACTTCCCCTTTATCCTTAAACTGTGACCCCTTGTTCTGGAGTTCCCCAACATCGGGAACAATCTTCCTGCATCTAGCCTGTCCAACCCTTTAAGAATTTTGTAAGTCTCTATAGGATCCCCCCTCAATCTCCTAAATTCCAGCGAGTACAAGCCAAGTCTATCCAATCTTTCTTCATATGGAAGTCTTGCCATCCCAGGAATCAGTCTGGTGAACCTTCTCTGTACTCCCTCTATGGCAAGAATGTCTTTCCTCAGATTAGGAGACCAAAACTGTACGCAATACTCCAGGTGCGGTCTACCAAGACCCTGTACAACTGCAGTAGAACCTCCCTGCTCTTGTACTCATATCCTTTTGCTATGAATGCCAACATACCATTCGCTTTCTTCACAGCCTGCTGCATCTGCATGCCTACTTTCAATGACTGGTATACCATGACACCCAGGTCTCGTTGCATCTCCCCTTTTCCTAATCGGCCACCATTCAGATAATAATCTACCCTCTTGTTTTTGCCGCCAAAGTGGATAACCTCACATTTATCCACATTATACTGCATCTGCCATGCATTTGCCCACTCACCCAACCTATCCAAGTCAACTTGCAGCCTCCTAGCATCCTCCTGAAAGCTAACACTGCCCCCCAGCTTTGTGTCATCCGCAAACTTGGAGATGATGCATTAAATTCCCTCATCCAGATCATTAATATATATTGTAAATAGCTGGGGTCCCAGCACTGAGCCTTGCGGTACCCCACTAGTCACTGCCTGCCATTCTAAAAATGCCCCGTTTACTCCTACTCTGCTTCCTGTCTGCCAGCCAGTTCTCTATCCACATCAATACTGAACCCCCAATACCGTGTGCTTTAAGTTTGTATGCTAATCTCATATGTGGGACCTTGTCGAAAGCCTTCTGAAAGTCCAGATATAACACATCCACAGGTTCTCCCTTATCCACTCTACTAGTTACATCCTCAAAAAATTCTATAAGATTCGTCAGACATGATTTACCTTTCATAAATCCATGCTGACTTTGTCCAATGATTTCACCGCTTTCCAAATGTGCTGCTATCCCATCTTTAATAACTGACATAGTTGGGATTGAACCCGGGTCTCTGGCGCTGTAAGCGCTGTAAGGCAGCAACTCTACCGCTGCGGCACCATGCCGCCCATCTTCATATCTTCATATCTCCAGCATTAAAATAAATGCAATTTAATCCAACCATATTTCCTTGATCCCTGCAGCGCTTCTGCCTATCCTGTCTACTCAGCTTGGTGCCATTGGTTTCTCTGCCAATGCCCAGTCTCCTGGGGTGCACGGTTGTGCAGCAGTAGAGTTGCTGCCTTACAGCGCTTACCGTGCCAGAGACTCGGGTTCGATCCTGACTACAGGTGCTGTCTGTACGAAATGTGTACATTCTCCCCGTGACCTGCGTGGGTTTTCTCCGAGATCTTCGGTTTCCTCCCACACCCCAAAGACGTCCTCCCACACCCCAAAGGTTTGTAGGGGGTTAATTGGCTTGGTATAAATGTAAATTGTCCCTAGTGTGTGCAGGATAGTGTTAATGTGCGGGGATCCCTGGTTGGCCCGGACTCGATGGGCCGAAGGTCCTGTTTCCGCGCTGTATCTTTAAACTAAACTGCCTCTCACTTGCATTGGTTCCATCTCCCTACCAATCTACATCAAAGCCTTTCTAGTCGTTCTAGCACTCTGGAGATACCCAGAGATGGGTGTGATTGATTTAGAGCTACTTTATTTATTTTGGGGAACATCATGGCAATAGTCAGAGATGACATTACTCATGGTTGGTCTAGTGAAGCTATATTGGTGGATCTAAGAAACAAAAACCTGCTTGCCCGTCAGAATATTGGTTCCCTTCCAGTTCAGGTGCAGCCCATTCCTCTTGTACTGGTTACAGATACGCCAGCACTGATCCCAAAGGTCTAAAAATTTGAATTCCTCTCCGCTGCGCCAAAGCCTCGGCCATGCATTCCCCTGTCCTATCTTCCTTTGTCTACCCTCACTGGTACATAGTACTGGGAGTAATCCAGAAATCACCACCCTCGAGGTTCCGTTTTTTAATCTCACCAGACCCCACTGTGCCTCAGAACCAGAGCTGGGTGCCACAGACATGCCTTCTGCTCTCCTCTTCCCAGATAGACACATACTGCTGGAATAACCCAACGGGACAGGCAGCATCTCTGGAGAGAAGGAATGGGTGGCGTTTGGGGTCATGACCCTTCTTCATACCAGAGTCAGGGGAAGGGAAACGAGAGGTACGGATGGTGATGTAGAGAGATATAAAAGGGTATGTAAAAGGGTCTAGTTGTTGGGATGGCCACAGGGGATTCTTGCACTCTCTGCCTACTCCCTTTCCTGCTGATAGAGTCATAGAGTGATAGTGTGGAAACAGGCCCTTTGGCCCGACTTGCCCACACCGGCCAACATGTCCCAGCTATACTAGTCCCAGCTGCCCGCATTTGGTCCATATCCCTCCAAACCTGATCAACCGTCTACTTTCTATCTGTACCTTAGATGTGACTATAACCCCTATCTCTGATACACTCATTCTCCCAGAGTTGCTGAGATCCATCCAGCCACAGATCCAGTCCCTTATGTGGTCAGTCGGGAGCTGCAGCTGGACACACATACCACAGGGAGACTGGATGTCTCCATCACTTCCCACATCTGCTGAAGTACCATACCAGTGCCTTAACTGACATAATGACCGCTCTACGACAGAAGAATCACAGAAAAATTCGAAAGCAGACTGCACCTTATCTTGTAGGGAGTAACTGCAGACGGTGGTTTACCCCGAAGATGGACACAAAATGCTGGAGTACCTCAGCGGAGTAACTCAAAATGCCGAAATGTCACCCAAAATGCCGAAATGTCAAAGTTGAATCTTGTATTCAGCATTGTTGCCAATAATCTGTCCTCCTGACCTATTCGACACTTAAAGCAGAGTTTTCTGTAAATTCACTTTGTACTATTGGACAGAATCGCTGGAGAGAAGGAATGGGTGACATTTCGGGTTGACACCCTTCTTCAGACTGAAAGTCAGGGGAGAGGGAGACACAGAGATAAGGAAGGGTAAGTTTTGAAAACGAGACATCAAAGTGGACAAAGCGCAAGGAAAATGTAGAATAGATTATTGTTTGCTAGGGGAAGGCGATAATGAAGCAAACAGAGATAAAATGTAATTAGGAGGGCAGTCAGACTGGTCGGAGAACTAGGATGGGGGTGGGATGGAGAGCGAGGGAAAGCAAGGGTTATTAAAGTTAGAGAAGTCAATGTTCATACCGCTGGTGTGTAAGCTACCCAAGCTAAATATGAGATGCTGTTCCTCCAATTTGCATTGTGCCTCACTCTGACAGTGGAGGAGGCCCAGGACAGAGAGGTCAGTGTGGGAATGGGAGGGGTAGTTAAAGTGTTGAGCATACGTAATCTTGTCATTACCCACCGCTCAGCCTCATCGCTGGAGTCTCGTGAACTAAAACCAGAAATAATGATCACACAGTGGCACAGCTGATAGAACTGCTGCCGCACAAGCTGCTGCCTCACAACATCAGAGAGCCGGGTTTCATCTGCCTTTGGTTCTCACCCCAGCACTATCAGTGTGGAGTCTGCACGTTCTCCCCGTGACACCGTGGGTTTCCTCTGGGTGTTCCGGTTTCCTGTCACTTTACTAAGTCGTGTGAGTTTGTAGGTTAACTGGCGTTTGTAAAATTGCCCCAATGTGTAGGGAGTGGATGAGAAAATGGACCACGTAGAACGTGTGAATTGGTGATAGAAGATAGACCCCAAAACTTGGAGTAGCTCAGCGGGTCAGACAGCATCTCTGGAGAAAAGGAATTGGTGACGTTTCGAGTCGAGACCCTTCTCCAGAGATGCTGTCTGTCCTGCTGGGTTACTCCAGCTCTTTGCGTCTATCTTTGGTTTAAACCAGCATCAGCAGTTCCTTCCTACACGCAAACTGATGATCGATGGTCGGCATGGATTCAATGGGCTGAAAGACTAGCCTGTTTTCATGGTGTATCTGTAAATTAAATTAATCAAAGCTTACTCTTAACAAAGCACTTGCACCTCAACACACAGCCACTTCCATTGCTGCAGCTCCTAATAAGCCGTCCTGCTAGTGCCTGATCTCTTTTATACCACACAAGGAGCAGCCACTACAGGACACTAATGGTTGCTTTAAAAACTTCTACGCTCTTCCTCCTCTCAGACGCTTGAGAAATTGATTTGGACCCACGCCAATGACTGTTTTTTAAAACTCCGGTAAGAAAAATATTATTAAGTGGCTCACAACTGATAAGTGTCGATGTTTGGGTCGCTGTGGGAAGCCTTATAATTGAATCTTACAGTAAGTAACTAAGTAAGAAGATATTGCTACAATATCAGCAAAGGAAGATGCAAAGGAGATTTTGGATGGGCAAAAATCGACAGAGACAGATCAGCTATATATAAAGTCAACACAAGGAATTTGTTCAAGGTTTCTAAAATAACAAGGGGGCAACTTATCCTGTCCATAAACTTCTAAATAATTGGGGAAACATAGCAGCACAGCTAGCAATGCCACTGTCTCACAGAACCAGGGACCCCGTTACAATCCTTACCTCTGGTAAAGTCTGTGCAGTGTTGGCTCATCCTCCATGTGACCAAAGATAGACACAAAAAGCTGGCGTAACTCAGCGGGACAGGCAGCATCTCTGGAGAGAAGGAATGGGTGACATTTCTGGTCGAGATCCTTCTTCAAACCATCCGGATTTTCTCTGGGTACTCCAGTAGAGGAGACCCATTTTTTTACCAATAAGCACAAGGCAGCACGGTGGCACAGCGGTAGAGTTGCTGCCTTACAGCGCTTGCGGTGCTGGAGACCCTGATTCGATCTTGACCACGGGTGCTGTCTGTACGGAGTTTGTACGTTCTCCCCTTGACCTGCGTGGGTTTTCTCTGAGATCTTTGGTTTCCTCCCACACTCCAAATACATACAGGTTTGTAGGTTAATTGGCTTGGTATAAATATAAATTGTCACTAGCAGGGATCGCTGGTCGGTGCGGACTCGGTAGGCCGAAGGGCCTGTTTTTGCACTTTGTCTCTCAACTAAACTAAACTAATACCAAAGTACCATTAATTGGAAGAAGTGCAAGGGAGTTGTTGCTGCAGCTAAAAGGAGTGATTAGGTTCGTGGATGGTGGAAGATAAGATGTGAGTGTTGCTTCTCTTGGTGCTGCGTGAAACTACGACAGGGTAAGGTGTGGTGTTGGTGATCAAAGATAGACACAAAGACTCATGAAAGAAACAGTCCCTTTAGAATACTTTAAATGGCATTGAATTGAATGTCATTGAACGTAATGGGTTTGAAAACAAGTTTGATACTTCCTCTTCAATTACCATTCCTCCATATGTTGAAGGTGGGGTATCTGCCAATGATTACATTGTCTGCATGCATTAGCACAGATAGCGAAGTAGCTCGCAACAAAGTCTGAACTGACACCTACCTCTGTTGTGGAAAGTAATATTTATGGCACATAAGTTCATACAATGTTGTCATGGTTATTTATTTTTTTACATAAAACAGTAGTTTTGCACAATCTACATGCAAATACAATTATGTATGATGGATTTTGTTGTCAATAATCAATATAACTGGAGTCAGCAGAAGCTGATGGTATATGTATTGATATAATGACTATCATTATTATATTACCCCAGAAGTCCTATGTTTTGACAATTTACATCCCTGACCAGAAATGATATAAAACCCATCAATTAGGGTGTAATAGGAATCTGAGGGGTAATGTTTTCACGCAAAGGGTGGTGGGTGTGTGGAACAAGCTGCCAGAGGAAGTAGTTGAGGCTGGGACTATCCCATAGTTTAAGAAAAAGTTGGACAGGTACATGGATAGGACAGGTTTGGAGGGATATGGGCCAAATGCGGGCAGGTGAGACTAGTGTAGATGGGACATGTTGGCTGGTGTGGGCAAGTTGGGCTGAAGGGCCTAGAAACATAGAAACATAGAAAATAAGTGCAGGATGAGGCCATTCAGCTCTTCAAGCCAGCACCGCCATTCAATATGATCATGGCTGATCGTTCACTATCAATAACCCATGCCTGCCTTCTCCCTATATCCCTTGCTCCACTAGCCCCTAGAGCTCTATCCAACTCTCTTAAATCCATCCAGTGATTTGGCCTCCACTGCCCTCTGTGGCAGGGAATTCCATAAATTCACAACTCCGGGGAAAAACGTTTTTTCTCAGCTCAGTCTTAAATGACCTCCCCTTTATTCTAAGACTGTGGCCCCTGGTTCTGGACTCACCCAACATTGGGAACATTTTTCCTGCATATAGCTTATCCAGTCCTTTTATAATTTTATACGTTTCTATAAGATCCCCCCTCATCCTTCTAAACTCCAGTGAATACACGCCTAGTGTTTTCAATCTTTCCTCATATGACAATCCCGCCATCCCAGGGATCAATCTCGTGAACCTACGCTGCACTGCCTCAATCACAAGGATGTCCTTCCTCAAATTAGGAGACCAAAACTGTACACAATACTCCAGATGTGGTCTCACCAGAGCCCTATACAAATGCAGAAGAACCTCTTTACTCCTATACTGAAATCCTCTTGTTATGAAGGTCAACATTCCATTAGCTTTCTTCACTGCCTGCTGTACCTGCACGCCAACTTTCAGTGACTGGTGTACAAGGACACCCAGGTCTCACTGTACCTCCCCCTTACCTAACCTAACCCCATTGAGATAATAATCTGCCCCCTTGTTTTTTCCGCCAAAGTGGATAACCTCACATTTATCTATATTATACTGCATCTGCCATGTATCTGCCCACTCACTCAACCTGTCCAGGTCCCTCTGCAACCTCCTAACATCCTCTTCACAGTTCACACTGCCACCCAGCTTTGTGTCATCAGCAAACCTATTAGTGTTGCTCCTAATTCCCTCTTCCAAATCATTTATATATATATGGTAAACAATTGCGGCCCCAACACCGAGTCTTGCAGCACTCCACTCACCACTGCCTGCCATTCTGAAAAGGAACCGTTTACTCCTACTCTTTGCTTCCGGTCTGGCAACCAATTTTCTATCCATGTCAACACCCTACCCCCAATACCATGTACTCTAATTTTAGTCACCAGTCTCCCATGCGGGACCTTATCAAAGGCTTTCTGAAAGTCTAGATACACTAAACCCACTAGCACCCCTTCATCCATTTTACTTGTCACATCCTCAAAAAATTCCAGAAGATTAGTCAAGTATAATTTCCCTTTCATAAATCCATGTTGTCTTGGACTAATCCTTTTACTGCTATCCAAATGCCCCATTATTACCTCTTTAATAATTGACTCCAGCATCTTTTCCACCACCAAAGTCAGGCTAACGGGTCTGTAATTCCCTGTTTTCTCTCTCGCTCCCTTCTTGAAAAGTGGGATAACATTAGCTATCCTCCAATCCACAGGAACTGATCCTGAATCTATTGAACATTGGAAAATGATCACCAATGCGTCCACTATTTCTAGAGCCATCTCCCTGAGGACCCTGGGATGCAGACCATCAGGCCCAGGGGATTTATCATCCTTCAGTCCCATTAGCCTACCAATACTATTTCTCACCTAATTAAAATTTATTTAAGTTCCTCTACCCCCTTTGATCCTCTGTCCTCCAGTACATCTGGGAGATTGTTCTCCTTAGTGAAGACGGATCCGAAGTACCTATTCAACTCTTCTGCCATTTCCTTGTTGCCCAGAATTATTTCACCCGTGTCTGCCTTCAAGGGGCCCACATTTGACTTTGCTACTCTTTTTCCTTTAACATATCTAAAGGAGCTTTTACTGTCCTTCTTTGTATTCCTGGCCAGCTTCCCCTCGTACTTCATCTTTTCAGCCCATATTGCCCGTTTTGTTTCCTTCTGTTGTCCTATGAAAGTTTCCCAATCCTCCGGCTTCCAGCTACTCTTTGCTGTGTTATACATATTTTTTTTTAGTTTTATTCTATCCCTAACTTCTCTTGTCAGCCACGGTTGCCTCCTACTCCCCTTAGAATCTTTCTTCCTTTTTGGAATGAAATGATCCTGCGTCTTCCGGATTATGCCCAGAAATTCCTGCCATTGCTGTTCCACCGTCATTCCTGCTAGGGTCCCTTTCCAGTCTACTTTGGCCAGCTCCCCTCTCATGCCTTCATAGTCCCCTTTGTTCAACTGAACTACTATGTTACTACTATGGTTGCTCTATGTACTTTGAATTTTGTTTGAATGGTCTAGTTTAGGTAAATAAATTGATAATTTATTATATATTCATTGTGGCTATTTGTTTCATTTTGTGTTCCTTTGGTCGCAATTTATGTGTCAGTAAAGTTGCAACAAGTAAGAATTTCATTGTTCCAGTGCAGAGTAGGACAGATGACAAATAAACTTTCTTGATTCTTGAACTTGTGATTTTATATTGTCGGAGGAAAAACAGCATGCATCTCTAGGAAACAAAATCTGCCAACATATGTTTCCTGGTGTTTCATGGACTGCTGATTGAGCGGCAGGTACCAGTGAGAAGAATGGGGACCATTTTAAGCAGTGCAAATCACAACACAGCAACATCAGAATCTCTTTGGAAAGAGTGTGAAAGTTGGGAAAGTAACACTTTATTTCCTAATTATTCTTCACGCAGCCTTGCCAGCAAATTGTTCCTGAAGTGAGACTAACACACAGTTCAATTTTACATACATCAGTACAAAACGTCTTGTTTCCTCAATTAATCGACATTGGCTATAAGTAACTGGCATTGTTAAAGTCTGCCACTTCTGAGCTAGATGCAGAGGTACATTTCCTCTCACTGCAAACAGCAGTTAGTTATATACTGCATTGTTACATTGATGATAAATACATCAGCAAGTTGTCATCTGGTCAAACTCAAGGTATAACAGTGTGTAGGAAGGAACTGCAGATGCTGGTTTAAATCGAAGATAGACACAAAATGCTGGAGTAACTCAGTGAGACAGACAGCATGTCTGGAGAGAAGGTATAGGTGACTCTTCGGGTCGAGACTGAAGAAGGGTCTCGAGCTGAAACGTCACCCATTCCTTCTCTCCAGAGATTCTGTCTGTCCCCTGCGCAACTGCAGCATTTTGTATCTAAAAATATAACAGAGTTTATTTTAAAGTCACATGAAATCCAACCCCTTCAACTGATAATTTCTTGTTCTGTTCCAGTTCTAATCTAACCATCACCTGTCATTTTGTAGTCAAATTAAATTCCAGAGGGCATTACAATTGTTTTCAGTTCATATCACTCCCACCCAAACTGAAGTAAGGTGGCTCAAAATAATTTTTAAAATGTTGGATATGGTGAATTTAGTAATACAAATGAGTTCCTAAATATCATAGCAATAGATTAAGTAGCATACATAAAACTGAACCAAAATGTTAAACCAACGGCCCATTCTGCCCATTCCAGACGTAAATGATCTCATTGCATTACAGAGAACAGGAGAATTTTCCTAATGTTCCAGTAGCGTGGTGCTTTCAAAAAAAGTAATTTGTCATTTATCTCACTGCTTTTTGTAGGACCTTTATGAGCACAATTGGCTATGGAGTGCTTTAGAATGTGCAAAGGATGTGAAAGACACTAAACATAAATGAAAGTTCTTTCTGCTTCGAATGATTAATATTGAATGAATATTATGAAGAGGTTCTTTATCTGAATATCTGGGCCCTCATTCTTAATCATGTTCTTTAAATGAATGCTGCCTTAGAGTGTGAGAAGGATGGTGATGGAGGAACAATGAGATGCAATCAGAATCCCTCTTGAGCCCCATTGCATACACATTATGCAGGTTCATACAATATTATAATGGTCATCTTTAATACAAAAAAACAAATTTGCATCCCTTGTGTGCTCGTGTGTGGGGATTAAAGACAAAGAGGTTGTCTTTTGTCTTGACAATGACAAAGCCCTGGAAGGTTAAAATTAATGAGAAGTAAGGCCCTGACATGGCTAATGGTATAAGAGCTTAAAGGAGCAAGAGGATTTGTGAGGGAAAGGATTGATGTGTAACTTTAAGCATGGAGCATGTTGCTCTCCCTATATGTGCGAGTATATTTATATAACGTCGCTTCACAGCAAAGGGCATTGCCAAAGATAATCTAGTGCAATTCAACATGCAAATAGCATCTGTGGGAAGTTTTAAACCGAAGATAGGCACAAAATGCTGGAGTAACTCAGCGTTCTGCCTTGTAATTAAACTTCCATCTTTTTGGATTCACACATACTGTGTCTCACTGATTCATGAAAATATCACAAAGATTTGACAGCAAGAGAGTCTGAGAGGCTAAAGGCATGGCAGCTCTCAGGCATGAAGAATTAGAACTGGGAGGTGGTGATTCTGTGAGAAATTAAAGGTGAGAGTTGGAGAATCCCTGGGAGGTAAAGATGTGAGAGTTAGGAAGTCCTGAGAGATTACAGATGTGCAACACTGTGTGGACATCAGGCCTAGTGGGTGACAAATACAATGGCCTCTAGCGTGTCCAAACCCTTAATAATCTTATATGTTTTAATATCATCTCTCATCCGTCTATATTCCAGAATATACAAACCCAGCCACTCCATTCTATCAACATATGACAGTCCTGCCATCCTGGGATTAACCTCGTGAACCTACGCTGTTCTCCCTCAATAGCAAGAGTGTCCTTCCTCACATTTGGAGATCAAAACTGCACACAATATTCCAGGTGTGGTCTCACTAGGGCCCTGTACAACTGCAGAAGGACCTCTTTGGTCCTACACTCGACTCCTCTTGTTGTAAAGGCCAACATGCCATTCGCTTTCTTCACTGCCTGCTGTACCTGCATGCTTACTTTCAGTGACTGATTAACAAGCACCTCCAGATCTCGTTGTACTTCCCCTTTTCCCAAATTGACACCATACAGATAATAATCTGCATTCCTGTTTTTTCCACCAAAGTGGATTACCTCACATTTATCCACATTAAACTACATCTGCCATGCATCTCACGCAACCTGTCCAAGTCACCCTGCATCCTCATAGCATCCTCCTCACAGTTCACACTGCCACCCAGATTTGTGTTATCTGCAAATTTGCTCATGTTACTTTGAATCCCTTCACCCAAATAGCTGCTGCCCCAACACCGAGCCTTGCGGTACCCCTAGTCACTGCCTGCCATTCTGAAAGGGACTCGTTAATCCCTGCTCTTTGTTTCATGTCTGCCAACCAATTTTCGATCCATGTCAGCACACTACCCCCAATACCATGTGCTCTAATTTTACCCACTAATCTCATATGTGGGACCTTATCAAATGCTTTCTGAAAGTCCAGGTGCACAACATCCACTGGCTCTCCCTTGTCCCTCTCCTAGTTACATCCTTCAAAAATTCCAGAAGATTAGTTAAGTATGATTTCCCCTTCATAAATCCATGCTGACTTGGACCGATCCTGTAACTGCTATCCAAATGTTCGGCTATTTCATCTTTTATAATTGACTCCAGCATCTTCCCCACCACCGGTGTCAGGCTAACTGGTATATAATTCTCTGTTTTTCTGTCTCTCCTGCCTTTCTTAAAAAGGTGAATAACTTTCTTAAAAAGGGAAGCAATCAGAGGCTAAAGACATGGGAAGGAGAAGCTGAAGGTGCTCATTTGGAGAATTGTGTGCAGATAAGATTCACTGGGATTTTTCAGTATGTGGGCTCCATGTCTTAAGTTATAAGAAGAGGCTGAATAGGCTGGGACAAAAAAACAAATGGGAGAGATGCCCTGAGGTTAATAATGAGGTGATCTGAGAGGTTCATAAGGTCATAGTTCATAAGTGATAAGAGCAGAATTAGTCCATAAGAAATTCATCTCCTTCCTAAAGCAACGCCCTCTAATTCTGTGCTATGACCTCCAGTCCAAGACTGTCTCACTAGTGGAAACATCCTCTCCACATCCAATCTATCCAGGTCTTTCATTATTCTGTATGTTTAAATGAGGTCCCCCCTCATTCTTCTAAACTCCAGTGAGCACATGCCCAGTCAAATGCTTATCATAGTTTGAAGAAGCCACTGCAAGTGACTCTGAGGGGTCAATTCCGTTTATTATG